>NC_069419.1:16620640-16690631 GCF_026875155.1 Cherax quadricarinatus | reverse complement strand
GTATACACAAATACAGTTACATAGAATTATCATACATAGCAGCATGTGTGTAGAGAACCTAGGAAAACCCCAAAAAGTCAGACAGAGTGACTTATGGCATTCAAATTAAGAATAACCTGGTTTGGATGATGATAATAATGCTATTAGAGGATAATAATAACAGGAATGAAATTTAACATAAGAATAGCTAGTTATTATGAGAAAGGAAGCCTGAATAGGAAATTCACACAGGCATATTAAACTGACATCATGGTACGCCCGTCGGTCTGTCGCGAATGTTGATATTTAATATGTTAGGTTTGTCGTCGTATGACTATTGAGGCCTAAACCTGTCCAGGTACAGTGGCACAAGGTACACATAGATGATTGTACCATTGTGATTACAACTAGTTTAGGGGTTTATTGAGTCATGCTGTTGGTAATATTATAATGATGATAATAATAATGTATATTAGAGGATGACAGTCGATAATAATGGCAGGAATGGCATTAAAATTAAGAATAGCCTAGTTTATGATGACTAATGATATTTGCTGATAAGAATGGCATTGAATCAGGTTAGTAATATTATAATGATAATGATATTAGCGGATGATAGGTAATAATAATGATAAAAAATGGTATTCAAATTAAGAATAGCCTAGTTATTATGAGAAAGGAATAGAAAAATTCACACAGGCATATTAAATGACACTGCCAGTATTCCCTGTATGTTCTGGAAGGTTCTGCGACAACCGTTGACAAATGAAGGATTTTTTCCTCTATTTCATTAGTTAGAAGGTTGTAAATGAAGGTATGTAATGATCCAATATTGTAACTTTTAACGCCACATTACCTGTTCTCGGCGGTTAGAAGCTTAGGGCTGGCTATTAACTATCTTTTGGTATTTTCCTCATGCTATCTGCGAACTGTGAGGCCTACCCCCACCCGCCCCCACATGGGGTGTGGGGGGGGACCGGTGTGTGGGTTGGCATCCCGCTTGCCTTCCCCAGTCTGAGACTGGCCGGTGCCTCCACTACCACCTCTGAAAATTTACCCTACTCCTGTTGCTGTCTTTGCAACATTGCACAGCTCCTGATGACGCAGTGAGAAGTGTGAAAGTACTTGAGCTAAAGATTTCCACCCCCCGTGGTTTGTCTTGCATATATATTATGGGAAAATATTTGTTATTTTCCATAATTATATTGTATAATTTTTATAATGTAAATGTACATGATTAACTCATTACTGTTGGTCTAAAATATAATGAAAGTGAAGAGAACCAACAGTGAGGCTCTGGGCATGTGTTGTGGTCGGAAAGAGGACGCCTGGGCAGGTGCCAGTTGTGTGGTTGTGTGGGTATTAGGCCTATGACATGGTGTCTAGTTAACATGGAACCAGGAATTTGGCGGCTCTGACGGCCAAAACGTGATTAGTGATCTCACTTCATAATAGGAAGTATTGTAAACTGTTCCCAGTGTATAATATGGATAGTAAGTTGTCGAAACCACCACAACAGGGTGGTGATAATGGAAAATAGTGAGTGACGCGACGACGCCATGACGAGCGAGTTCGGTGGGGAAAATACCAGTCGATTCATTCCTCACTCATCAGGCTCAGATCTGAATGGATCAACTTCTAATGAGTGTAAATTAATGGGACATCAAGTTGCCTTGTGAATTTAGTTTAAGGGAATGTGTGAAGCGAAACGAGTTGACATTCCTCTAGTGGAACATGTTGAACTCGTGGCCCTGTTTCGAGGACCACAGAGTTTTTGCGGAATCTCGTCTCCTAAATTGGGACAACCAAGTGATATCATAGTCCTGCTGGAAGAAGAACCACATCGATTTGGAAGGACATCTAAATCATGAGGAGGAAATAAAGAAAGACAAGGAATGTTGCTTCCTCACCCACAGTTAAGTAAACCTTCTTATTATATCAGACTCAATAACTGGCCAGTTAGGTGTTATAATAGGACAGGTACTGTGGGTGGTACAAATCTCCAGTGACCACCAATAAAATTGGGTAAGTGGTGGTCTCATTATGTTAACAACGAGTAAACCCTCCCCCCCCCCTCTTGTAATCAGTTCAATTTATCCATACAGTCCACAACTAATGGTAGCGTCATACTTATTGGTGCTATCCAACTTTAATCTATAATACTGGTCTAGATAGATGTGCTTAAGGGGTAAGAGGTTGAAGGAGCCGCTTGGGGCGACCAGGAATGGCTTCAGTTTTCTCAAACGTCTATACAGGGTAATTACTGTAAACAATATATGGTTGTCACCTCCCAAGGAGATTATTTGTATGAATGCAATGACGAGGTTTCATTACAGGTAACCTTAAAAAGTGGTGAGAGAGTGTAGAAGGAGAGCAGATGATAGAGTGGGAGAGACACTGTCAAGAAATTTTGCAGAAAATTGGAAAAAAAAATTGGAGTGAAATAAACAAGTTAAGAAGCCTAGGAATAAATGGATTTGCCAGTTGAAAACAGAGTAGTGGAGTTAGTAGATGGTGAGCTGCAGAAATATTTTGAGGAACTTTTAAATGTTAGGGAAAAAGGGGGGAGGCGTAATTTCATTCACTGGTCGGGGAGGTATAACATCTTATGAGTGAAGAAGAGCAGGATGTGAGTGGGGGGGAGGTGTGTGGGGCATTACATAAATGAAAGGGGGTAAAGTAACTGGAACTGATGGGATCATGACAGAAATGTTAAAGCAGGGGGATGTACTGTTGGGGTGGTTGGATTTTTGTTTAATAAATGTATGAAAGAGGGGAAGGTACCGGGGGATTGGCAGAGGCATGTATAGTTCCTTTTTTTAAAGGGAAGGGGGACAACAGAGACTGTAAAAATTACAGGGGAATAAGTTTACTGAGTAAACCAGGAAACAGTGTATGGTGGGGTTTATTATTGAAAGAATTAGAGGTAAGGGACAGAAACTAGGATTGCGATGAGCAGGAGGCTTTAGAGTGGGTAGGGGATGTGTAGTTTCAAGATTAAAGCATATATTGTGAACAGTATTTAGATGAAGGCAGGGAAGTTATCACTGCATTTTTGGATTTAGAAAAGGAATATGACAGAGTGGATAGGGGAGCAATATGGCAGATACTACAAGTGTATGGAAGGGTTTGTAAGTTACTAAAAGCTGTAAAGAGTTTTATGAGGATATGAGGCTCAGGGTTTGGGTTGTAGGAGAGAGGGAGACTACTTCCTGGGAAAAGTAGGTCTTAGAGATGTGTAAAAGTCACCATGGTTTTTGTCATATATTTATAGATGGGGTTGTAAAAGAAGTAAATGCTAGGGTGCTGAGGAGAGGGGTGGGATTCAATTATGGGGAATCAAGTGCAAAATGGGAGTTTACACAGTTACTTTTTGCTGATGATACTGTGCTTATGGGAGATTCTAAAGAAAAGTTGCAGAGGTTAGTGGACGAGTTTGGGAGGGTGTGTAAACGTAAAAAAGTTGAAAGTAATCATAGATAAGAGTAAGATTTATGAGGATATCAAACGATTTAGATAAAGAAAAATTGGATATCCATTGGAGAGGGAGTATGGAAGAAGCGAATGTTTTCATTATTTGGGGAGCTGACGTGTCAGTGGATGGGTTTATGAAAGGGTGAGGTTAATCATAGAAATGATGAAGGAAAAAAGGTGAGTGGTGCATTGAGGTATTTATGGAGACAAAAAACATTATCTATGGAGGGAAAGAAGGGAATGTATGAAGTATAGAGGTACCAACACTCTTATATGATATGAAGCTTGGGTTGAAATGCTGTAGCGAGGAGGCGGCTGGAGGTAGTGGAGATGTCCTGTCTAAGGGCAATGTGTGGTGTAAATAATATGCAGAGAAATTCGGAGCGTGGAAAATTTGGAGGTGTGGAGTTAATAAAAGTATTAGTCAGAGGGCTGGAGAGGAGTCTTGAGGTTTGGTTTGGTCATTGAGAGAAAATTGGGCTCAAAGTAAAATTTAAATTGGAAAGGTAAAAATTTGGGTAGGGAAAGTAAGGGGGGTTTGGGGGTCGTTCCCGAAAAGATTGGAGGGAGGGGGTTTTAAAGAAAGGGGTTTTTGGGGGCGAGGGGCTTGGATTTTCCCAGCAAGCGTGCAGGACCCATTTTTAGATAGGATTTAAAAAGGAGATGAAGGTTTTTTGGGGACCTGACGAACTTTTGGAGTGGGAACAGGGTTTTTATTTAGTAAAAGGGAAATTCAGGGAAAACCGGTTATTTTTATAAAAACCGGATTTTGGAGAAATGGAAATGGGAAAAAATTTGCCTCCCATTTTAAAATGAGGGGTTTGGGATTTTGGCATTTTTGGGGGGGTTTTTTTAAACATTTTTTTAACATTTTTCTAAACTGTTGTTTTTGGGCCCCCCGGGGGAAAACAGTGATTATGTTGAGTGGGGAAAAGGGTTTTAAAAGGGCTAAAAGAATTTTTTTTTTGGTGATTTTTTTTTTTTTTTGGGTTTCCCCCCTTTCCCTCGGTGGGAGAAACCCGATTTGGGTTGAATTTATTTTATATATATATTTTATAAATATATTTATAAAATATTTATATTTATAAATAAAATATAAAATATATATATTTTTATAATATATATATATTTTGGTGTGTGTGTGTGTTTTGTGTGTGTGTGTGTGGTGTGTGTGGTTTTGTTTTGTGTGTATGTGTTACGTGGGTTTAGTGGGGGCAGTACACTGTTCTACTTTTAAATTGCTTTTGGGTTAAAAATGTTATTGTGTAATTTTTTGGGTTTTGTCGTACATAATGGTAGTCAACTGATAAATGTGGCATTGGGGGAAAAAAGCGTTAATTCTTTAAAAGTTTTCCCGTTTTTGCATCAACGGTTTAGAGAAAAGGCGACCCATTCCATTCCACTGAGATGTATTTTCCCGCATTATTTAAAAAGGGCCTTTAATTTTTTTGTTTCATTCTATAAATTTGGGAATTTTTTTAATTAACTGCTTCTGACTCTGTGGGTTTCCCCCCTCTTTTTTTTTCCAAACCCCGTCTACTTGTGATGTAATAATTTATTGTGGATAGGCCCAAGTATCATCCAGGGGGTTTTTCTAGAAAATGTGGGATTTTTTTGGGGGCCACGAAAGTTATTGATTTTAGAAAAACATTCTGCCCCTTGCTTTATCGTTATGTTTGTTTGTGTTGGGACAAATCAGTTGATGTAGTGATCAATGGAAGGCTCATTTCCCGGATTTTTCTAAAAAATTTGTTTAAAAATTTGGGGTTTGGGAAAAAGGCAATGAAACCCGGGAGTTTTTACAAAAGATGGGAAAAAGGGTGTTTGAAAACCTTTGGGGTTAAAAATGGGATTGAAAAAATGGTGTTGAAAAATGGGGATTGAAAAAATGGTTTTGAAACAGTTAAAGCAGGGTTGGGGAAACAGTTTTTTTTCAAACCCAAAAATGTTGGAAACTTTGGGGTCGAAAAAAGGGTGGCGATAAATGGTGTTGGGAAAAATGGTGCGAAAAAATGTTGAAACATGGCGTTGAAAAAAAGGGGGTTGGAAAAACAGGGGGGTGAAGCAGGGGGTTGAAACAGGATATTGAAAATGATAGTGAAAAACGGTGTTGAAACAGGTTGTTGAAACATGGTGTTGAAACATTGTGGTGAAACAGGGCATTGAAGCAGGTTATTGAAACAGGGTGTAGAAACAGGGTGGTGAAACAGGGTGTTGAAACATGGTGTTGAAACAGGATGTTGAAACATGGTGTTGAAACATAGTGTTGAAACTGGGCGGTGAAGCAGGGTGTTGGAACAGGGAGTTGAGACAGGGTGGTGAAACAGGGTGTTGAAACAGGGTGTCGAAACAGGGTAATGAAACACGATGCTGAAACACGGTGTTAAAACACGGTGTTGAAACATGGTGTGAAACAGGGTGTTGAAACATGGTATTGAATATAATGGTGAAACAGGGTATTGAAACATGGTGTTGAAAGACGGTGTTGAAATATAGTGTGAAACAGTGTTGAAACATGCTGTTGATCCACGGTGTTCAAATAGGGTGCTGAAGCAGGGTGTTGAAACAGGACGCTGGCATAGGGTACTTTCTCAATGAATCTGAGGGCCAACTGTTCCTTAATGATGTGGTCGTAGTTCCCCACGAGACCCTTCTTGGTCAGGCTGTTCACCAGCGAGTTTCAACTAATCTCGTGCCTTCTTAAAATTAGTGGGCAGAGTTGGTTGCGCCGGTTTCCAAGTAGTCGCACCCACTACTGGCTGTCTTTGAACTATACATGGTTCAAGTAATCCTTATAAATCTCTTCGTGTTCAGGAGGCAGTAGATCACCTTAATCCCTACTACATCCAGATCCCATAGTTTATGAACTGGCTCACTGTCGACTTTGACTTGGTCTTCACGCAGACCAAGTCGCATCGCTAGCACTGCCTCAGTTGCTGTAGAGTCAGGGCTCTCACTCCCAGTGTCTCCAGAAAATGAGCTGGTATCCTGTCTCCTACAATATACCCCGCTGAAGTCCTGTACAGTCAATACCCTCCTTGATAGTCCTCTTGGACACAAATTCGTCCATGTAGTCCGCCCCCACATCCCTGACGTTATCTGTGGTAATATCTGGCTCTGCTAGCTTCACGCCTAACTCCCTCAAACATTTTGCTGCTGCAGCCAGACCCTTGGTAGCAACGATTTCAGGCAGCTTCTTCACTATCAAGGCTGTGATCTTCGGCGATGTCCCGCTAAATTTAACTGCAACATGAACGCGATAAGACCTGGGTGGGATCGGGCCACCAAACCCTTCCAAAATCATTTTAAACCTTGTTATCCAATCTTAATTTCAACTTGGCTGTTAGTGCCTCTGTTATCAAGAACCTTTGTGCCCCAGCATCAAAAAAACAATTGGGTTGTTTCAGACTTCTTTCCATTCACAACCACTGCCACTATGATGGGTAGGGCCACAGAACCTTGAAACCGTTCAGTTGGACTAATCCCTCATGCTGTACTCATCACATTAGCCACTACTTCGGGCCTGCCATCACGACGGGAAATTTTTGTGCGAACTGCCCCCTTGTAAGCTGCTCATCTTGGCAATTGCGGGTGACTCAGACACCTTGAGAAGTCCTCCCAGGCTCACAAGGGGCTCTTACAACATATTTCCAGTTACAAACTGCTCTTGTAAGAAATTCCTAACTATACACAAGTGAAGGATTAACTCACTTGGGGGTATGGGAGTTCTCTGGCCCCCCACTCTCAGTACCCTTGAAGTGACGGATTTATCTGGTCTTTGTGTGTCCATCTGCTCAAACCCCACAGATCGACTACAACCTATGTTTCCCAGAATATCATTGGCCAACTAATGCTGAGAAAAAAGGATGGTCTGTCTTACTGCAGGTGGGCCTGGGAAGAGGAGAATACCCACGGTAATTCGAGAAACCTTTAGGATTTTGTTGTCTCCAAGCCAAGTGTATGAACGCCTGTTCTCCAGGCTGTTTGTCATAGCATGTCTTCTCAGAATGGTGTCTGTACTCAAAGTAGAGAGCTGGCATCTCTCTGACTCCCGTCATTGGGTTGCCAGCTCTGGAGCTAATATTCGCTTATATTAAAAGGGGTAATCTTACCTATGTTAAGGTCCTAGGACTACATTAATATTATATATGGTTACTTTTCTATTTCTAATATTAGTTACTACTGTGTAACCTACCTAATCCTTTCTTGAAGGGTAAATATATCAGTTAATATGTACAGTCACTACCTCCACCAACTAAGTGTGTGTGACGATGTTTAAGTGCTTGTACTGATTATTTACTGTTTCCCTGTGAAAGTTATTTGATCACCCAATAGATTTCCAGAAGGGTGTTGAAAAACAGCGTTGAAACAGGGTGTTGAAGAGCCTTGGACCCTGGCGATTAATTAAATGTTTTGTTTAGCGTATTTACTACAGTTCTGCTTTAATTAATGGTTAACTGCATTTCACATATCTTGTCTCGTTATACTGGACGACCTGGCAGGTCTTGAGGCTCTGCACGCCCTCACCCGAGACTCCACACCACACTGCGTCTCCACCTGCTGGACCACCACCTGCACCACGCCAACGCCACTTACACCATGTTCAGGTAAGTGGTGGCAACTTAGGTCACTTAGTCACTTCTACAGGTACTGTGTTCCTGGTTGCTGCTGCCACCTCCATTTTTCTTGCATCTTAAGAACATAAGAACTAAGGAACACTGTAGCAGGCCTACTGGCCCATGCGAGTCAGGTCCAAGTCTCCTACGCGCTTAAACCAATGCACCCAACCTAGTCAGGTCAGGTCACATTGACTTAAGGGAGGAACACGGCAACCGACCTGGTAGCACAAGCTATCAGGTCCAACTCACACCCACCCACATCCACTCATGTATTTATCCAACCTATTTTTAAAGCTACACAACGTTCTGGCCTCTATAACTGTACTTGGGAGTTTGTTTCCACTCATCCACAACTCTATTACCAAACCAGTACTTTCCTATATCCTTCCTGAATCTGAATTTTTCCAACTTAAAAACATTGCTGCGAGTCCTGTCTAGGCTAGATATTTTCAGCACACTACATCCCCTTTATTTATTCCTGTCTTCCATTTATACACCTCAATCATATCATCCCTAATTCTACGTCTTTCTAGAGAGTGCAGATTCAGGGCCCTTAGTCTATCCTCATAGGGAAGGTTCTGATACATGGGATCAACTTTGTCATCCTCCTTTGTACATTTTCCAGAGCATTTATGTCCATTTCTGTAATACGGTGACCAAAAACTGTGCAGCATAATCTAAATGGCCTAACCAAGGATGTATAGAGTTGAAGAACAACCTGAGGACTCTTATTATTTATGCTTCTTGATATGAAGCCAAGGATTCTATTAGCTTTATTGCGAACACTTATGCACTGTTGTCTTGGTTTCAGATTACTGCTAACCAGAAACTCCTAAATCTTTTTCGCAATCCGTAATATTAAGATCTACATTATTTAGTTCATATGTGGCATGGTTATTGTCCTGTCCAACATTAGAACTTTGCATTTGTCTATATTAAACTGCATCTGCCACTTCTCCGACCACTGCATCAGTCTATTCAAATCTTCCTGGAGTGCTCTAATGTCCTCGTCAGAATGAATTCGACGGCCTATTTTGGTGTCATTGGCAAACTTGCTGATGTCGCTCTTTATGCCCTCATCTATGTCGTTTATGTAGATTGTGAACAGCAGGGGGCCCAACACTGACCCCTGTGGAACACCGCTTGTGACGCTTCCCCACTTTGATTTCTCCCCATTTATGCAAACTCTCTGCTGCCTATTTGTCAACCATGCCTCTATCCAGGAAAAAATTTTCTCCTCCTATTCCATGTGCCTTAATTTTCCTCAATAGTCTCTGATGTGGGACCCTGTCAAAAGCCTTACTGAAGTCCATATACACCAATATCATATTCATTACCATGATCCACCTCCTCAAATACTTTAGTGAAAAAAGTAATAAATTCGTAAGGCAGGAACGCCCCTTTGTAAAACCATGCTGAGATTCGTTGATTAATTTATGCTTTTCAAGGTGGCTACGAACTGCCTCGGCAATTATTGATTCCATAAATTTTCCCACTATGGAGGTTAGGCTTATTGGTCTATAGTTCGAAGCTAAGGACCTGTCACCTATTTGACATTTGCCATTTTCCACTTATCTGGCACCATGCAGTTTGTAGTGATATGTTGAAAAGATTAGCCAAAGGTTTGCTAAGCTCCTCTTTACATTCCTTTAGAACCCTTGCATACAGTTCGTCAGGGCCTGGGGATTTGTTAGGTTTTAATTTATCTATTTGCCTAAGGACCATGTCACTTGTGACCCTAATCGTGCGCAGTTTATGTCGTCCTGTTCTACATAATTTATCATTTCTGGAATATCGCTGTATCCTCCTCTGTGTAAAAAACTGAGAGGAAGTATGTGTTAAAAATTCTACACATTTCCTTATCACTGTCAGTGAGCTGACCCGAGAACTTTTGAGTGGGCCTATCTTGTCCCTGATCTTACTTCTGTATACCTGAAAGAATCCTTTTGGGTTAGTCTTCGATTCTCTTGGAACTTTAACCTCATAATCTTTTTTGCTTTTCTAATTCCCTGTTTTATTTTCTCTCTTTAACTGAATATATCGATTTCTTAATTGCCCCTCTCCTCTTTTGAATTTGCCTATATATGCCTCTCTTTTGACCAATCAGATAATTTAATCTATTTTTCATCCATTTAGGATCATTTTTGTTTGATCTGATTTCCTATTTGGAACATAATTTGACTGAGCAGCTAGAACTAGCCCTGGAAAGCGTCATATCGGCAACCATCACCACCTACCTGACCCTTGGTCAAGTCATTCCTGTTCAGCCCACCTAAGTAATTTTTCAGTCCTATGAAATCAAGCCAAGCGAAAGTCAGGGACAGAGACTTGATTGCCATTATTAGGGGAATTCCATGATATATTAAAACTGAGTGATTTGTGATCACTTTCCCCAAGCTCATCATTAACCTCAAGATTATTAATTAGTGTTTCCTACTGGCAAGAACCAAATCAAGGAGGTTATTTCCCCTAGTTGGCTCTGTCACAAACTGTTTTAAAAAACAATCCTGGATCGTATCAAGAAAGTCACCTGACTTTAAATTCCTGTCAAATTGCTCCAGTCAATCTGTCTATAGTTGAAATCTCCCATTAGCACAACATTTTCGTATGTAGATGCCTTACGAATTTCGTCCCATAGAAGTTTACTGCACTTCCTATCAAAATTTGGGCCCTGTAAATCACACCCAAAATTAGTTTTTTCTGGGCCCCTCGAGAAGCTAACCAAACAGATTCAGTGGACGCTTCTAATTTTATATCTTGTCTAACACAAAATATAAATTGTCTCTGACATACATCGCTACTCCACCACCCTTCCTGTTGACCCTTTTCCGTGTGGAATAATTTATAGCCTTGTATGTGACATTCAGAGGGCATCTCTATCTTTCAGATTGAGCCAGGTCTCTGTTATAGCAATAATATCTATGTTTCCTGCATTTTCAATTAATCTTAGCTCATCTATCTTATTTCTTACACTCCTGCTTTTAGTTTTAGTAAACCTTAAGGGAGCTAGTCCCTTGCTGCCCTTGCTGTCCCCCTTTGTTTGCTGACTGATCTATTGTCTTTATTTATAACTTCATGCTGAATGCCTTTTATACATTTACTGTTTTCCAACCCTAGTTTTTGCAACCTGCTTGTTTCCAACACACACCCATGCCTCTATCTTCTGTCAGTTTAAAATCATAGGCATTTCACCAATGGCCTTCTCAATTGAGTTTGTAAATGCTACCACCCCAGTCCCAGAGAGATGTACCCATCCCTTGCATACATATCATGTTTGCCATAAAAGTTATTCCCGTTTTTCAATGAATGGGATTGCAAGTTCCTTGCAGTATCTGTCTAGCCAGCAATTTACACAATTGCCCTAGAACAACCATTCATTCCTGCTCCCCTTCTAGGCAAGATGCTACATATGATTGGGACCCCTCCCTTAGACTTAATGAAATCTATAGCTGACTTGTACTTATCTAGCACTCTTCTCTCCTACCCTTCCCAATATCATTTTCCACCAGCACTGAGACAGATAATGGCTTGTCCCATTGCCTGACATGATATTATCCAGCCTGTTAACTATGTCCCCAACACCCGCTCCAGGGGAAACACACTCTATCTCTCATCTTCTTGTTCCTAATTACCAAAAGCACGGTCAATATATCTTACCTGAGAGTCACCACCACAAGAATGCGCTTTACCCCTGTTAGCAGGGGCAGTAGTACCCTTACCTTCACTGGGGCCCCTGAAGTACATTCATCCCGAAACAGAGAAGCGATTTCCTACCTTCAGATCTTCACTCTTAACTTTCCTTATTCTGATTCTCCTCCATTACTGGTTACCCCTCGCCACTTGTAGCAGGTGCTGGACTGCACCTCACTGCTGGTAGCCCTTGCTACCTCCCCACCTACAGCCTCCTCACAGCGAGAGACAGACTGCACCTCACTGCTAGAAGCCTCATTCCCAAACTCCAGCCACCTCACACTCTCTCCCAGACCCATTGAGGTGGACCTTCAGCTTCCTAATCTCCTCCTGGAGAAGCAAGACCTCCTCCTTCAACTCTCCAACCTCAATTTTTAAAACAACTGCAGAAGCAAGCCATGCTTTGTAACGACTTTGATGTCGTAACTTAAAAAAATGTTCCTGGCTGCTAAAGGCTGCTAACACTGCTGTCTAGGGGTTATAAAATTACACTGAAAACACGGCAACTTTTAGGCCAGCATTTACTCATATATTAAACAATATTAATTATTATTAGGAAGGAAGGAAAAAAACTCACCATGTAAAAATGTATATAATATTGTTAATAACTTATATACATCTTATAACTACTACAAAAAACCACCAGACTCCATTCACATTAGCTCACTAGTACACTGCTACTGATGAGTTAAAATAAATCATCAGGGAGGCACCATGACATACACAACCCCGTCTTCACTTCTGTCTGGTAACTAATTACCAGCAGGCAAAACACCATACAGTACTCTCGCATAAACAGGCCTCTGCATACTAGGGCCTTACAAATAAACATGAGAGTACTTAAACACAAACACCTATGGAAATACACAAAAAAAAATTTTACCAAAATTACCTACTCAAACTACCGCCCAAACATGACTTACCTCCGTCACCACCAGTCTGGTACTGTACTAAACACACCTCTTGTGGAAAAAAATTTTCCCCAATTATGCTGTGTAAATAAACCTGATTTAAAAGTGTATTTTTAAAAGAAGAGAATGGAGCCGACAGGGAGGCTCTGCGCGTGTGCAGGGGGACTCGCCATTTTTTGTTTGAATTGAGAAAACAAAACATTAGTGAATGGGAAGAATTTTTCGTGCTCTAGAGGCTAAAATTGGGTGATACCTCTCAAATAGGAGGGGAAATTGTTGGATGTGTATTCCTGCATAACTCGAGATATCAGGCGACTGGAGAAGACAGCCCAGGAACCTCAGATAAGTCTGTGATGTTTTAACTCTGGCCAGTGTTATTTTCATGTATAGACAGTGAGGTTTTCTGAGTATGATACACCTTGATCTCCAGTCAATTGGTGAGTGATATTTAAAATATATTCTCCTTCTGTTATGTAAAATGCATATATATAATCCTTTATTAATATAATATAAAAGTCCAAAAAATTATATATCTACTAGAATTCCCGGTGATGTATATTTCATTTGTAATTAATAGATCTAGAGCAACTTGTGGATATACAGTGGTAGGTATCGAAGGGGGACATTTTTGTGAAACCCAGGTTTCCCAAATTCCTACTTGTCTATGTAAAATCTGAAAAAATAATACTTATCTTTGTTATGATTTACTGTTATGTACATAATGAGTTTTCATTCAGATAAATGCAATTTTCCACACCTCTCATCTGTTCCTATCCTGGCCACTGCCTGACTGAAGGAATAAAACGCGTTCGCTTCCAGTTTTAATCCCGGAACTATGTTACACGGAAATGGCATTATATATGGAGCGTTATTTATATAAATATTTTTTTACAGTATTCCATAAAAACTTAAGGAATAGCAGATAAGTGTACAACTTCAGAAGGATCGTGCATTTTTATTAAAACATGAAATTTGTAGATGTGCAGTAGGGGTGATCTCGACGGTACTTCCCCAGAGGATTAAATTTCAGATTTTGCCACCCAAGTGGCTAGTTTATTGTGCACCCCATATCCATCCTCTGGACGGTAGTGCAAGAGCATAGGAAGCATGAAAGGCTTTGGAACTAGGCTCTAAAAGGGCTAACAGGAGTACATCTCTCTTAATATCTACAGTTGACTTATCTGTTGCAAGCGAATTTAGAAAAAATTTTCATAATATGTCTGGTATCTTACTGTATTTTCATTAAGATATTTTGACATATCAGTTGGTTATTATACTGTCTATCTCTAAAAAAAAAAAAAAAAAAATAAAAAATAACAATGGTTATAAAATGACCAAAATTTTTTAAAAGGGGGGGGTGGCCCGGAAAAGGGCCAGGGGAAAGGCCCCTCGGTCAGATGCCCCAAAAGGGCCCCAAAAGGGGGGTATCTTCTGCCCTAAGACCCGCGTCGGGGGAAACTTTTTGTCCTTTTTTCCTGACAAACCTTACCTAACCAACCTGTCTATCTCTATATTCCTAAATAAGGGCAATTAAGCCATGGGTATTCAAAATTTTGATCATGGGGTTAGCCATGTTGTTTTTGGTTTGTTCATCGTGTGTTGTCTCCCAAAACCCGCCAGAAGAAACTAGAAAAAAAGCCCAAAACCCTTGCTTAATATCTTTTCGTCACTTTTTTCACTCGCAAGTTGCTCCTTACACTTATATTTTTTTACTTTCATGTTTTCAACAAAGCTCTATTCAAATTAAAATTTAAAATTCAAAAGTTTATTCTCTATAAGGATTACTTTGCTGATTTTTACAGAAATTTGGTTATTGTGTGGTTTTTCATGTAGTAAAAAAAGTGATTACAGAGTGTACCCCTAGAAAGCCCTTGCATTTGGGAGGCATTTCGGGCAGACTTAGTTTTATTCTTAATTGTAAAATATTAAAAAAATTTTGAGGTAAGTTGGTTTATGGCTAAGTGAAATAAATACTAGTTTATGAGTTTAGCAAAAATTTTAATGCTTTTGTTTTGGAAAAGTACATAGTTTCAGTTTTTGGAGTTCACAGGATTCATTATTTTAAGAAATTTAGATTTTAAAATTTCTGGGTTTTTGGTCAAATTTAGTGGGGGGGGGGTTTTTTAGTTGTAAAGGTTTTGAAAACCCCCAGGTTTTGGGATTCGTGTAGTTAAATTGACGGGGTGTATCAGGGAGGGTAAAGATGTTTTCTAAAAAAATTTTTGGGGGTTTTTTTTTGGGTTTTTAAGGGGGTGAATGTGTCTGCAGTTTAGAGTTCTAAAGGGAGGGTATTCCAGATTTTAGGGGCCCTTTTAATACATTGAATTTTTTTAAAGGTTTTGTCGGACACGGGGGTTTCGTAGAGATGGGTTTTTGGGCTGGTGTTAGGCCCGTGGGTTTTTGTCACAACTATCAAGAAAAGCGTTTTAGGTTTTAAGGTTGATATTAGGGTTTAAGGCCCCGTAGATGTTAGGGGGGGTTGAAAAGTAGTAAGGTGGTGTACTGAACTGGGGGTAAGTTTAGGTCTATGAAGGGGTGGGGGTGTGTGTTGCCAGGGATGGGATTTAGTGATTATTCTTACTGCAGCTTTTTGTTGGGTTATTGTTGGCTTTAGGTGTGTTGCTGCAGTTGATCCCCAAGCACAAATAGCATAGGTGAGGTATGGATAAATAAGTGAGTGGTATAGTGTGAGAAGGGCATTTTGCGGCACGTAGTATCGTATCTTGGAGAGGATCCCAACCGTTTTGGATACTTTTTTGGTTATATGCTGGATATGGGTGCTGAAATTCAGGTTGTTGTCTAGGTATAAGCCTAGGAATTTGCCCCCATTATTTCTGGTAATTAGAGTGTTGTCAATCTTAATGTTAATTTGTGCATCTCCTGCTCTGCTACCAAACATAATATAGTAGGTTTTGTCAGTGTTAAGCGTAAGTTTATTGGGGTGTCATCCAAGTCGATATTTTGATCAGCTCCTCATTCACAATGGTGTTGAGGGTGGCAAAATTAGGGTGAGAGATGACATAAGTCGTGTCGTCAGCAAAGAGAATGGGTTTCAGGTGTTGGGATACGTTTGGAAGGTCATTGATGTATATGAGGAAGAGCAGGGGACCAAGGGGCACTTCCCTGCGGAACTCCAGTATCAAGTGGGCCCTGTTGCTGATGCTGTGTCTTTAATGGTGACATACTGAAAACCTATTAGTAATGTAAGATTTGAAATAAGCAAGCGCATGGCCTCTTATACCGTAATGATCAAGTTTGTGGAGTAGGATGTCGTGGTCTACTGTGTCAAAAGCTTTTCTTAGGCCAATAAAAATTCCTAGGGGATATTCCTTATTTTCCAATGCTGTGTAAAGCAGATCTAGCATTTTTATGATTGCATCATTAGTGCTTTTATTTTTCCTGAATCCAAATTGGCAGGGGTTGAGTATGTTTTGAGCCGTTATAAATGAATACAGTCTCCTGTGCACGAGTTTCTCAAAAATTTTGGATAGCAATGGTAAGTTAGATATTGGCCTATAGTTGTTTAAGTCTGTAGGGTCACCACCTTTATGTATTGGTGTAACCCTTGCCATCTTTAGTAGTTTCGGGAAGGTGCTAGTCTCTAGTGACTTGTTAAAAAGTAATGAAATAGCATGCGAAAGGACATGGGCCCGCTCGCTTGTACAGTAATGGTGGACATGAGACAGATTCCCCGAGTTATTTTTAAGTGACTTTATAATCTCGGTGACTTCCGTAGGCTCAGTTGGTGCAAGATAGAAGGAATTAGGGAAATTCCCATCTAGGTAGTCCCCGGCATGGGCATTGGTATGTGGGATTTTACTGGCGAGATTAGATCCTATGGTTTGAGAAGAAATCGTTTATTCTTGTTAGTTTGTGTCAGTGGGATGTAGTGGTGTTTCATTAGGTTTAGTTAGGACAATATTCTTGGTTTTTCTCAGTTTGTGGGTCCCTAGAATCTGAGAGAGTGTTTTCCAGGTCTTTTTTATATCTCCTCTAGTGTCTGTGAATCTACTGGAGTAGTATAGTTGTTTGGCTTTCTTTATTACTTTGGTGAGAGCTGATGAATAGTGTTTAAGAATATCTCTGTGTATTAAGCCCTGTCTATATTGCTTTTCATATTGGTGTTTCTTGTTAATGGATTTCAGAATGGTGGGGTTTTAGCCAGGGGAAACCCAAAAGCCGTTTGTTTTTTTGATCTGTTTTTGTTTTTTTTGGGAAAATTGTTTTTTTGCAAAAGTCTAAGTAATTTGTTAAGAAAAATGTCTGTCCAGTCTTTCAATACCACGGGCCCTTTGGGGAAATTTTCTGTGGGCCCAAAGTAAAAAGTCTCTGGGGGTAGTTTGTGAATTCCTTACTGGGGCTCGTCATGGGTCAAAAATGAGATTTTTTTTTTATTAAAAAGTGGTGGTTTATTTAATGTTTGTAGGGGAAAAGGTAGGGTAGTGGTCTGTAGTGCTATCTTTTATTACCCCTTGTTTTAAGGGGGGTTTTATTGGTCCATATGTGGTCTTTTAGGGTTTGCATTGTTTCGTGAGCCGGGTTTGGGTTTTTGTTATTTTTGGTATGAAAAAGGGGTGTTGTTATATTTTGAAAAAAATCAGTTACAGGTGATTCTATTTAACCCAAAAGGTTTGATGTTGAAGTCTCCAGAAAAGAAAAGGGGGGTGGTGCTTATTCATTTGTCTGTTTGTTATTAGTGATTTTAAATTTCTCACTGAAATTTGGGATGTTTGTGTGATGGTACCCGGGTTTAAATGGCACCAAATTAATAGGCGTTTTAATTTTTTTTTTCAGTAAAATTAGCAAAAAAAAAAATTTCCCCATATTCATAACAAAAGAAGTGGTGCTAAGACAAGAAAATTTGGGTTTTTAGAGAATTTGATTGCATTACCCCCCCCAAAACTTGGTTTTGGTCTGCAGTTGTGGTTGCTGTGTTCCTGGTAGGGGTAGATTCTTTTTTGTGTCCTGTTTTAACCCAAGGGTTCAGTAATTTTTAATGCAGGAAAGGGGGGTTTTTTAGTGTTCAAGGAGGCTAGGATTTTCATCATAGTGTTTGCTTAAGGCCCTTGATGTTGTAAGTTAAGAAAGTAGACTTTTAGCTTTTGTTTAGGATAGGTGGCTTGTGATGCGGGTGTAATAAAGGCAGTTATTTTTCCAAATTTGGTTTTTGATTGGGGTGTCAGTAACTAGGGAGGGGGCAACGAGGGGCAGATGCATCCTGCCAATGGATTTCTGCTTGGGACCCTTTTAGTGAAATAAAAAACTTGGGGTTTAAATTTTACTTCTTGAGCGGTTGTTTTTCCCAAAATGATTTAAGGACGGTTTACTAGTGATCATCTTCTTGGGAGGGGCTTGAGATTTTCCTGGAGAGGGTTTGGGGGCAAAAGCCCCCCCCGGCCGGTCTGTTTACCAGGCCTATTTGGTTTAAACCCCCTTTCGTATGCAAAGGGAAAGGGATTTAATAGTCTTGGGGCCCTGACACTTACTGTGTTGCCTTTTTAGCGTTAAATCGGGCGGGCCCCCCCCTTTTCACTCAGGGGTGTTGCATCGTTTTTGCTGAGTTTTTGCTTTCGTAGGGGGTGATTTTCTTGTGCAAATTTTTGGGACTATTTCTTTAGGGGTTTTTCAAGTGTATTTCTCGTGTATCTTTATGCCTTTGGGCCCGGGAAAAAAAGTAAAAGGGAAATTCAACCATTCCCCGTAATTTTGGTGCTTTATCGTACTTATGTGTGCGGAGAAGTTTGTCTGTACATTATCCAGGTCAACAATTTCACCTGCCATGAAAGGCGCATAGTGTACAGCAGTATTCCAGCCTAGAGAGAACAAGCGCTCTGAAGAGAATCATCATGGGCTTGGCATCCCTGGTTATGAAGGTTCTCATTATACATCCTATCATTTTTCTAGCAGATGTGGTAGAGACATTGTTGTGATCGTTGAAAGTGAGATCCTCTGACATTATCCCTCCCAGGTCCTCACATTAGTTTTTCGCTCTATTGTTTTAATTTCCTCAAGTATGTGATATTAAATGAACACATTTTCCATGAAGGGGGTGACATGCTCTTGTCTACAGTGTTACAGTTCGTGCAAGTTATAAAACTTAATTTAACTGCATGTTTTCACAAACCGTTGAGATCTATGTATATTTACTTCTAGACATTTAAAGATTACATCTACACCAAGATATCTGTATGATTTAACGTATCTAATGTTTTTACCCTGCAAACAGATAGGTGGGAGATGTCGTTTGATTGTCAATATCTTTGTTTTAGATGAAGATATGATGAGGCCTAGTTGATTACAAATTACTTGAGCCACGTTAAGAATGGTACTCATCTTTGTATGCTCTGTTGTAAGGCTCATGATGTCATCAGCATAGCTTATAGCTACATGTTTTGGTGAAGTAGGTAGGGCTTTTAGGCTAGCATTAGTCAGAACATTAAATAAAATGGGACCGAGAACTCCCTCCGGTGTACCTAGGGACATTTCTTTAGAATCGCGTCTAAAGCCTTGGTAGAGGACAGAGGATATTATGTTCGACAGATATCTTGTTATCCAACTGATTAGGCTACCAATAATATTCAATTTGGCTAGTTAATATAATATAACGCTTCTGTTTGCGATATCAAATGCAGATTTTTTTATCAAGATTTGGGATAAAACAAGTATAGGTATTTGTAGTGAGAAAAGTGGAAATACGGGTCTGAACACTCTTTTCTTTCATGAAACCAGAGAGATGAGGGGAAAGCTGGTGTCTGACACTGTAGTATAGTCTGTTAAGTATCATTCTTCAAAAAGTTTTGTAAAAACAACTAGTTAAGGAGATTGGTCTCTAAATGAATCAGGCTGTTGCGGCTTAGGGTTATGTACTATGAGACTGTTGGTCCAGGAAATAGGAAGAACACCCTCGATGTAACTGAGATTATACAATACTAACAATGGGTTATCAGGGATCTGCCTTAGAGTTATGAGGATATAAAATATATCATCTCCAGGAGCATCTGATTCACCTTATTTTAATGAATTATCTAATTCTCACTCGGTGAAGAGGCAATCATTCTCATTAGTATCTTGGTTCATAAAATTAATCATTGCATAAGCATTGTACCGATGGGTTTTTCAAAGTTCAGTCTTGTTAAGGTTATAACATAAATTTTGCAGATATTCACAAGGTTTTGAGTCTCGTTGATGAACAGTTCGTTCAGACTGTCGACCTAAAGTCTGCTTAACGGCTCACTAAACACAATCATATTGAATTATTATTATTATTATAATCAAAAAGAAGCGCTAAGCCACAAGGGCTATACAGCGACAATCATATTGAAACGTAAGTATTTCACTCAAATTTTTTTGCTGTTTATCAGTGTAAATCCCCCCCCTTTTTTGAGCAAGGGCAAAAAACTGGGTTAGTTTTTGCCTTAGGGTTTTATATATTTAAAAACCAAAAATTTTTTAATTTTTTTTTTTATTTCCTTAACGAATTTTATCTCCTTTTTGGGCTTCTGGGGTCCTATATGATTTATTCAACCGAGTTCAGTATTTTTTAAATTTTCCCCCGGGCAGGGGCTTTCTTCAAGGGTTTCAGATAGTCTTGCACCCCAAGAGGCTCCGTGATTCTTTGCCTTCGCCTGTAGAGGGAAACATCTCTCCTTTCTAGTTTAATATTCTCTTTTTAGCATACCCTTTAGGTTTCTAGTTTAACCTCTCTACCCCACTGATTTGAATCCATTTTTTAAAAACTTACCATCATTTTTTACTGGGGGCATGATTAGTTGGATCCAATTTTGTTTGTGTTTTTAAACTTAAATTTCGTTTAATACACCCCATGACTGTTTGAAATTTTTCTGTGAAGACCGTGTGGGATAAAGTCTGATCTTTGATTAAATTTTTGAGAGTAAGGCCCCCGTGTCTTTTAGTCCCTTTTCGACTCCCCTATTTTGGCTTTTAAAACCGGGAAAAAATTACGAAAATTTAATGGCATTTTTGTGTGAGTACCCCCCTGGAGCTTCCCCTTTCTTTTGTTCTTTCCCTTTATTTTGCTATGTTTTTTCCATTTTTAAAGTCTTTAAAATTGAAAAATTTCCTACAGGGAAAAATGCAAAGGGGTTTTAAAAAGATGGGCAAAATCGGGGAAATATGCTGCTTTGAAAATTGGGGCCCCCTCTTTTTTAAACACCCAGTATTTGGGGGTGAGGTTTTAAGGGAAAATTTTCTGGATTGTATTCAGTTTTTAACAGCTGTGCTTGAATGTTTGGGAAAAAATTTTTTCCGGCTGTTAATATATACAACCACAACGACTTGGCCTTGGACCTCAGTCTTCCTGCTTTAAAATTCAACAGTTTTCATTTGTGGGGTTTTAAAAAAAATTTTGGGACAAGTAAGCGACTTTTTTGGGCATACAGGCCCAAAAATCGCCCTGTTTTCTTGTTCATAAAGGTTTTTGCCCTTTTTTAAATAAGTTCTAAATTGATTTTATTTATTCTTCATTGCCAAGTGGTCTTTGTGTGTGTCACCGTGAAAACACAAAAAATAAACTAATAAATGGTATTTTGGGGTTTTTGGTGAATTTGGTTTAAGGTTTTGTAAATTTTCAAATATAAAAGATGTTTTAAATTTTTTTCTTTCTTGGCTTTTAAAATGTTTCCTGAAGTTGGGGGCCCCTACTTTACCCCCAGGCCAACAAGGCAACAAAGCGGTGAAATACTTTTGTCATTTCTTTTCCATTTTTTCCCGCTTCATATCATTAAAAAATCTTTTGGCTATTGAATGGGTTTTTACTATCATCGGTAGTTTCAAAAGGGTTTTTTGGGGCTGTTTCTTCCCCGACTCTCCTAGTAGAGAAAAATGTTTGGGGGGTTGAAATAGAGGAGTGTTGGGTAGAGGATAAAAAAGTTTCAGGGAAAAGGGGGAATAAGGGGGGCTGAGGATTTTGGGAAATAGCGTAGAGTGGGGGTTTGAGAATAGAATAGGCAAGGGTAGATAATAGAGGGGTAAAAGTGATAGATAATAGAGGAGAAGGGGAAAAGTTAAGAAGAATGAGGGTAAAAAAAAAAAAATGTGTCACAGTAGAGAAAACAAGAGTGTGAGGGCTAAAAGGGAATATTCTGTGTTAATTTCAGAATGAGCAAAGGATGGTAGAAAATAGAGGAAAGTTTTTTTGGTTTGAAGAAAAGAGGAAAAGTGGTGGTAAAGATAGAGGAATTTTGGTGGTAGAGGAAGGGAATGTGGTGGGAGAAAATAGAGGGAAAGTGGGGGGTTTAAAAATAGAGGAATGTGGGGGGTAGAGGGGTAGAGGGAATTTTGGGGTAGAAGATAGAGGAATGGGTGGTAGAAGATGAGGAAAAGTGGTTGGAGAAGATTTAAAGGGAAATTTTATGGGGAAGATAGAGGAAAAGTGGTGGGAGAGGATAGAGGGTTTTGGTGGTAAAGATAAGGAATGTGGTGGTTTAAAAATAGAGGGGAAATTGGGGGGTGGTGGAGGGATAAGGAAAAAGTTTTGGTAGAAGATAGAGGAAGTGGTGGGGAGAAGAAAAAGGAATGTGGGGGTAGAAGATAGAGGGAAAATTTATGGTAGAGGGTTGAGGAATTTTGGTGGTAAAGATAGGGAATGTGGTGGTAGAGGATGAGGAATGTGGGGTTTGAAATTTGAGGAATGTGGGGGTTTGAGGATAAGCAATGTGAGGGAGAAGAAAGAGGAATGTGGTGGTAGAGGTAGGGGGAAGTGGTGGTAAAGATAGAGAATGTGGTGGTAGAGGATAGAGAATGTGGTTTGGGAGAAGATAGAGGAATGTGGTGGTAGGGGGGGTTTGAGCAATGTGGTGGTAAAAAAATTTTAAAGGGAAAGTGGGGGGGTTGAGGATAGAGGAAAGGGGGTTTGGGAGAAGATAGAGGAAAGTGGTTTGGGAAGATAGAGGAAAGTGGTGGGGAGAAGATAAGGAAAGGGGATGGTAGGGGATAGAGGGAAAGTGGTGGTAGAAGATAAAAAGGAATGTGGTGGTAGAGGTAGAGGAATGTGGGGTAGAGGGGTAAAGGGGAATGTGGGGGTAGAGGATAGGGGGAAAATTTGGGGGGTAGGATAAAGGAATGTGGTGGTAGAGGATAGGGAATGTGGGGGGTAGAAGGGGTAGAGGAATGTGGTGGTAGAGGAAAGAGGAATTGGGGGTAAAAGGATAGAGGAATGTGGTGGTAAGGATAGAAATGTGGGGGGTAGAGGATAGAGGAATGTGGTGGGAGAGGATAAGGAATGTGGTGGTAGAAGTAGAGGAAATGGTGGTAGAGGTTTGAGGGAAAGTGGTGGGAGAGGATAGAGGAATGTGGGGGGAGAAATAGAGGGGAAATTGGGGGGTAGAGGATAGAGGAAAAGTGGTGGTAGAAGATAGAGGAAAAGGGTGGTAGAGGGGTAGAGGAATGTGGTGGTTTGAAGATAGAGGAATGTGGGGGTAGAGGGAAAAGGAATGTGGTGGTAGAAGAAAGAGGAAATTTGGGGGTAGAGGGTAGAGGAATGTGGTGGTAGAGGATAGAGGGAAAGTGGGGGGTGAAAAATTTTGAGGAAAATTTTGGGGGTAGAGGGTAGAGGAATGTGGGGGTAGAAGATAGAGGAATGTGGTGGTTTGGGGGATAGAGGAAAATTTGGGGGAAAGGATGAGGAATGTGGTGGTAGAGGATAGAGGAAAAGTGGTGGTAAAGAAATAGGAAAGGGGTTTTAAAAAAGGGGAAAGGGGTGCTTGGGGTAGAGGATCGAAGACAAAAGGGATTAATGGCCAAAGAGGGAAAGACCCCGAACCAAAATAAACACATCCTGTTTCCTCCCCCCACAATATCATGCACACCAGCACATCACACCCGCAAACACACCCCGCAAAATCACACCGGGACACCCCGCACAACACACCAGCACAACATCCGCACAAACACAAACCCAAAACAACCAAGGCACCAAAACCCCCAGCACATCACCACCCGACAACACACCCCGCACATCACACCCCACACCACAAAACACACCAAACACCCTCACACCCCACATCAAACCCGCACAAAACCCCAAGAGAAAAACAAAACCGACATCACACCAGGGAAAAAACACACCAGGGACAAAAACTCCAGCACACACACCAGCACAACAAAGAGCACAACAACCACACATCACACCAGCACCCAAAACCCCCAGCACAAACACTCCACCATTTTACAACCCCGGGACAAAACAAGAGGGACAAACACACCAGCACATCAACCAGACAACCACCAGCAAAATTTACACCGCACACCCCCACAACACCCCCAGCAAACACTCCCCGGGACATCACACCAGCAAAAACACAAGAGCACAAAACACCAGCACATCACACCAGCCAACACACCAGCACATTACCAGCCCCACAAAACCCAGCACATCACAACCCGCACACCACACAAACACACCAGCACAACCCACCCGCAAAACACACCCAAACACACCAGCCCCATCAAAACCCCCACACACCACACATCACACCAGCCAAAAACACACCAGCAATCCAAAAACCCGCACACCAGCACAACACACCAGCACAACACAACCCCGCACATCACCCAGACACCAGCACAACACAACCACACACACCCAGACACCAGCACAACACCACACAACCACCAGCACATCACAAACCCGCAAAACACACCAGCACAACACACCACACATTCCCCAAACCCGCACACCCGCAAATCACAACCCGACAAACACACCAGCAAAATCACACCAGCCCACCAGCACATCACACCCGCACAACACACCAGCACATCAACCAGCACCCCCCCAAAAAACAACACCACAAAACACCCCCAGAAAATACACCAGCACCCCTAGCCCAAAAACAACCCGCACAACACACCCGCACATCACACCGCACAAAACCCCACAACACCAGGGACAAAACCCCCACACAAACAAAACCAACCAACACACCAGCACAACAACCCCGCCATCACACCAGCCCCAACACACCCAAACCCCACCAGCACAAAAAGCACAACACACCACACAACACCCAGCACATACACCCCGCAAACCAGGACAACAAACCCGCAAACACACCAGCACATACACCACACAACACAAACCCCACCCAACCCCACCAGCACAACACACCAGCACAACACCCACACATCACACCACACAACACACCAGCACATCCCAAACCCGCAAAACCAGCACAAAAACAACCCGCAAAAACACACCAGCACATCACACCACCCCACCAGCACAACACCCAACCACAAAAAAAACACCAGCACATCACACCACACAAAAACACCAAACACAACACACCAGCACAACACCCAGCACAACACACCAGCACAACACACCCAGCACATCAAAAACCCGCACAACACACCAGCACAACCCCACCCGTACATCACACCGCACAACACACCCGGCCCCATCACACCAGCACAACACACCAACACAACACACCACACAAAACGCCAGAACAACACACCACATAACCACCAATACAAAAACACCACAAAAACACCAAAAAACAACCCCCCAGCACAACAAAACCAGCACAACACCCAGCACAAAAACACCCCGTGCAAACAACCAAACACAAAGCACCCCGCACAAACACCAGCACATCACACCACAAAATCAACCCCCAACACAACACACCAACACAACAAAACCCGCACAACCACCAGCACAAACCCCACCAGCACAACACACCCACCCCACACCAGCACTCACACCAAAAACAACACACCAGCACAACACCCCCAGCACAACCACCAACACAACACACCAGGGACAACACACCAGCACAACAAAGCCAGCACAACACGCCCCGCACAACCCCACCAGCAACCCCACCAGAAAATCACACCAAAACAACACCCCCAGCACAACACACGCACAAAAACAACCGGGAAAAACACACCAACGCAACCCCACCACAAAACACACCAGCACAAAACACCCACAACACACCAAACACAAACACACAAGCACAAAAACCCCCAACACAACCCCACACATCCCACCAGCACAACACACCAAAACAACACACCACACAAAAACATCAGCACAACACACCCACAACACATCAGACAACACACCAACACAACACACCGCCAACCACCAACACAACACACCAGCACAAGGCACCAGCAAAAGACACCAGCACAAAAAACATCAGCCCAAAAACCCCCAACACAGCACACCAGCACAACACACCATCACAACACAAACAGGGGACCCAAAACAAACCCGGAAAAAACACCAGCACAACACCCCCACCAACACACCCGCACAAAAAACCAGCAAAACACCGCACAAAAACCCCCAGCACAGCCCCACCAGCACAACACACCAGCCCAAAAACACCAGAAAAAACCACCACACAACACACCAGCACAAACCCCCAATACAACACACCAGCACCCAAAACACCCGCACAACACGCCCCGCACAAAAAACACCAGCAAAACTTTCCAGTCATCACACTAGCACAAAACACCACACAACCACCCGCACAACACAACCCCAAAACAACAACCAGCAATCTCACCGCACAACCACCAGCACAACACACCCGCACAACACACCAGCCCCACAAAACCAATACAACACACCAGCACAAAAAAACCCACACAACACACCAGCACAACACCCAAACAACACACCAGCACAAAAAAAACAAAAAACCCCACACCACACCAGCACAACACAAAACCCGCAATCACACCAGCACTCACACCAACACAAAACACACCCGCCCCAACACACCCGCACAAAACACCAGCACAACACAACCAAAAACAACACCCCCCGGGACAACAAAAACCAGCACCCAAAACACCAGCCCCAAAAACCCAGGGACAACACACGGGACAACACCCCCAAACACAACACACAAGCAAAAAACACACCAAAAACAACACACCAGCACATCCCAACCCGCACAACACTCCCCACAACCCACCGGGCCCCCAACACACCAACACAACACACCAGCACAACACACCAACACAACACACCAGCAAAAAACACACCCGCACAACAAATCCACAAAAACAACCCCCGGGAAACACATGGCACAAGACACCAGCACCAAAAAACCCAGCACAACACACCAGCACAACACACCCCCGCCCCCAAAAACCCCCAGCCCCCAAACACCCGCACAAAAACCCAGCACAAAATTTTCCGGTCATTCCCCCCCTAGCACAACACACCAGCCCCAACTTACCGCAAAAACACAACCCGCAAACACACCAGCACAACACACCAGCACAACACACCCAAAACACCAGCACAACACACCAGGGACCAAATTTCCGCTTTATCACACTAGCCAAACACCCAAAACACACAAACACAACACACCAGCACAAAACACCAAACAACACACCCCGCACAAAAACCCCCACCAAAAACACACCAGCACAAGGCACCCCACAGAAAACCCCGCACAACCACCAGCACAAAACATTTAGCACAACCCCCACCTGCCCCAACACACCAGCACAACACACCAGCAAAACAAAAACACCACCCCAACACCCCCAGCACAACAACCAGACAACACACCAGCACAACACCCCCAGCACACCACCGCACAAAACACCAGCACAAAAACACCCGCACAACACACCAGCCCGAACACACCCAAAACAAAACACCAGCACAACACAAACCCCACAAAAACACCAGCCCCCAACTTACCAGCTTTATTACACTAGCACAACACACCACACAACACACCGCACAACACACCAGCACAACCCCACCAGCACAACACACCAAACAAACACCAGCACAACACACCAGCACAACACACCAGCACAACACACCAGCACTACACACCAGCACAACACACCAGCAAAAAACACCCGCCCAACACACCAGTAACAACCACCAGCAAACACCCACACAACAACCAGCACAGCACACCAGCACAACACACCCCACAACAACCCAGCACAACCCCCCCCAGCCCAGCACACCAGCACAACACACCCGCACAACACACCCCGCACAACAAAACCACACAACAAAACCAGCACAACCCCATAAGCACAACACACCAGCACAACACACCACTCATCACACTAGCACAACACACCACACAACACAAAAAGCACAAAAACACCACACAAAAACCGCACAACACAAACCCGCAGAAAAACACAAGCCAATAACCAAAACCCCAAACACCAAACAACACACCCCGCACATCCCACCAGCACAACACAACCCGCACAACACACCACACAACACATCGGGGACAACACACCCCAAAATCCAAACCCGCACAAACACACCAGCACAAAAACACCCCCCCACAAACAACCCCCCAGCCCAAAACACCAGCACGTCCCACCAGCACAATCGCAACCCCAGCCACCAGCACAACACACCCGGGACCAAAACACGAGCCCAAAAAAACACCCCGCACAACACAAAAAACCAAAAAAACCCACCAACACCCAAAACACCAGCACATCCAAAAACCCGCACAACATCCAGCACAGACACCAACACCCAAAACACCCCCACCCACACCCAAAACAAAATCACACCAGCACAACCAAACACCAAAACCACAAAACAACCCGCACATCCAAAACCCGCACAACACACCAAAAAACAACCCCA
The DNA here is from genome assembly GCF_026875155.1 of Cherax quadricarinatus. NCBI lineage: Eukaryota > Metazoa > Arthropoda > Malacostraca > Decapoda > Parastacidae > Cherax > Cherax quadricarinatus. The sequence goes on along the minus strand of NC_069419.1, from coordinate 16,662,321 downwards.
CCACACATCACACAAACCCCCCAGCAAAATACACCAGAAAAACCCCACCAGCACTCAAAGCAAACCCACATCACACCGCCAAACAACCCCGGGACATCACACCCACACCACACAACCACAAACCCGCACAACCCCACCAGCCCCATACACCCCGCACACCCACAACACACCCCCACAACCCCACCCGCACAAACACACCAGCAAAACCCCGCCCCAACACCAGCACAACACACCCCCCAACACATAACCCCGCAAAAACACACCAGCACAACCCCACCAGCACATCACACCACACAACACCCAGACAACACCCCCCCACATCAAACCCGACAAAAACCCCCCAGCACAACACCCAGTACCTTTAACCACAAAAAACACCCGCCCCCCACACCAGCACAAAAACACCCGCCCCAAAAAACCCACACAACTCGCCAGCACAACACAACCCCCAACAAAACCAATACAACCCCAAAACCCGCACAAAACACCAGCACAAAAAACCCCCCGCACAACACACCCGCCAAAAACACACCAGCACAAAACAAAAACACAACGCAAACCCGACAAACCCAGCACATCACACCAGCACATTCACACCAACACAACACACCCGCACAACACACCAGCAAAAACCCCACACAAAGCACCAGCACAACAACCCCCACACATCACACCAGCACCCTCACACCAACCCCAAAACCCAGCACAACACAAACCCGCACAAAACACCAGCACAACACACAAGCAAAAACAAACCCGCACAAAAACGCCAGCACAACAAACCCCGCCCAACACACCAGCACCCTCACACCAGCAAAAAAACACCAAACAACACAAAAACCCACAAAACACACCAGCAAACACACCAGCCCCAACACCCAACGCAACCCCACCACACAACACACCCCGCACAACACACCCGCACAAAAACACCAGCACACCCCACAACACCAAAAAACACCAACACAACAACCACACATCCCACCAGCACAACAAAACCAAAAATAACACACCAGCACAAAACATCAGCAAACAACCAGCAAACAATCACACAACACACAAGCACAACACACCAACACAACACACCAGCACCCTCCCACCAGCCCCAACACCAAATAACACACCAGGGACAATACAAACCCAAAAAACACACCAGCACATCCCCCCCCAGCACAACCCCCACCAGCCCCCCCCAAAACACCAGCACAACACATCGGGACAAACACCACCCATCCAACCAGCAAAACAACCAGACAACACACCACACAACACAAACCCCACAAAACCCCAGCACGTCCCCCCACACAACTCGCCCGCACAGCACACCAGCACAAAAACACCGGCACAAAAAAAACGAGCACAAACACCAACAAAACACCAAAAAAAACACCAACAAACAAAAACCCGCACATCCAACCAGCACAAAAATACCCGCCAGCACCCGCACACCCCACCAGCACAACACACCAGCACATCACACCAAACACCCAGACAACCCAGCACAAAAAACACCCGCAAATAAAACCAGCACAAAACACCAGCACAAACACACCAAAATCACACCAGCACCCACACATCACACCCGCACAACCCACCAGCAATCACACCAACCACCAAACACAACAAAACCAGCACAACACCCCAGCCCCATCAAACCAGCACACCGCCAAACACACCAGCACAACACCAAACACATCCAAACCAGCAACCAGCACAACACACCGCACAACCCACCAGCAATCACACCCGCCCCACCAACACCAAAACCCCCACACCCGCACTCACACCAGCAAAAACACACCAGCACAACACACCAGCACATCACACCAGCAAACACACCAGCACAAAAACACCAGCACATCAAAACCCGCACAACACCCCCAAACACAACACACCAACTCACACCCGCCCAAACAAACCAGCACATCACACCCCACAACACACCAGCACAAAAACACCAGCACAACTCCCACACAACACACCAAACAAAAACACACCAATACAACACACCACACAAAAAACCCCCAAACACACCAGCACAACAACCAGCACAAAACACCAGCACCCAAAACACCAGCACAACGCCCCCCAGCACAAACACAAAACCCGCCCCATCACACCCGCACATCACACCCCAACCAACCCACCAGCAAAACACACCACACAACACACCCGACAACGACCAGCACAAAACAAACCCGGGACATCACCCAGCACATCACACCCAAAACAACACACCAAACACAACACACCCGCAAACCAACCCCGCAAACACACAAGCACAACACACCAGCACAAACGCCAGGGACAAAAACGCCAGCACAACCACCAAACCTCACACCAGCACATCACCCAACACAAAAACACCACACAACCCCACCAGGACAACACCCAGCCAAAAACACCCAAAGCAACACACCAGCAAAAACACACCCGCACAACACACCAGCACAACACACCAGCCAAACACAAGCACAACACCCCCCAACACAACACACCAGCACATCCCACCACACAAAACCAACATAAAACCCCCACCACACAAAAAAAACAGCCAACACACCAGCACAACACATCAGCACAAAACACCGCACAAAAACACCAGCCCCCCACCAAAAACACACCCCACAAAGCACCACACAAACAGCAGCACAAAACACCGCACTACACCCCCAAAAACAACAAAAAGGCCCCAATACACCAGCACAACACACCAGCCCAAAACACCAGCACAAACAAAACCACCAAAGGCACCAAACAGCCACCACAAAACAATCAGCCCCAAAAAACACCAACCCCAGCACCCAACCCCAAAAAACACCACACAACACCCTCAGCACAACACACCCGCACAAACACACAGCACAACACAAACCCGCACAAACACCAGCACAAAAACCCCCAGCACAACACACCAGCACAACACACCAACACAACACACCACACAGCAAAAACCAGCACAACACACCAGCAAAAACACACCCGCACAACACACCGGGACAAACACCAGCACAACCACCCCAAAACAACACCCAGCACAACAACAGCACAACAACCCCACACAACCACCAGCACAACTTACCAGCTCATCACAATAGCACAACACACCAGCACAACACACCAGCCCCAAAACACCAAAACAACACACCAGAAAATCTCACCAGCACAAACACCAGCACCCAAAAACACCAGCACAAAAACACCAGCACAAAACACCCAAAACAACACACCAGCACAAAAAACCAGCCAACACCCACACAACACCCCACAACACACCAGCACAACACGCCAGCACAACACACCCGAACAACTCACCAGCACATCAAAACCAGACATCCACCAACACAACACACCACACAACACACCACACAAACACCCGCACAACACACCAAAACATCACACCCAGCACATCACACCAACACAAAAAACACCAGCACAAAACAACCAGCAAAAACACACCCCAGCACAACAACCCCCGCAATCACAAAACCCCACAACAAACCAGCACAACACCCCAAGCACAACACACCAACCCCAAACAAACCCGCCAATCCCACAGCACAACCCAAACCCGCACAACAAACCAGCCCAAAAAACATCAGCACAACACACCACACAAAAAACATGAGCAAAAGACACCCCACAACCCCACCAGCACAACACACCAGCATAAAAACCAGCACAAAAACACCAGCACAACACAACCCCACAACTTAAACCCGCTCATCACACTAGCACAACACACCAGGACAACACCCAGCACAACACACCAGCAAAAACACACAACACAACCAAACCCGCACAGCCCCCACCAGCACAACACACCAGCACAAAAAACACCAGCACAACACACCGCACAGCCCCACCAGCACAACTTACCCGCTCTCACACTACACAGCCACCAGCACAACACACCACACAACACACCGCACAAAAACCCCCACACAACCCACCCGCACAACCCACCAAACACAACTTACCCCGCCCCATCACACTTGCACAAAACACCCCGCACAACACACCGCAAAACAAACCGCACAACCCTTTCCCAGCTCATCACACTAGCACAACACCCAGCACAACACACCAAAAACACACCGCACAAAAACACCCACAACACACCAGCACAAAAAAACCAGCTCATCACACTAGCACAACACACCAGCACAACACACCCGGGGACAAAATTTCCAGCCATCACACCAGGGGTCATCACCTAAACCCCAAACACACCAGCACAAAAAAACACCAGCACAACACACCAAACACAACACACCAGCACCCAAATTAACCCGCTCATCACACCCGGGTCATCACACTACACAACAACCACAAAAACACACCAGCACAGCACACCCACAATACACCAGCCCAACCACCCAGCACAACAAACCCCACAACACACCAATACAACACCCCAGCACAAAAAAAACCCGCAAAACACACCCCCACAAGGGGGACCAGCAAAAGCAAAACCAGCACAACACACCAAACACAACACATCAGCAAACACAAACCCGCACAAAACCACCAAACACAACACACCAGCACAAACAACACCAGCACCAAAAAACACCAGCCAAAAAACACCAGCACAACACACCAGCACAAAACACCGCACAGCACACCCGCCCCAACACAAACCCGCCCCAACCACCCCCCAACACAACCCCAAAACAACACACCAAACACAAAACAAAACCGCACAACACCCACAAAAACTTTCCAGCCCCATTTTCACTAGCACAAAAACACCAACAAAAACACCCGCACAACACAAACCCGCACAACACACCGCCCCAAAAACACCCGCCCCAACACACCAGCACAACACACCAATAAAAACACAAACCCGCACAACCCCACCAAACACAACAACCCCGCCAACACACCAGCACTACACACCAGCACAAACAAACCAAAACACAACCCCAACAACAACACACCAGTACAACACACCAGCAGAACACACCCGCACAAACACCACACAGCACACCAGCAAAACCACCAGCACAAAAAAACCACAAACCCCACCAGCACCCAAAACACCAGCAAAAGCAAAACCAGCAAAAACACACCAGCACAACACACCACACAACACACCGCAAAAACACACCCGCAAAAACACATAAGCACAACACACCAGCACAAACAAACCCTCTCATCACACTAGCACAACCCCACCAGCACAACCCCCACCCGCACAACACCCAAACACAACACACCAGCACAACACACCAGCAGAAACACACCAGCACAATACACCAGCACAAAACACCAACACAAAAACCCCCCCACATCCCACCAGCAAAAACACACCCCCACAACACAAAACCCACAAAACATCGGCACAACCACCAGCCCCCATCAACTAGCACAACACACCAGCACAAAAACACCCCGCACAACACACCAGCACAAAAAACCAGCACGTCCCCCCCAGCCCCAAAATCCCGCACAGCACACCACACAACAAAACCCCCCACAACACAAAGACACAAACCACCCGCCCCAACAACCCCCAAAACAACACCCAACACAACACACCACACATCCAACCCGCCAAAAATACCCCGCACAACACACCAGCACAACACACCAGGGACAAACACAAGCACAACTTACCAAACTCATCACACTAGCACAACACACCCCGCCCCAACCCCACCCAGCAAAAAAACCCACCAGCAAAGACACCAGCACATCCCACCGAAAAACCCCACCAGCACAACACACCAGCACAACAAAACCAGCACAACACACCAGCACAACACACCAGGACAACACCCAGCACAACACACCCCAAAAAACACACCACACATCCCACCACCCCAACACACCCGCACAACACATCAGCCCAACACATCAGCACAACACACCCGCACAAAAAACACCAGCACAACACACCAGCACAACCCCCACCAGCCCCCCCCCAAAACCCCCCCCCCACAAACACCCCCGCACAACACACCAGCCAACACACCAGCACAAAACACCAGGAAAAACACACCAGCACCACAAACCCAAAACAACCCCCACAATCCAAACCCGCACAACACACCACACAACACATCACCCAAAAAAATCACACAAAACACCAGACAACACACCCGACAACACACCAGCACAACACACCCCACAACACACCACCCGTCCCCCCAGCCCAATCACCAGCACCCAAAACACCCGCAAACACCCCCAGCACAACACACCACACAACACACCCGCACAAAAATACCAGCACAACACCCCACCAACACACCAACACAACCCCACCAGCACATCCCACCCAAAACAAACCCCCAGCACAACTCACCACACAGGCACACCCCACAACCCCCCCACAAACCCCACCCCGCACAATACACCCACAAAAATACAACCCGCACAACACACCAAACACAACCACCACCAACAAAACCAGCACCGCACACCAGCAAGCAAAACCAGCACAAAAACACCAGCCCCAAAAACCCAACAAAACCCAGCACAACAAAACCAGCACAACACACCATAACAACACACCCGCACAAAAAAACACCAGCACGCACACCAGCACAACACACAGCAAAAACCCCACCAGCAAAAAACCCCAATACAACACACCAGCACAACCCCAAACCGACAACACAAACCCGCACAAACACCAGCACAAACAAACCCGCACGTCCCCCCCGCACAACTCACCAGCCCAGCACAAACCCGCCCAAAAAACCAGCAACAACACACCAGCACAAAAAACCCGCAAAAAACACCCCCACAACACCCAACACCCAAAACACCACCCCATCCCCCCAACACAAACCCCACCGCAAAAAAACACAATAAACACAAAAAACACAACACACCACACCACACCAGCACAACATAACCCGGGGCCCAAAACACCAGGGACGTCCCCCCAGCACAACTCACCACACAGCACAGAGCACAACACCCAGCACAACACACCAGACAACATACCCGCACAACACAACCCCACAAAACACCAAAAAACAAGACACCGCACATCCCCCCAACCCCCCCCCCCCCGCCAAAAAACACCAATACAACACAAACCCGCCAACACACCAGCACAACAACCAGCACAACACACCAGCACGTTCCCCCCAGAAAAACACAACCCGCACAAAAACCCAGCACAACACACCCGACGTCCCCCCACAACTCACCAGCCCCAGCCACCAACACAACCCCACCACACAACACACCACAACAAACCAGCACCCAAACACCAGCACAACACCCAACAACCCAAAACACCAGCAAAATCCCCCCAACACCAAAACCCAAAAAACCCCCACAACCCCACCAGCACAGCACACCGAAAAACACACCAGCACAAAACAACCCACAAAACACCAGCACCAAAATACCAGCACAACACACCAGCACAACACAAACCGCACAAACACCCGCACCCCAAAACCCAGCACTCACACCAGCACAACCAACCCGCACAACACACCACACAAAAACAAACCCGCACAACCCCCAAACCCAATTTCCAGCTCATCACACTAGCACAACACACCACACAACACACCAGCACAATAACCAACACAACAAAACCAGCCCCAACACAAAACCCACAAACACAACCCCCGCTCATCCCCCCAGCACAACCACCCAGCACAACCCCCACCAAACACAACACTCAGCACAAAAAACCAGCCCCATCCAACCAGCCCCAAAACCCCCCACAAAACACCAGCCCCAAAAAACACCCGCACCAAAACACCCGCACAACTTACCAACACCAAAACACTAAACAAAACACCAGCACCACACACCCAAAACAACCCCACCAAAAATACCCCCAGCACAATACAAACCCGCACAATTTCCCACACAAAACACCAGCAAAACCCCACCAGCCCAAAAAAACCGACACCAAAGAAAAATTTTCCAAAACCCACCAGACCAAAATTTTTTTTTTTTAAAAAAAAAAAAAATTTTTCCCCAAAAAATTTTTTTTTTTTTTGGGAATTTTTTTTTCCCCGGGGGGGAAACCCAAAAAAATTTTTTTAAAAAAAAAAAAAATTTTAAAATTTTTTAAAAAAAGGGGGAAAAAAAAATTTTTTTTTTTTCCTTTTTTCTTTTTTGGTTTTGGGCCCCCCGGGAAAAAAAAAAATTTTTTTTTTTTTTTAAAAAAAAAAAAAAAAAACCCCCCCCTTTTTTTTTTTATTTTTTAAAACCTTTTTTTTTAAATTTCCCCCAAAAGGGAAAAAAAATTTTTTTTTTTTTTTTTCCCCCCTTTTTTTTTTTTTTTTCCAAAAATTTTTTCCCCCCCTTTTTTTTTTTTTTTTTTTTAAAAAAAAATTTTTTTCAATTTTTCCCAAAAGGGGAAAAACCCCCCAAAAAAAAACCCCACCAAAAATTTTTTTTTCCCCGTTGGGGAAAATCTTTTTTTTTGGGGGGGGAAAAATTTTTTTTTTTTTTTTAAAAAAAAATTTTTTTCCCCAAAAAAAAAACCCCCCTCCTTTTTTTCCCCTTTTTTTTTTTTTAAAAAGGGGGAAAAAAAAAAAAAAAAGGGAAAATTTTTAAAACCCGGGTTTTTTGGGTTTTTTTGGGGAAAAAAGGGGGGGGGTTTTTGGGGGGGGTTTTCCCCTTTTTTTTTAAAAAAAATTTTTAAAAAAAAAAAAAAAAAACCCCAATTTTTTTAAATTTTTTTTTTAAAATTTTTTTTTAAAAAAAATTAAAACCTTTTTGGGAAAAAGGGGTTTTTTGGGTTTTAAAACCTTTAAAAAAATTTTTTAAAAAACCCCCCCAAAAAAATTTCCAAAAAAATTTTTTTTTTTTTTTTTTTTTTTGTTTTTTTTTTGGTTTTTTTAAAAAACCACCCTTCCCCCGGGGGCCCCCAAAAAAAATTTTTTTTTTTTTTTAAAAATTTTTTTAAAAAAAAATTTTTTTTTTGGGCCAAAAATTTTTTTGGGTTTTTGGGGTTTTTTTTTTTTTCCAAAAATTTAAAAAAAATTTTTTTTTAAAATTTTGGGGTTTTTAAAAAAAAAAAGAAAAAAAAATTTGGGGGGGAAAAAAAAGGGGGGGGGAAAAAATTTGGGGGAAAAAAGGGGGGTTTTTTTTTTTTTTTTTTTTTTAAAAAAAAAAACGGGGAAAAAAAAAAATTTTTTTGGGGTTTTTTTTTAAAAAAAAAATTTTTTAAAAAAATTTGGTAAAAAAAGGGGGGGGGAAAAAAAGGGGGGGGGGAAAAAAAATTTTGGGGGTTAAAATTTGGGTAAAAGGGGGGGGGGGGAAAAAAAAAAGGGGGGGGGGGGGAAAAGGGGGGAAGGGGGGGGGGGAAAAAGGGGGGAAAAAAAAAAAAGGGAAAAAAAAAAAAGAGGAAAAGGGGGGGAAAAAAAAAAGGGGGAAAAAAAAATTGGGGGGGGAAAAAAAAAGGGGGGGTTTAAAAAGGGGGGGGGGGGGGAAAAAAAGGGGGGGGAAAAAGGGGGGAAAAAAAAAAAAGGGGGGGGAAAAAGGGGGGGGGAAAAAAGGGGGGGGGTTTAAAAAGGGGGGGGAAACACAACAACAAACACACCAGCACAGCAAAACCAGCACAACACACCGCACAACACACCAGCACAACACACCAGCACAGCACCCAGCACAACACACCAGCACAACACACCAGCACAACACACAGCACAACACACCAGCACAACACACCAGGACAACACACCAGCACAGCACACCAGCACAACGCACCAGCACAGCACACCAGCACAACACACCAGCATAACACACCTGCACAACACACCAGCACAATAATCTTCTTCGAGTATAAACTAGATAGCCGGCTCAGCTGCGTTAAGCCTTGCCTGAAGATTCGGTACTTCAAAATGTTTGGGAGTTATTATGAGGACGTCGTCCACATGACCTAAACAAGTGACCCAGGTGGGGATGATGTTGGTGAAGCATTCAGCTTCTTGTTATTGTTCCATATACAAGTTGGCTAAGACGGCGCTGATGAGGGACGCTATTCCCATACTATAGGTTTGTACAGTCTGTTGTTGAAAAAAAAAACAGTTGAAATTAATGCAGAATTCTATCACTTGATCCCAGCAACCGTAAACCAGCACACATGTATGGCTACCTGAGACCCATAAACATAATATTCCTCTCAGATCACTCACATGAGGTATAGGCAGTGCACCTCACAAATTAACCGGAGTTCTTAGCAAACATCCTTCCTACCTTCTGGGGACCATCAATCCCTCTCGTCTTAACATTCAGGCAACCTTTTCAACCGCATCAGAAACCTATCCATCCAGAACAAGAAACTAAGTAGTTTAGACGTAACTTCCCTCTTCACAAAAAGTACCCACTACACAAGCCACTGATGTTCTAAAACGTAAAGTCAGTCAGAACCTTAGTCTTAAATTCTGCATTAATTTCAAATTTTTCTTTCAATAGCAGACTCTACAAGCAAACCTTTGGTATGGGAATGGGGTCCTCCATCAGCGCCGTCTTAGCCAACTTGTATATGGAACGCCTAGAAGCTGAACACTTCGCCAACATCATCCCCACTAGGGTCACCTGGATACATTATGTGGACGACGTCCTCATAATAACTCCCAAATGTTTTAATGTGCAGAATCTTCAGGCTCAACCCAGTTGAACCGGCTATCCAGGTTACACTCGAAGAATAGTCCGATGACAAGCTACCTTTTTTAGACGTCCTCATTCACAAGTTTACCGAAAACCTACAAATAAAAATGATCTCGTACAAGAATGGTATATAGTACCGACAAGATGAAAATTAAAATAAATGTACATGTGCACATGTGTCTTAATTTTCAAAAATAATTTCACACACTTCTATTCCGGTCAAGATACTAAGACCAAAACATTCATCATCATCGGATTTTTCCTAAGATCATAACGAATTTGTAGTCCAGAAGTTCTTGACGAGGAATGTACATACATACACCAAACCTTCACTGATTTGCATTTTCCTTACTTTTTCATCAAAGACTACAAGAAAAGAGCCCTGCAGATCATTAATTCTCCATGCACCAATACCACTCCTAACAAAGTTTTTAATCCTTTCCAACAGCCAGGTTGCATTGAACATGTCTAAAGTACTCACACAAGCTAACATTAGAGTCGCCATCGCATCCAACACTTCTATAAGGGATCTAGCCAGGACAAAATCGAAGCACCATGAACCAGTCAATGCAGGGGTTTATACTATACCTTGTAGAGGTGTGACAGAATATATGTAGGTGACACAGCAAGGAACTTCGAAACACGCCTCAATAAACACATTAATGCATGTAGGAATGATAACTTGAGCAACGCCTTCATACAACACCGGAATTCTGCCAGTCGCCTCATGAAATTCAACGACGCCCGACTAGTGATCAAAGAACCTAATTTCCGCAGACGTAACTGCCTTGAATCATCATTAATCGCTGTTTCTAACACAAGCAAAATAAAGGCAATTTTTATCATCTCTGAAGTCTTAGCAAGAATACTCCTCAAAAACAGTTAACCCAGCCATCAAAGAGTTGCTGCTGATACTACATAAAAACGTAAAAGAGGAGGAACACTGAAACAGACCTTTTCAAATACAACCTGAAATATTTGCCTAACTTAATTTTATGGTAACCAAGCAATAGCTTTAATAATCTTCTCACTTATGTACAAGCTGACTTTTTCCAGCACATGTATCACTACTATTACTAGTACCTCCACTAGTATTACAACTACTGCACCTCACTCAAAGCTTATATATACCCTCTGTGTCCTTGATTTGTTTGTAACAGATTGACAAAGCTACTGGAGAGCGAAACGTTGCCACAATAAAATGTCACATTAGTTGCACTTTTGTCCTTTTACTTAACATGTGATATTACACACAGTCGTGTGATATGAGAACCATGTGATATGACAATCATGTGATATGACACCCAGTCATGTGATATGACACCCAGTCACGTATTATGATAGTCATGTGATATGACACACAGTCAGGTATTATGACACACAGTCATGTGATATGACACACAGTCAGGTACTATGACACACAGTCATGTGATATGACACACAGTCAGGTATTGTGACACAGACATGTGATAAGACACACAGTCAGGTGTTATTATATACAGTCATGTGATATGACACACAGTCAGGTATTGTGACACAGACATGTGATAAGACACACAGTCAGGTGTTATTATATACAGTCATGTGATATGACACACAATCAGGTATTATGATACACAGTCATGTGATATGACACCCATCCATGTGATATGACACACAGGTACTATGACACACAGTCATGTGATATGACACACAGTCAGTTATTATGACACACAGTCATGCGATATAACACACAGTCAGGTATTATGACACAGTCATGTGATAAGACACACAGTCAGGTATTATGACACACAGTCATGTGATATGACACACAGCCAGGTATTATGATTCACTAACGTGTATAGTATGCAAAGTCATGGAGAAGATCATCATGAGGAGAGTGATGGAGCACCTGGAAAGAAACAAGTGTATAATCAACAACCAGCACGGTTTCAGGGAAGGAAAATCCTGTGCCACAAACCTACTGGTGTTTTATGACAAGGTGACAGAAGTAAGACAAGAGAGACAGGGGTGGATAGACTGCATTTTCTTGGACTGCAAGAAGCCTTGGACAGTTCCTCACAAGAAGTTAATGCAAAAAGCTAGAGGATCAGGTACACATAACAGGAAAGGCACTGCAATGGATCAGAGAATATATGACAGGGAGGCAAGAACGAGTCATGGTACGTGACGACGTGTCAGAGTGGGCGCCTGTGACAAGCGGGTTCCACAGGGGTTTGTCCTAGGACCTGTGCTGTTTTGGGTATATGTGAATGACATAAAGGAAGGGATAGACTCAGTGTCCTTTGTTTGCAGATGATGTGAAGTTAATGAGGAGAATCAAATCGGTCGAGGATCAGGCAGGACTACAAAGAGACCTGGACAGCTACAAGCCTGGTCCAGCAACTGGCTCCTGGAATTTAACCCTGCCAAATGCAAATTCATGAAGATCGGGGAAGGGCAAATAAGACCGCGGACAGAGTATAGTCTAGGTGGCCAGAGACTGCAAACCTCACTCAAGGAAAAAGATCTTGGGGTGAGTATAATACCGAGCACATCTCCTGAGGCGCACATCAGTCAGATAACTGCTGCAGCATACGGGCGTCTGGCAAACCTAAGGATAGCGTTCCGATACCTCAGTAAGGAATCGTTCAAGACTCTGTACACAATTTACGTCAGGCCCATACTGGAGTATGCAGTACCAGTTTGGAATCCAAGCCTGGTCAAGCACGTCAAGAAATTAGAGAAAGTGCAAAGGTTTGCAACAAGACTAGTCCCAGAGCTAAGGGGATTGTCCTACGAAGAAAGGTTAAGAGAAATTGGCCTGACTACTCTGGAAGACAAGAGGGTCAGGGGAGACATATAAAATACTGTGCAGAATAGACAAGGTGGACAAAGACAGGATGTTCCAGAGATGGGATACAGAAACAAGGGGTCACAACTGGAAGTTGAAGACTCACATGAGTCAGAGGGATGTTATGAAGTATTTCTTCAGTCATAGAGTTGTCAGGAAGTGGAATAACCTAGAAAGTGACGTAGTGAAGGCGGGAACCATACATAGTTTTAAGATGAGGTTTGATGAAGCTCATGGAGCAGGGAGAGAGAGGACATAGTAACAATCAGTGAAGAGGCGGGACCAGGTGCTGAGTTTCGACTACTGCAACTACAAATAGGTGAGTACAGTCATGTGATATGACACACATCAGGTATTATCACACAGTCATGTGATATGACACACAGTCATGTGATATGACACACAGGTATTATCACACACAGTCATGTGATATGACACACAGTCATGTGATATGACACACAGTCATGTGATATGACACACAGTCAGGTATTATCACACGCAGTCATGTGATATGACACACAGTCAGGTATTATCACACATAGTCATGTGATATGACACACTGTCAGGTATTATGACACAGTCATGTGATATGACACACTGTCAGGTATTATGACACAGTCATGTGATATGACACACTGTCAGGTATTATGACACAGTCATGTGATATGACACACTGTCAGGTATTATGACACAGTCATGTGATATGACACACAGTCAGGTATTATGACACAGTCATGTGATATGACACACTGTCAGGTATTATGACACAGTCATGGAGAGCAACTCTTACAGACTTATCATCTTTATAATTAAATTTACACGAACACAATTTTTTTTAAGCCACTAAATATGTGAATAAGCGGTAATTTATTTACACAGTATGACACAGTAATGTGAGGTGACACAGTAATGTGAGGTGACACAGTAATGTGAGGTGACACAGTAATGTGAGGTGACACAGTAATGTGAGGTGACACAGTAATGTGAGGTGACACAGTAATGTGAGGTGACACAGTAATGTGAGGTGACACAGTAATGTGAGGTGACACAGTAATGTGAGGTGACACAGTAATGTGAGGTGACACAGTAATGTGAGGTGACACAGTAATGTGAGGTGACACAGTCACATAGCAACTGAAAGTTGACATACAGTCATAGATAACAAAGGATAACAAAACTAAAGTAGAAAGGTAATACTTGAAATAACTGTTTATCTATACGAAACATTAACATTTAGCCCAACTCTGCTAGTGCAAGATTTACAAATGCAGTGTATTCATCTGTTCTATGGGATTCAAATCCAGTGGCAATGGTTAACAATTCCTCTGACTGAGAGGAATCAAAATTAGTTACATTGGCTGACACTCGGGGTGTCCTCATCACCTGTCGTGACCACAAGGAGCAGCAGCGCTCGGGGAGGTGTGTCAGTCGGGTGGTTAGAGGTGGTAGGTACTGGATCAGAAGTACAGTCTAGCTCTGGCTCACCAGTCTGAGTGCTAGAAGTCCCATCATCATCGTCACTAACTAACTTTATATTATCTAAATACGACCTGTGTATCACTTTTAGATTATTATTATAATCAAAAAAAGAAGCGCTAAGCCACAAGGACTATACAGCTCACTTTTAGAGACATTGTATACTGAATTAATTGCACATTGAACATTAGGTATGACTTCATCTCATGTTTCGCTGTTAAGATTAATCGTTGCTCGTAAGGCATCGAGTACTTTCTTGTTTGTCTTTCAGCTAAGCCATTATTGGCAGGACGGTGAAGGACGATAGTGGTCTTATTGATTTTTCACAAAATTCACATCTTCTCAAGGATCTCATTACACATTTCACCTCCGTTATCGGTTACAAGGGACTTAAGTGTAGTACGTCTGCATATAATTCATTCTTTAAATGCTTTATCTACTGACTCTGCAATAATGGTGCATCAATGGGTCTGATACATGCCAGAGCCACAGTTCAGGTTCAAGTTTATTCTTCTGTTTATTCACCGACAGGTGTTTATTCTGATATATAAAGGTAATTTGCCAGGCTGAATGTGATATCCTGGAGTTAACAATGGAGTTTTACACATTTCTTACTCTTCCGTTAATCATCCATTGGAACGAGGCTCGAGGTTCATGGTATTTCCCAGCGCGTTCATACACCTTTGTTTTCGAAAAAAATTATGACTTGCTTAGTGCATGGAGTTAGTGTGCCACCGCTGAGTTTCCATGACCAATAACAACTTAAGATAGTATTTCCTAGTATTGTAAACCTCAGAACTCCTTCTTAGAGTAGGACTGGAATAATCTCTAAGACGGAGCAGTTTTCACAATTGCTGGATTAAATCCTAATATTTCATAACTACCAACTGACTCGATCTTCCTGCAGGGTGGGTGGACCAGGTGACTTGTACCGCCTGCAGGTAGGGGGCTTTGACCCCACTAGCACAGCCGGGGACGCCCTTACTCCACACTCTGGGGCGATCTTCTCCTCCCCAGAGCCTTTCTCAGGTCAGTTGACTCAGGTCCTGTAATGTTACATTTGGAAACAATGTTTTGTATAAGTATTTAATCTATATATTTCATTAACAACAATATGGCGGTCAAACTTGCCCGAAGTTTTCCAAGCATTTTCAGGAAATTATATTTTCATTCAAGTAAAACATAGTTTATTTTTGTTATTCATAAGAAGCTAATGTTTATTTTTCAAAATATTTTTTTATAATAAAAAGGCTAAATATTTGGCTAATTGCGAGATGTTTCAGGTGGTGGGTGTAGCAGAGAGCTGAGTGTGGGCTGGTGGTTCCTCGAGTACCCAGAGTGTTACGTGAGCCTCCCTACAGGTCAGTACCACCCACCTGGTGAGTACCTGGGTGAAGGTGGCGGCGTGGAGTGGCGGACCTGGGCTGGTACTTCCTATTCTCTCCACACACTCCTCCTCATGATCCGTCGTGATATAAGAACATGAGAATATAATAAAAGTGCAGCACTGCCTTGGGCCTACTGGCCTATACTAGGCATAGACCACATCTACTCATGTACCTGTCTCTAACCTATATTTACAGCTTCCCAGTATTCTCGCTATGGTCACTATTTGGGTGTTTCCCCACTTATCCACCACTATATTGCTAAGACAAAGGCTTTCATACTTTCTAAATCTAAATTGTCCAATTTGATTCCATTGCTTCTAGTTATTTATACCCCTTTATTAAATCTGTGTTTCCATTCATAAACTTGAATCACATCCCCCCCTAATTCTACTTCTTTTCAGAATGAATTAATTCATTGCCTTTAGCGTATCAGCTCTAGGAAAGAAAGATTTTTGAAATAGGAAAAACTTTCATCTTTTTCTTTATGTTTTCCAGCGCATTTATGTCCACTGTGACATGGAGACCAGAACTTGTAGTCTTAACAAAGATATATAAAGCTGAATTAAAACCTGGAGGACTTGTGTTATTTATACTTATAAATATGATACAAGAAATTCTCTGAGCTTAATTGCAAACACTTATGCACTGTTATCTAGTCTATTAGATTTCTTCTAACCAGAGCTCCTAAGTCCTTCTCGTGTACAGTTTGAGCATTTACAGTTTTAGCTTATAAGTTTTCAAGTTATTTGCTTTTCCAAGGATTAAGACCATAAATTTGGCCTCAATAAACTGCATCTGCCACTTTTCCAACCACGAACATTAAGTTAGGCAGATCGTAAAAATCAGGTCCATGATATTGACAAGTTGAAGAAATGACGCATGTGCAGACACCTTAGATATTTATTAGGACACGTATTGGCTCTACGACACTGTTCACTACTATGATACGAAGGAATAAGAAACATTATACAGAGCCAAGGTGTGAGTGAGGGAAGTGTGGTCAAGCGAGACACAAGAAGCTAAAATTTGGCGTAGCTGACATGTGGTAAAAGATATATATAACGAAGACCTTTATTGGTGCGACGTTCCATCCACTTGAGGCATTATCAAGTATGTGGCCTTTATCATGTACTTGATAAAGCCTTATATAGGTGACATGCACTAATAAAGGTCATCTTGCAGTAATGTAACCTTTTTGAGTAATGAGGTGACCTGTGTCAGTAATGAGGTGACTTGCGTCAGTAATGAGGTGATCTGTCAGTAATGAGGTGATCTGTCAGTAATGAGGTGACATGTGTCAGTAATAAGGTGACCTGTCAGTAATGAGGTGACCTGTGTCAGTAATGAGGTGACCTGCGTCAGTAATAAGGTGACCCGTGTCAGTAATGAGGTGACCTGTGTCAGTAATGAGGTTACCTGTGTCAGTAATGAGGTGATCTGTCAGTAATGAGGTGATCTGTGTCAGTAATGAGGTGACCTGTGTCAGTAATGAGGTGATCTGTGTCAGTAATGAGGTGACCTGTGTCAGTAATGAGGTGACCCGTGTCGGTAGTGAGGTGACATGTGTCAGTAATGAGGTGACATGTGTCAGTAATGAGGTGATTGACGTGTGTTCAGTAATGAGGTGACCTGTGTCAGTAATGAGGTGACCTGTGTCAGTAATGAGGTGACCCGTGTCAGTAATGAGGTGACCCGTGTCAGTAGTAATAGGGGTAATATTCCCTCTCTTACAAGTGAGCAATATGCTCCAGTATCTCTAAAGGTCTTTAGTTGTTTCTGAGTTTTCCTAAAGGGAAATAAGACTCTTGCAATAATAAGGGGCCATACCTTTCTCTACTTCTCTAGGGGACATGTTACTAGGGATATTAGAGATTTTCCCAATGGGTTGGGGTTTATGGGGGCAGTTGGGACTGATGTGACCTACTTTATTGCACCTGAAGCAGACGACAGGCTTGCCCTTTACTCCCTGTTGACGTTGCAAATGGTGTCGTTCTGGCTGGTGTCTCTCTGGATACTGTTGTCGAGATGCACCACGAGTAGTTTGCCTCTCCGCAGGTGGACCATATGTTGAAAAGCGTGGCTCACCAGGTGACAGTTGGCTGACGTAGACGTTCTCCCTCCGGCTGGCACTTCATTCTCCAAGGTTGACGATCTCTGCTCATGCCAGGCTGTTGAAAAGAGAGACGGGACCGCTCGGACAAGGAGCGGTTAGTTTCGAAGGTATCAGCCAACCTGGCTGCCTCCAATGCAGTGGTTAAGTCACGATCCTGCAGAAAGACTCGAACCTCTGGTCCCACAGACTCCAGCAGGTTATCAATCAGAACAAGCTGCACCAGCTCCTCAAAGGTAGAGACACCACTTGCTTTATACCAGCTGGTAAAAGCTTTGGTTTGCTGTCTCACAAAGTCCACTAGGGATTGACCAAGCTGCCGCCTGCTTAATTTAAATGTTTTTCTGTATTTGGCTGGGATACATGTATATGCTCCCAACACTGTGGTCTTCACTACTTGATAATCAGAGAATTCAGCGTCATTTAATACTGACGTAAATTCCTGTGCCTTACCCGATAATGCTGTATGAACCAACGATGCCCAATGCTGTTCCGGCCACCTCAAGGCTCGAGCCTGATTTTCGAAGCTTTCGAAAAGTTGCTCTGGTTCGGCCTCATTGAAGCGGGGAACAAACTGTACTGCTTTTTGTAAACTAAAATCATTTACAGAATGCGAAAACTGCCTCCTTTCTCTTTCCCTATCAAATTCTTCCCTTGCGAATGCTCTCTGTTCCCTAGTTTGCTCAAGATTGATTTTTGCCAGCTCAAGTGCCAACGACGCTGATTCACCTTGAGACAACCCAGCTGCACTATACTGACCATTTTGCTCCGTAGGTGTATCTTCTTCCTCCTGCGAGAACATAGTTTTTGCCCTAGCTCCCGTAGAGAGAGGAGTCTGATGTGCCATCTCTTCTTCTATAAGTTTGTCAGCAATCAGTGAACGCAGTTGCGCAGCTGTGAGGGTGCGTTTGTATTTAATGCCAATGGAACGAGCAATTTGCCAACAACGCTGTAGGGACAATTTAGGTAGGTTATGCAAAGTATATGCCGACACCAGACGTCTGACTCGTCTAGGTGGCATAAGTTATTCGCTATGCACAGTACGATTGCAGAGTACCCCAACGTAACACGTTAATTTGCAGAACACGCTTAGCTATGCACAGTACGTTTGCAGAATACGCATACAAGCAAAGCCGACTGCAAAATTCTCCACACCGAACAGGCTAGTAACAACTGACACGCAAAATTTGTAAAGCAATGCCAGACAGCTACACTGTTCTAGAAGATTGACCGTAGCGAAGCGAGCACACCGAACAAGCTAGTAGCGAGCTGTTGAACGATCACACAATAGCAAGGCTGATCATAAAGCAACTGACACGCAAAATTTGTAAAGCAATGCCAGACAGCAAGCTGCACAATGTTCCTGCTACGAGCTTCACCCTAAACTCAACCGTTTCTCTAAGTCCAGCTCCAGCTCTCGGACAGGCTACCCATATTACAACCCAGGATTCCAAATGGCCTGTTACCCCGGGTGTAATGGGAGCAAAATAAACACAGTAGAAAAAGTTTAGGCTTATATTATCCTTCACCAATTTAGAACAGCAATATGTACACTATGTACAGTGATAAGTATAGTGCACTCCACGTAAGCAAGGCAGAAATAGAAGCCACAAGATAGCAGACCGTGCTTCAACCAGCTCTAGAATGGGAATGACAAGGGCAGACAGGAGAGCGGTACCCACATAACCTCTGCGATTGCCAAAACCATCTTCTTATTGGCTAGAACCTGGTCACTAGTTGAACGACGGGGCCCCATCATCAACTCTTAGCAACCTGGTTCGCTGGTTGGGGAGATAGCCTGTAAATGAGGGTGTGTACATGCGCCGAATAAAGGTTATGTACTCTTTGCATGCCACAGCTGGGGATCCAGGCTCAGGCTCGATGTGATGAGGTGAACATTGTCCTGTGGTTGAGGATGGGAGAGGGCATTGATTGCAGAGGTGGAGTCAATGTGTATGACAGGTCGGAGTCGATGTCTTAGGGCGTGTGACAACGCCTGATGAATCGCCACCAGCTCAGCTTGAAGGATCGTGCAGTGGTCAGGGAGTCGCCAGCCTTGTGTGTGACCATTGTGGTACAGTCCAGGTGCTGCCCTCTTCCTGTCAGGGTCGACAGAACCATCTGTGAAATACACTGCACATGTGCGTCCCTCTGCCAGTGCCATGCTGGCAGAGGGACTGTATAGACGGTTAGAGGTAGGTAGTTGCATGACGCAAACATCGTCCGGATCTGGGCGCCAGGGAGGTGGTGGATGATATCCAGCAACAGGAACGTCACAACTCTTCTCAAGGAGTAGTTGTATAGGCAGCAGCTTCCGCCCAGCAGCACAAAACGAACGGATCCAGGAGTAGTCCGTGAAGAGAGTTGGATCTTGTGTCATGGTTGTCAATATCCGTCTTCTTAGTGGGGTACCTTGCTGCCAGTGTAGAATCGAGGCTACTTTGCAGGCGTTTATGTATCTTACTCTGTCAGCCAGGGAAGGAAGCCGGGCCTCAGATCTGAGACATGCTGTGTAGGTCCAGATGGGGGTCCCAAGCATAGTTCTTATCGCCTGATTTTGTACAACCTCCACCCTTTGCCTGCTCTGCGGGAAGAGATGAGCTGCCTGCTCTGCGGGAAGAGATGAGCGAGAGTATAGCTTGTATATAGTACAAGCGAAGTACATCTTTGCTTACCCCTGCACGGTGCCTCGTCATGGCGTTGAGTTTGAGTAGAGCACGTGACCTGGAGTTACCTGGAGAGAGTTCCGGGGGTCAACGCCCCCGCGGCCCGGTCTGTGACCAGGCCTCCTGGTGGATCAGAGCCTGATCAACCAGGCTGTTACTGCTGACTGCACGCAATCCAACATACGAGCCACAGCCCGGCTGGTCAGGTACTGACTTTAGGTGCTTGTCCAGTGCCTGTTTGAAGACAGCCAGGGGTCGATTGGTAATCCCCCTTATGTATGCTGGGAGGCAGTTGAACAGTCTCGGGCCCTTGACACTTATTGTATTGTCTCTTAACGTGCCTTACCAAAACAAGACAAAACCTCCTTTATCGGCTAAGAAAATTACGCTATGCCCAAAAAATCCACCAGTGCTTTGTGAGGGATGGAAAAATTGCAGTTAGGAAACAGCCCACTGGAAGAGATACTTCATCTCTACAGAACATGACCTTAAAACATTCCTAAGTGAGGCTGGACTAACAGAATCAGAGTAAAGTGCAGATAATACCCATAGTCCACCGTTAGTGTTACATTGTCATAAATTTGTGACCCCCTAAAATTCTAATACTCCAACTACTTTTGATTGTCATTGTTGTATTCAACGACCATTCTACCTCATAGTCTTAATTTGTTTAATATCTACAGAATCTATCTCCTTTTTTTACAACTTACCGCATCACTGTTCTATCTTATTTTATTATAAACTAGCCATAACTTGTCCTCAATAATTCTACCTCACTTTAAGAAATACTCAATTGCCCAATTTTATTCTAAAATCCCTATTATTGCCCAATTTTGCTTTAAACTATATTGATCAAACTTATTGTAAACTTCTTTTATTGACCATTTTATTCTATACTTTTTTAACCTAGCATTTTCAACTACAATTTTAATATTATCCTGTCTACCATCTTACTAGCATATTATAACCAAGTCATTGCCATTTTTATTTTTATAATTTTTTTATTATTCTTTTGCTACCTTAACTTGTGTATTTTATCCTGTCAATTTAAATTTAGTTATTCTCTAATTCTTGTAAACAACTTATATAAGACCTTAGTGCATTTACAATTGAGAGTCTTGTGCCTTATTTATATTATTAGATTAAACCTAGTTGTACTATAGCTCATTCTAGCTTAAAACATAGACTACACAAAAGTCATTATATTAGACCTTAGTGCAATTACAAGTGAGAGTCTTGTTCTATTTTTAATTTGTATTTTTATATTACTAGTTTATACCTAGTTGTACTTTAGTTCATTCCAGCACAACACATAGACAACATCAACTTCATTATGTGTAGCAGTGACTATACTCTATATGACCAAAATACTCTAGCTATATACTTGACCAAACTTCCCACCACTACAGATATCAGTACTAGAACTCAACACACAACTCAGGATATAAATAACCATAATTTAAACCTAGAAGATGATTGATCACGTTGACCCTGATCTAAACCTCCATAATCTGACACCCAATCAAAACCTATTGGAAAGTAACTGCCTTTATTACACAGCATCACAAGCCACCACTATCCTAAACAATGCTAAAAGTCTATCAGTACTTAACTACAACATCAGGTCCTTAAGGAAACACTATGATGACCTCCTGGCACTCCTTGAATCACTAAAGACACCCTTCTCCTGCATTATTCTTACTGAGACCTGGCTTAAGCAGGACACAATAGATATCTACCCTCTACCAGGATACACAGCAATTCACAACTGCAGAACAAACCAAGTTGGGGGTGGTATTGCAATCTATTACTCTAACCAATTATCTTGTATCAGCACCACTTGCTTTAGTGATGAATATGGGGAATACATTTTTGCTAATTTTACTATAAAAAACCTTAAGACACCTATAACAATCGGTGCCATTTACCCGATACCCCACACAAACATCCCAAATTTCAGTGAGAAATTAAAGGCACTAATAACAAACAGACAAATGAATAAGCACCACCTTCTCTTAGCTGGAGACTTCAACATCAACCTTGGCCTACTAGATGATCAGCCTGTAACTGATTTCATCAACAATATGAACAACACACTTCTCATACCAACAATAACTAAACCAACCAGGCTCACTGAGACAAGTGCAACCATAATAGACCACATATGGACCAATATACTAGCCCCCCTTAAATCAGGGATAATCACAGATAGCACTACAGACCACTACCCTACCTTCCTCTTGACAAACATTAGTAAACCACCACTTGAATACAACAAAGTCTCATTTAGACCCCATGACGAGGCCTCAATAAGGAAGTTCACAGCTGACCTAGAGACTGTTGACTGGCCTACAGAATTCTCCAAGGCCAATGGTATTGATGACTGGACAGACATTTTTCTTAACAAATTACTTAGACTATACAACAAACATTGTCCTATAAAAACGAAACAGATCACAAACAAACGGCTCGGTTGCCCATGGCTAACCAGTACCATTCTGAAATCCATTGATAAGAAACACCAATATGAAAAGCAATATAGACAGGGCTTAATACACAAAGATATTCTTAAACACTATTCATCAGTTCTCACCAAAGTAATAAAGAAAGCCAAACAACTATACTACTCCAGTAGATTCACAGACACTAGAGGAGATATAAAAAAGACCTGGAAAACACTCTCTCAGATTCTAGGGACCCACAAACTGAAAAAAAAACAAGAATATTGTCCTAACTAAACCTAATGAAACACCACTACATCCCACTGACACAGCTAACAAGATAAACGACTTCTTCTCAACCATAGGATCTAATCTCGCCAATAAAATCCCACGTACCAATGCTCATGCCGGGGACTACCTAGATGGGAATTTCCCAAATTCCTTCTATCTTGCACCAACTGAGCCCACAGAAGTCACCGAGATTATAAAGTCACTTAAAAATAACTCAGGGAATCTGTCTCATTACCCACCATTATTGTACAAGCGAGCGGCCCATGTCCTTTCGCATGTTATTTCATTACTTTTTAACAAGTCACTAGAAACTAGTACCTTCCCAAAACTACTCAAGATGGCAAGGGTTACACCAATACATAAAGGTGGTGACCCTACAGACTTAAACAACAATAGGCCAATATCAAACTTACCATTGCTATCCAAAATCTTTGAGAAACTCATGCACAGGAGACTGTATTCATTTATAACTGCACAAAACATACTCAACTCCTGCCAATTTGAATTCAAGAAAAATAATAGCACTAATGATGCATTCATAAAAATGCTAGATCTGCTTTACACAGCATTGGAAAATAAGGAATATCCCCTAGGAATTTTTATTGACCTAAGAAAAGCTTATAACACAGTAGACCATGGCATCCTACTCCACAAACTTGACCATTACGGTATAAGAGGCCATGCGCTTGCATATTTCAAATCTTAACTTGCTAATAGGTATCAGTATGTCACCATTAAAGACACAGCATCACCAACACGGCCACTTGATACTGGAGTTCCGCAGGGAAGTGTCCTTGGTCCCCTGCTCTTCCTCATATACATCAGTGATCTTCCAAACGTATCCCAACACCTGAAACCCATTCTCTTTGCTGACGACACGACTTATGTCATCTCTCACCCTAATCTTGCCACCCTCAACGCCATTGTTAACGAGGAGCTGATCTAAATATCGACTTGGATGACAGCCAATAAACTTACACTTAACACTGACTAAACCTACTATATTATGTTTGGTAGCAGAGCAGGAGATGCACAAATTAACATTAAGATCGACAACACTCTAATTACCAGACATAATGAGGGCAAATTCCTAGGCCTATACCTTGACAACAACCTGAATTTCAGCACCCATATCCAACACATAACCAAAAAAGTATCCAAAACGGTTGGGATCCTCTCCAAGATACTATACTACGTGCCGCAAAATGCCCTTCTCACACTATACCACTCACTTATTTATCCATACCTCACCTATGCTATTTGTGCTTGGGGATCAACTGCAGCAACACACCTAAAGCCAATAGTAACCCAACAAAAAGCCGCAGTAAGAATAATCACTAAATCCCATCCCTGGCAACACCCCCCCCCCCACTCTTCATAGATCTAAACTTACTCCCTGTTCAGTACATCCACACTTACTACTGTGCAATCTACATCTACAGGACCTTAAATTCCAATATTAACCTTGACCTAAAACGCTTTCTTGATAGTTGTGACAGAACCCACAGGCATAACACCAGACACAAACATCTCTACAACATTCCCCGTGTCCGACTAAACCTTTACAAAAATTCAATGTATGTCAAAGGCCCTAAAATCTGGAACACCCTACCTGAAAACTCTAGAACTGCAGACACATTCATCACCTTCAAAACTAACATTATAAAACGTCTTATCTCCCTGATACACCCTGTCAACTAACTATACGAATACTACCTGGTGGTTCACACTTACACTCACTCACCCATTTGACCATAAACAGAAATATTAATCCTAATCTTAAAATAATAAATCCTAACTAGTCATAAGTTGGCCTGTGATACTCCAATACTGAAACTATGTACTGTGCCAAAACAAAAGCATTCACATTGCTAAACTCACAAACTAGTATTTAGTCACTTAGCCATAATACCAACTTAACTCATAATTTGTAATATTTTAAAATTAAGAATTAAACTAAGTCTGCCCGAAATGCCTAGCCATGCTAGGTGTTCTAATGGTACACTCTGTAATTATTATCTTACTACATGTAAACCACACAATAACCAAATTCTGTAAACTCAGCATTGTAATCCTTATAGAGAATAAACTTTGCTAGTGACACCCCTGCTTTTCATTTGGGGGATGTTGCATCGTCTGCCGATGCAACTGCGTTCGTTGTGAGTGATTTTCGTG
Organism: Cherax quadricarinatus; assembly: GCF_026875155.1. NCBI lineage: Eukaryota > Metazoa > Arthropoda > Malacostraca > Decapoda > Parastacidae > Cherax > Cherax quadricarinatus. Next base: position 16,636,336 of record NC_069419.1, on the reverse strand, counting down.
TGCAAGTTCGGTAGTAGTCCCTCTAGGATTTTCCAGGTGTATATAATCTTGCATCTCTCCCACCTGGAAAATTGTAATCCCCATTATTTCTTGCACTTCACGCGTGTATTGCGGTCTGAACGCCTGCAAGTAATGTCTTGTTTGGTATACACACTTTCCCTGCTGGACTCGTCAAGGGGAGGAGGGAAGTTCTGAGTAGTTGCTTGTGTATTAAAAGTGTCACCATCTTCACTAGAAGATGTATTAAAGTCATCAACAATTTCCTGCACTGTGCTATCTCTCATGATGCTGTTAATTCTGGCAACAAACACAGTTCGCTGAGTTTGATAGCTTTCAGGTGCAATTGGGTGGATACCAAAAGTCTTCAATTTGTCCAGGACGTCCTGCTTAAGTAGTTGAAGTAACTCTTCTTCAGAAAAGAGGAGAAGTACTACCCCAGCGAGAGTTGTAAAAACCTCCACTGGAGCAACAGTTGAATTCGAGCAAATGCATGCTAGAATTTCTTTCCTCGTCTTTTGGTTGTCATCAGCCCGTAATCTTACTCTTATCCGCGCCATGATGTCCAAGAAGGTACATCTGGCACATAAATTACTTTAACAAAAAGGGGGTCTTTCCTTAGTGTTAATCTAACATCCTATTTCAGCTGACTTATGAAGGTCAGCCCCTAAGATAGCCTACCCTCGAGTGGTGAGGGGGAAAGGGCCCAAGGCAAAGATCGGCCGGATTTTAGAAAACCACACTGGCTACCGGATGGTCAAAATGCCTTGTGCTAACTCGCCAAAGGCGAAGTTGCCGAAAAAGAAGAAGATAGGAAAGTCAGAAGGATAGCAATGTATGTAGTGTGTTAGTGTGTGGGCCAGTGTAGATGTTTGTGTGAGGGGAGGATGGGGAAGGAGGGGGGATGGGGAAGGATGGGGGATGGGGAAGAGAGGGGTGAACAAGCAAGCAAGTCACCGCCTTACCCTCTTGATGGGATGGGGCTCGAAGTGACTGCAAGCAAGTTTCCTCTCAGCTCTGGTCAAGAACAACTCAGGATAACCCAAGAAAAATCTCGAGTAACAGTGTTCAGAGTTGCTCTGCTCGAGAATTACTCAGGATAACTGAAGAGCAGGAATGACGACGTCTTCTCTCCACGGCGGCTGGGCGTCTTCTCCTGTCTGTGTGAGTGTGTCTGCCGTGTGTCTGTGTCGAATGATGACACATAGGTGAAATAAACCCCGCTGAATACTTTCAGATGTAGATCCACGCCAGCAGTGTCTGTGAAAGAATCTCTGTGTCAGGTGGTAGCTGAGAAAGAATCTGTGTATGTCAGGTGGTAGCTGAGAAAGAATCTGTGTATGTCAGGTGTAGCTGAGAAAGAATCTGTGTATGTCAGGTGGTAGCTGAGAAAGAATCTGTGTGTGTCAGGTGGTAGCTGAGAAAGAATCTGTGTGTGTCAGGTGGTAGCTGAGAAAGAAATTGTGCTGGTCAGTGGTAGTTGAGAAATATTCTCTGTGTCAGTTGATAGCTTAGAGGGAACGTATCTGTGTGTGTCAGATTAGCTGAAAAGGAATCTCTGCTTGTCAGGCGACGCTGATATGAGTTTACACTTGATACTCATAACGCTGAGAGGATCACAGCTTACCATGTTGTATCACTTATTCGTCTCCTTTGTTTTATTCCTTATACAGTGGAAGCTCTGGTCACGGCCATGATTCGTTCCATAACTCTGGTTGTGACCCGATTTGGTCGTGACCCGAACCTAATTTTTCCATTGGATTGTATGTAAATATGATTAATCCGTTCCAGACCCCTACGAACTGTATGTAATTTTTTTTTTTTAGATTTTTAAGCACAAAAATAGTTAATTATACTATTTTAAGTTTTAAACACAGGAAAAGTAATCAAAGTTTGAAAAATCCTTAATTATACAAAATAATGCACAGTTTAATAGAGAAAAAAACCTTAAATAACAGAGAAAAAGCATACCGCAAACAACCAAGAAAACTAACCTTGCATGAGTCGACTTCTGGCATGAAGGAAGTGAGGAGGAAGTAAGTGGGGAGGAGGTTACTGTTGTGAGGGAGAGTCCACCTCCACGATGGAGGGACGTTCTTCTTCAGGTGTTTTCTCTCGTTTAGCTGGTGGACCAAATTTCACCATAAACCGATGTAATGTGACTTGTCCTTTCCTTCGCATAAAAACGTTATGGAAAGGAGAGAGATCGTTATCATTCATCATGTTCAACACTCTGTTCGTAACAGTTTTGTCGGGGTAATTCTTCTTAAAAAAATCCTGGCACTAATTCCATTTTTCTATGACGGCTTTTATCACATCACTTTTAATCTCCTTCCTTTCTTCTTCTTCCTTTGTTGATTGCTCCTCAGTGAGCACCTTATGCTGGTCATTCTGGAGTTCAGCGAGTTCATCCGTTGTCAGTTCCTCCTCGTGATCCTCGACCAGTTCCTCGATGCACCTAAAGTCGGTACCTGACCAGCCGGGCTGTGGCTCGTACGTTGGATTGCGTGCAGCCAGCAGTAACAGCCTGGTTGATCAGGCTCTGATCCACCATGAGGCCTGGTCACAGACCGGGCCACGGGGGCGTTGACCCATGGAACTCTCTCCAGGTAAACTCCAGGTAAATTGTTGACTACAAGACCCATGCTCTTGCCCATGGACACGATGTCCTTCACAACAGAGCTCTCAAATCCTTTGAAATCTCGTTCAGGAACGCATTCATGCCTAAGTTTCTTCCACGCTGAATTCAAAGTCCGGTACATGACGCCTTTGCAGGCTTTGTTGATGAGGCTGATGCAATGCACAATGTTGAAATGGTTCTTCCAGAACTCCTTCAGCGCCAAAGACGTCTCCTCGGTCACATTAAAATACCTGGTGAAGAGTCCCTTAGTGTACAGCTTCTTGAAGTTGGAGATCACTTGCTGGTTCATGGGGAGGGGAGGGGGGGAGGGAGGAACTTGACCTTAGTGAAGTCGTACTCAATGTCCATATCGTCAACCAAACTCGGAGGGTGTGCCGGTGCATTATCTATTAGAAGAAGGCACCTTTCAGGCAGACGATTATCGGCGAGATATTTCCTAGCAGTGGGAACAAGACTCGTGCAGCCATTCTAAAAACTAGCTCCTTGTGATCCAACCCTTCGTATTCGCCCTCCACATCAAGGGCAGTCTGGCCTTGTTCACATTGTGCTGCTTGAACGCACAAGGATTCTCGAACTGGTAGACGACTAGCGGTTTAATTTTTAGATCGCCACTTTCGTTCGCACACAGCAAAAGGGTTAATCTGTCATTCATTGGCTTGTGGCCGAGCATAGCCTTCTCCTCCTGGGTTATTTAGGTTCTCCTCGGCATCTTCCGAAACAACCCGGTCTCGTCGCAGTTCAACACTTGTTGCGGGACGTATCCTTCGGCCTTCACGAATTCAGCGAAATCTTTCATAAACGCTTCCGCAGTAGCAGCGTCAGAACTAGCAGCCTCTCCATGATTTACCACACTATGAATGCAACTTCTCTTACGAAGCTTTTCAAACCATCCTCTACTGGTTTTAAATTCATCACTTTCTGCACTCATAGAAGGGTAATTCTTCCGCAGATCACTTAGTATCTTCCTGGCTTTCTCGCATATGATCGACTTGCTTGCGCTATCACGCGCAAGTTGCTTCTCGTTCAACCAAACTACCAACGGTTTTCCCACCTCTTCCACCACTTGAGGCCTCTTCTTGGTTAACATCGTAACTCCCTTAGCAACATTAGCTGCTTTAACAGCCGCTCTCTGCTTCAGAATAGTCGAGATCATAGACTTCGGCTTCTTGAACTCCGCAGCATGATCGGTAACACGCACACCACGCTCATACTTTTCAATAATTTCCTTCTTCACTTCAATTTTCTTCAGACCCTTCATTTTGCTCACATTACCTCTCTTCACTTGCTTAGACACCTTGATTAATTGCAAAATGTATTCAAAAACACACGAAATACAACACAAGGAGTTCACAGTGAATAAACGCATGTCTGACTGAGATTGACTACAAGGCGAGGTGTACACAAACAACAGGAAGTGGGGAAAATTGACGTGTGCGAAAAATATGGCGCAGAATGTGAAAATTGGCTCGGCTGTGTTTGTTCGGCACCCGATTATGTGTTCTTGAGCAGATGCAAAAATTTGGCACATTTTTTTGGTCATGAACCGTTTTGTTCGGGGTTGGAAGCGTTCATGACCAAAGTTTCCACTGTACTTTTGCTGAGTAAGGCACATATATACCACCTGGGTATCCTTACTTGGAGGTGTTGCACTATTGTCTTAGTCATCAACTTCTCTTCTCGATATTGTCTACCTAGGCTCTAAACATGGTAAACTTCATTTAACGTTATTCTAAAAGTAAATTCGTATATTAACTTTCCGCTGAATACTCAAGTAGATTTGTAGATGAATGGTTCAGAGAACCGACATGTTGATAAATTAGACAAGTGTGCAACTCTTGGGTATCTTTATTGAGGAAACGTTTCGCCACACGACCTACTTCCACACTGGACAAATGTGACACCACCTACGACTGCTGAACCTCTCCTGCCTACGGTATATAAGCTACTTCTCCACACATATGCCGTATTCTATTCAAGATTGGTGGACTGACCACATCGACTCAAGGTTGAGGGACTGATTACCTCATTCTCCTCCTGTTCTTCAAGTAGATTTACTATGAATTATTCGTTGCATAATATGCATAATTATTTTATTCAGTTATGTACCAAAATTTCTAAGTGAGTCTTTTTCCACTGAACTCTGATTGCCTGACCGGTTATGAATGTGGTCCTGTGCGTTAGTATTTTTTAATATTTTGACATTGTTTCTCTGGGTAAGAACTGGCATTCATTTTTTCATAACAAAATTATTCTAACAATGTAGGTTTGTCTTCCTTTTATTTACGTTTACTCTCAGTACTGATACTCGCAAGAGAGATACATGATACTCAGTATTGATACTCTCAAGAGAGATACATGATACTCAGTACTGATACTCTCAAGAGAGATATATGATATTCATTGTTGATACTGTTAATATCGATACATGATACTCAGTATCGCTAGTTTGTGTTGACACTTGAGAGGTTATTCTGGGTGCCACTTAAGTGTTCCAGATATTCATCAAAAGTCAAAAAACAAAAAGTAATAAATCTTCAACACTTATGTGAAAATTTGTCTGGACTGCCTCCAAGTGAGTCGCCTACCCTGGCAAACTCTGTTGACACCGAGCTCTGAGGTCGGTACCTCAGCCTCACAAGTGGCTTATAGGACAGATTTTCACAAATGATTGATGTTGCAAGAAACTCGTCTGCATGCACGTATAAAGGACTAACTTACTTGGTGTTGCAGCATATATCCTGATCTTCAACTTCCCTAAGCTTAGCCTTAGCCCCTCTGGACTTTCCCTCAGAAACCACGTGCAACCGGGAGCCATTAATTCCTGCAATATTCAATCGTTATTAGTGACCTGCCTGCACCTCAGAAATTCCTATATCCAACGGGGTGTGTATCCCTTAGTACAACTATGCAGACACAGACACTAGCTTCTAGGTAGACAAGAGACTCTGGTACGTACTGGGCATGCACTGCCAGTGGCATACAGGCCTACAGTTCAACTCACTCACAATTTTTCCCCAGACACTGGCCAGAAATCCTAAGAGAAAGTGGAGGTTTGTCTTACTGTATGGGCCTGACAGAGGTCATCTACTGTACATCGAGGTGCCTCTACCAGATTTCCCCAAGTCTCATACGTGAAGACACGTGGGGGGGCGCCGTCTGCTGATCACGGCACGTCTTGTCCAGTTGGTGTCTGTCTACAGAAGGACGCTATTGCGTCTTTGAGACCCGCACCTTGTAGTTCAAACTAGGGCTGCCAGTTCTCCCTAGCTAACTTATCCTAGTGTTTGCCTACATTATCGGCCTATTATTACCTATGTTAAGGTCTTAGGTCTACATTATTATTATCTACAGTTGCCTCAATAATCCTAATATTAGTGTACTAACAGTAAACTACCTTCTTCTTCCCTGAAGGGTAAATCTATAAATCAATAAGTGCCTACCATCCATGCCAACTCGGGAGAGAACGCATTTGTTTGGGTGGGTTTAAGGGCCACCCAGCTCAGCCGTTCCATTACAGCCATGCTGGGACCCCCTTTGTACACTGTATCTGTCCTGTGGAACTTTAGGGACCAATTAAATTTCCACATCCTCCCGCCGGCGAAGGTAGGTACCAAGTCTAAATCAAGTTCACCTTCCACGAGCCCCCCCGGCGGACCCTGGACACGAGTGCCGTACGGCCACTCTCATCGAGCAGACTCCGGTCTAACTTCAACCATCCAGTTTCCCCTGCGTGGACCTCTGAGGGTGTAAACTTGTTGGTTCCGGTGGTCTTAGCACCCTTTCCTTTAACTTTAACATCTTTCGTATGTCTAGCCTTGACTGAGTGGCTCCGTACTTTCCCACCCAGTGGCCCACATGCCTTGGTAGCCTTTCCTCCCACTGACACAAGGTTCCCTGGATTTAATGGCAATCTATCTCCCACTTTACGTACCCTGTAAAGGTGTTTTCCCAAGGTGCTGAGTGTTCATCACTCCCTACCTGGTTCAGCTTCCATGGCGGTTCATCGTGTATACTGGTATTCATTATCACTACTCCCCCAGCTTTCATCGGGACAGCTTCTCCTCTATCTGGCATGGCAGGGAATTCAGGTGGAATCCTGCTGCCTATGATGTATCCTACTGGGGATCTGTATAAACCAATTCCTTCCCTAAACGTCCATCGTGTAGACAGGAAGTTATCTATATGACTGGCTCCCACCAGGATACCTACATTTCTGACTGTGTCAGTGGTAATTCCCTGGTCTGCCAGCTTCACGTCAAGGTCTTTCAATCCCTTAGCTGCTGCAGCAAGACCTCTCGCTGTAATTGCCCTGGGTAATGTCTCTACCACCAAGGCTGTAATGTCTCTGCGATGTCCACCTAATTTGACTGCGACATCCACCACATCATAAGATTTGGGTGGGGCCTGACTTATAGCCCCTCCCAACATCATACTAACTTTCCTTGTGGCCTTCAACTTTAATTTAGCCACCAACTTCTTTGTTATCAAGGATACTTGTGCTCCTGGGTCAAAGAATAATCGGGTTGTTTCGGACCTGTGCCCATTCACAACCTGTGCCATGACTGTAGGTAGGACAGCACCTCCGTGATTCTCACTCGGATTAGAGACTTCACTCCCACTAATCACGCTGGCTACCATTTCAGGCTCAGACTCACTTTCTATCTCTACCTGAGAGATATCCCTACTAGCCTGGGGTTCCCTTAAATTATTGGGACATGGTGCAGTATTGTGCTTACCTTCGCAACAGACTCGACACTCACTGAGCTGGGTGCCACAGTCTCTCGCAAAGTGTTCCCCACAACACTTGAAGCAGAGTCTCAACTCCCTTAGTCTCTGTTGCCTACTGCTCAGTGTTATATACTCCGAGCAACTCGTGCTAGCATGTTCGCCTTCGCAGAACACGCATATTCTGGCATGAGTGCCTCTGAGGTTCTGCTTAGAGGTTCTTACCTTAGACACTTCTTTACTAGTACACTCCAACGTTAGTCGTACGAGCTTTAGACTGATCTCTCGATATCTTTGAGTAACTTTCTGGGTTTTTATGTGGCGATGGTGGTGACTCTTCTCTCACACCTATACTCAAATGAGAAACGAGATCTCCCAACCCCTCAACAATTTTTTTGTATCGTGAACCTATTCGTCCGATATTTTAAGTGTAACTCATGCACTGTAGTGCCAGCCAGTTTCCTCTGAATCACCTGACTGATGAACCATTCCGACTTACCCCAATCATGTAAATCTTTAAGACTATTCGTCAAACTCATAACTTCGATTCGGAACTTCTCTAGGCTCTGACGGTCATGGCGACAAGCCTCTAGATCCAACAACCGATAAAGTATAGCTACCTTTATCTCCTCAGTGTTGCCAAACGTGTCCTTAATTGGTCCTTGGCATGTTGGTAATTGGTGTCGGTGGTTTGGTAATGCCGGACCAAGCTGTGAACATAAATATTGTAGTTTGACGGCATCTGACAAATCGTCTCTGTCATCTATCTGGGCTTTAAACTGATCCCAGAAAGCAATGTACTCTGTTAAGGTTCCGTCGAACGTTGGTAAATTCAACTGGGGCAATCTGGGCAACACATTAACAGGCGTGCTGTTGTTCGTGTTCCTTGAAACATTTGCTGCCCCTGCTGTACCGGCCTTCAAAGTCTTTATTAACTGCCTGCAGAGTCTCATCTCTGCTTTACACTCTGCCCTTCGTTCGTCATAGTCCATCCGTGCTACTTCGACTGTATATTCAGACTCACCTGTAGTATAGGCCTCTGTCTCATAAAGGATAAATGATCTCTGAAAGGCCTCCAGCCTTTGCTCCAAAGTTTCAGGCAACTCTCTAGTTCCTCCCAGTCTGCGTCCTGATCTTGCCTGACCATATGACACTCCTCACATGCTTTGCTCAGGCGCTCCTTATAGGCTCCCATAGACCGCTTTAATTGACTTAGAGCTGGGACAGCTGGTACTACATCTTCACCTACCATAGTTGCAGTTTAGTTAAGATCACGGTACTAATTTGTACTTCAATTAGCCCACCCCACAGCACGAACGGTATTAGGCAAGAATGAACGAGTCTCAAGGCTTCTCAAGAAGCTTGACAACTCCCTTTATTATATTGACTCTACTCTGAATCAAAAATGTACACTGTTAGCTCTCAAATCCCAATCGAAATGTGTATCGATGTGAAAGCTTAACCTAGCAATTTCCTGTACAATGTCAGCAAATAATTACATGACTTAACCTAGTCTCAGGTACAATTCACAAATCCCACATTAAAATGAATCAAAGACAATGAAAATCACACTATAAAAATGCAGTATACAAATTAAAAAATCACTTAATTCGCACAAGTAAATTCAACAATTCAACTTGTGAAACAGTAAATGAATAATGTATGTAAATAGCTTGGCCTAACTGCCCAGTTTACTCTATCTAGCGTGGATGGTTGGATAAGGTAAATCCTAACCTAACTAGTGTGCTATAACTTAAATCTGGCTTTTAGAACTCCCTGTAAATAATAACTAGGTTAAATCTGTCCTAGCTGCTATAACTGTTGTAAATATTGTACAAGCCTAGCCTAACTGTGGCTACCTTGCAAATCCACTGTAAGTAATTAACACACAAGTCTCCTACTCTGGATTACTTGTAATCACTGTAAATAATTAAATTCACAAGCTTCTCTAGACTACCTGGCCTGCCTGTAAATTACTGCAAATAATAACTTCTGTGTATAGTCAGCTTGGCCTAGCCTCTGTGTAACTCTGGGCCTAGGTTTGCTAACTTAACCTAACTCTGTTAAACTGGTTCCTAACTGTGGACTAGCTATGTTAATTTTAACCTAGCTATTCCACATCACGGTTTTCGAAGGACCACTTTGTGAAAATTTGTCTGGACTGCCTCCAAGTGAGTCACAGACCCTGGCAAACTCTGTTGACACCGAGCTCTGAGGTCGGTACCTCAGCCTCACAAGTGGCTTATAGGACAGATTTTCACAAATGATTGATGTTGCAAGAAACTCGTCTGCATGCACGTATAAAGGACTAACTTACTTGGTGTTGCAGCATATATCCTGATCTTCAAATTCCCTAAGCTTAGCCTTAGCCCCTCTGGACTTTCCTTCAACAACCACGTGCAACCAGGAGCCTTAATTCAATCGTTATTAGTGACCTGCCTGCACCTCAGAAATTCCTATATCCAAGGGGGTGTGTATCCCCTAGTACAACTATGCAAACATGGACTCTAGCTTCTAGGTAGACAAGAGACTCTGGTACGTACTGGGCATGCACTGCCAGTGGCATACAGGCCTACAGTTCAACTCACTCACAATTTTTCCCCAGACACTGGCCAGAAATCCTAAGAGAAAGTGGAGGTTTGTCTTACTGTATGGGCCTGACGGAGGAGGTCATCTATGGTACATCGAGGTGCCTCTACCAGATTTCCCCAAGTCTCATACGTGAAGACATGTGGGGGGCGCCGTCTGCTGATCACGGCACATCTTGTCCAGTTGGTGTCTGTCTACAGAAGGACGCTATTGTGTCTTTGAGACCCACGCCTCGCAGTTCAAACTAGGGCTGCCAGTTCTCCCTAGCTAACTTATCCTAGTGTTTGCCTACATTATCGGCCTATTACTACCTATGTTAAGGTCTTAGGTCTACATTATTATTATCTACAGTTGCCTCAATAATCCTAATATTAGTGTACTAACAGTAAACTACCTTCTTCTTCCCTGAAGGGTAAATCTATAGATCAATAAGTGCCTACCATTCACGCCAACTCGGGAGAGAACGCTTTTGTTTGGGTGGGTTTAAGGGCCACCCAGCTCAGCCGTTCCATTACGGCCATGCTGGGACCCCCTTTGTATGCCGTATCTGTCCTGTGGAACTTTAGGGACCAAATAAATTTCCACAACTTAGTTCCTAGGAAAAAATTCTTGAAAGTCTATTAAAGTGTTAAACAGTTTACTAGATAAGTAATTTTAGCAAGAAACACAAAAATAAAAAAATAAAATTATAGTAAAATATAATAAACATCTACAACTAAAAGTTTTTACGGTATTTTTTTGCGACGTGTGACATCACTTTGGCTCCAGCGAGGTTGTCTCCATGTAGTATGGGATTAACAACTTTCCTCCAGATAGTGAACTGAGTACAAATGTTGGGGTCAGGAAGCATTTTCATGACAGCTGTCTGCCAAGGTTGAGGCTGTCACATGCAATGCTGATTCAGACTTCTAAAAGATCGTCAAAGGTGAGTGTTGAGTCTCTGGGAATTTTCATATTGAAGGAAATAAACTGGCAGGTTTAGTCCTTCAAAAGTCTCCAGTCTCTCACTGTCTTCCTCACTTCAGACTTTTTCCTAGTAATATTTCACTATCTTAGAGGCAGCTGGAAATATAGTTGCTCGAATTAATTAACCAGCAAACTGCTTTCAGTCAAACAGCAGTTGTGATCCTGTCCATCTTCCCTCCATCGATTTCCGTTCTTGTGCAAGATGGTCTCGCAATAAATTCTGGATACACTAGGGTTCTTGAGACTGACTTGAACATGTCAAGGAGAGACATCTAGAACCACTCTGTGATTACCATTTACACATTTAGTCATTTGCACATATAGTCATTTAGGAGTATATTTTCTGTTAAAGAATAAGTAGACCTTACGAAATGTTTAATATTCTCGTTGTAACTTCCCTCTTTCCTAATAAATACCGTTATTCCACACTCAGTGAAGATACAGATTATGAACTGGTAGTACACAAATTACCCGCACACAGGAGAGAGGGGCTTATGGCGACGTTTTGATCCGACGTGGGCCATTTACAAAGTGAATTTGTAAATAGTCCAAGTTGGACCGAAACGTCGTGGTAAGCTCCTCTCTCCTATATGTGGGCTATTCGTACGTTGTTCCAGCCACGGTATTGTGTCTATTTCTTCTTTATTAACTCGTAATAACCTATTCTTCTAACAATGACTTACTTCTTTCAAACTTATACTAACCTGCACACTTCCAGCCTCTAACATAAACACTCATAGAGCAGTGAAATGACCCGTATGGGTCCAGTGCATTTTTTCCAGGTAGGTTCACTAAACATAATATCCTTGGCTCGCTCCTGGCTGCTGTCTTCTCGCTGAAGGTCTAAACTTGAGCTGTGATGCGATGAGAAGTTGAAATACACAGTATTCTTAAATTTTTATTTTTTTTATTATCACACTGGCCGATTCCCACCAAGGCAGGGTGGCCCGAAAAAGAAAAACTTTCACCATCATTCACTCCATCACTGTCTTGCCAGAAGGGTGCTTTACACTACAGTTTTTAAACTGCAACATTAACACCCCTCTAATTAACATAAAAAGCTTAGTGAACTTTTGTTTAGTTACAACAGACACGTTTCTTGGATAATTTCCATCACAAATAAGAGTTCACATTATATTAATTACGCCACTTTATTAACATTAGCTATTACTGATAACTGCTTACTATTGTTAAGGTGAAAATCAAATTCGTAAATGGTTAAATTCGTTATATTTCTAAGTGAAAAGTACATACTGATGGTGAGGTTGTTGTGACTTCCCTCTCTGCCCATGATGGTGAGGTTGTTGTGACTTCCCTCTCTGCCCATGATGGTGAGGTTGTTGTGACTTCCTTCTCTGCCCATGATGGTGAGGTTGTTGTGACTTCCCTCTCTGCCCATGATAGTGAGGTTGTTGTGACTTCCCTCTCTGCCCATGATGGTGAGGTTGTTGTGACATCCCTCTCTGTGTAGACAGCCTGTACTGTCTGCACAGGCAGCCTATGCTGTCTGCCAGCTTAGTTCATATTTCGCGGCACTAACGTGCTGCCCTCTAGACCTGCCAAGGTCAGTGGGATGCTGGTCCCACTCGCTGACTCACTCAGCGGCCCAGCAGAAGTCAACAAGTCCTACTAGCTCTCTCCCTCGTGGGATGGCCCTCCCCGGCCATGGGCACAACACACAAGCCTGTGTACCCACCACGACTTTGCAAATAAAGTAAAGAAGCCTCCGCAACCCTATCATTTGACTCCACGCCACTGTCTCACCAAATAAATCCGTTATAAATGGTGGGAAGCAGTGGTCGCAGCAGTTGTGTTTGCTTGGAGAGAGGAAGGAAGAGGTATGAAGTCATATTCACTTCATCACCCTGCACTAGTAACATCTGTCTCTCAACCAGTTATCCTGATGTTGTGTCTGCACGTTTCAGCATCCAGACACAGGTACAAGCAGGATCTAGCCGAAATTTACCGAATTTCTTCGAGAATTGTAAGTGGCGTCCCAGTGATCCCACGCCACAGCGTCCCATGCTGTTTCTCAAGTCATGTGTTCAGCGTCACTTGTATGTTCTGCTGTTGTTCAGCTCAGCACAGCTATTTCAGCAAGCCAGAGGTGAGTGTTGTGGTGATTTCTGCATCCACTGTGTCTCCCTGTGTTTGTGGGTGGGAGAGGAGGAGGAGGAAGTGGCCGTTCCTCACCTGCCCATGCTCGCCCCACTCACACCTCACCTGCCTACTACTCACCACTATGTGCTCACTCCCTCTGCTGTGTTTTCTGCTGTTTTTTGTGTGAATTCTTTGCCAGAGCTGTATATCAGAGTGCCCGAAGCCACTCTAAGCCACATGGATCATGAAGCCATGTTGATCAACAAGCCACATGGATCAGCAAGCCATGTGGATCAACAAGCCACATGGATCAGCAAGCCATGTGCATCAGCATGCCATGTAGATCACGACACCACGAGGATCCTGATGCCACGTGAGGTGTGGACGAAGCCACGTGGGTTACCAAGCCAGATGTCCCAGGCCACATGCTGTGGTCTGCTGCCCACATCACATTGACGTCACCGACGATGCTGCCCGACTTCGTGACGTCACCCACGATGCTGCCCGACTTCATGACGTCATGATGTCTGCCTGACATCACCTCGAGAAGTCTGCTGATGTCACCTTGTGACATCACACCTGACATCACATGATGTCAAATCGATTGTTCCAGTAATTATGTCAGTATTGTCGAGAAGATTAAGAGAAGATATATGTCATGTGTTAATTAATTCCTCTCAGTCAGTGTTCTCACATGTTAGTGTATGGCTTAGTGTCAATTTTGTGCACAGAAAAGCATAATTTGCTAGTTAAGCCATGTTGTACTGCATGTACCGCAGGTGTGTGTAAAGTTTTCCGTGTGTCCAGTGTGGTCTGTGGCCAGACCACTGTGTAACACTCTGTGTTGTCACCCGGTGTGACCAGCGCATTTGACAGCTGATAATAGTCATCCCGAGTGACCGAGCCCCTTTGTACAGAAAGCTCTTATGCTCGTCACTCATAGTTGTTCTGCAGAATCGTACCTGCTACGATTCCCATCGAGATTTGTTTCACTTCATGTCCAGACCTTCAGAGTGCAGTTATATGTAGAGAAATAAGTCTGGGGATGCTATAACTCCAACTGCCGAGAGAATGACACTCGTCAAGCCACAGTTAAGCCCTGTCGGCAGGCGCTGTGTCAGCCTCGTATCACAAGCTTCAGTGAGCAGCCTGCACAAAGATGATGTCACTTTGACTGCTAGCTCGCTCACTGCAGTCTGGTGTATAATGTTATGACTCCCTGATGTTTCGCCCAGTCGTCTCTACCATAACTTGCTCCATGACTCACTCCACACTCGCCAGCAGTGACAGCCCAGCGACAGTACCAGTCGAGAAGTATCCTCCTGAGTCACTTGCCAGAAGTCCTGCCCAGTTGCCGAGTTTTGACGTTGCCTCACTCGAGGGCACCAGCATGTCGTGCCCCAGGTTGAGTGAAACCTGCAGTGACTCCTACAATGACTGCTTCACTGTTCAAGAGGAGACTGTACCCCGTTATGTCACAGTTCAGCCGCAGCAATGTCTCCTGTATTGCAGTATCTGTCCAGATGCAGGAAGGCGTGCAGTGATGACCTTCGACGCTCACTGCCTATGACCACGATGTTTAGCACACCCCACATGTTTTTTCTTCCCTCCCTGTAGGAAGTTTTTTTTCCATGTCCATATGTATATACATGTTTTTTATTTTGTGTTCTGTGCCCTGGTCCTACGAGAGAGACCGAGTTTCTTTTACCACCAGTATTGTCGACGCGAGGTAGGTGGCTGAGCATATGTAGACAGCCTGTACTGTCTGCACAAGCAGCCTATGCTGTCTGCCACTTAGTTCATATTTTGCGGCACTAAGGTGCTGCCCTCTAGACCTGCCAAGGTCAGTGGGACGCTGGTCCCACTCGCTGACTCACTCAGCGGCCCAGATGAAGTCAACAAGTCCTACTAGCTCTCTCCCTCGTGGGATGGCCCTCCCCGGCCAGGGGCACAACACACAAGCCTGTGTACCCACCACGACTTTGAAAATAAAGTAAAGAAGCCTCGGAAGACATATCATTCACTCACTCGCTACCAGCTCATCAAATAATCTCATTAAACATCTGCCCATGATGGTGAGGTTGTTCTGACATCCCTCTCTGCCCATGATGGTGGGTTGTTGTGACATCCCTCTCTGCCCATGATGGTGAGGTTGTTGTGACATCCCTCTCTGCTCATGATGGTGAGGTTGTTGTGACATCCCTCTCTGCTCATGATGGTGAGGTTGTTGTGACATCCCTCTCTGCCCATGATGGTGAGGTTGTTGTGACATCCCTCTCTGCCCATGATGGTGAGGTTGTTGTGACATCCCTCTCTGCCCATGATGGTGAGGTTGTTGTGACATCCCTCTCTGCCCATGATGGTGAGGTTGTTGTGACATCCCTCTCTGCTCATGATGGTGAGGTTGTTGTGACATCCCTCTCTGCTCATGATGGTGAGGTTGTTGTGACATCCCTCTCTGCTCATGATGGTGAGGTTGTTGTGACATCCCTCTCTGCTCATGATGGTGAGGTTGTTGTGACATCCCTCTCTGCTCATGATGGTGAGGTTGTTGTGACATCCCTCTCTGCTCATGATGGTGAGGTTGTTGTGACATCCCTCTCTGCTCATGATGGTGAGGTTGTTGTGACATCCCTCTCTGCTCATGATGGTGAGGTTGTTGTGACATCCCTCTCTGC
>NC_069419.1:16591434-16620140 GCF_026875155.1 Cherax quadricarinatus | reverse complement strand
CATCAGTGAAGGTGTCACCAAAACTGCAGTGCACCACACTACAAGTGTCACTATCACTGCAAGTGTCACCATCACTGAAGATGTCACCATCACTGCAGGTGTCACCATCACTACAGGTGTCACTATCACTGCAAGTGCCACCATCACTGCAGGTGTCACCATCACTGCAGGTGTCACCATCACTACAGGTGTTACTATCACTGCAAGTGTCGCCATGACTGCAGGTGTCTGTGCTACAAGAGTAAGTCTTGATCTGAATACTTTATGGAAATCATGATAAACGTGATGTACTGGTAATGTTGCCAATGATTCGTCAGTCTCCCCAAACACCCCTCCATCCCCACCCTTTCTACACCCTCCATCCCCACCCTTTCCACACCCAGCATCCCCACCCTTTCCACACCCTCCATCCCCACCCTCTCCATGTAATCCATATAATCTAATTCCTACTTTTAAGTGAAAGAAATATCATAAACTCAAACCTTCAAGATTACTAGAACTACGAACCAATGAGATTTTGGAATGAAACAGTGCAATATTTGCTCACAGAATACCTGAGAAAACTGTTTTCTTGTGTTGCAAGCATATGCAAATATGTCTGCAACAAAACACCCACAGAAAAATCATCTAATGTTATAAGTACATATTTACTTGAGGTACTGAACCCAGGAACACACTGCCAACCGGCGCTCCAAGCACACGCATTATGGTCCTTCGAGAAAATGTTTGAAGATTTTAAAATTCCTGCTTTCAATTAAATAGAATGGCAGGAGACAATATGTTGTGATGGTGTTCCTCAGGTGAACATCACCAGGGTGCCACACTAATGCTGGGTACTCAGGAATTGTTCTGGTGTATGCCAGGTAGAGTATATTGAAGGATATTGTTTTAAAGATAGAGAGAGAGAGAGAGAGAGAGAGAGAGAGAGAGAGAGAGAGAGAGAGAGAGAGAGAGAGAGAGAGAGATTATGTGTGCTTATTTATAGTGTGTTTGTATGTATACGTTTATGTGTATATGTGTTTATGTGTACGTGTGTGTATGTGTGTGTATGTGTCTATGTGTGTATGTGTGTGTGTGTGTGTGTGTGTGTGTGTGTGTGTGTGTGTGTGTGTGTGTGTGTGTGTGTGTGTGTGTATGCGTGTTTAAAACAGTAAAACAAATTGATTCAGTCAACTCTCCACTTGTGAAGGACAGAGAGAGCACTGGGGATGACCAGAGGTTATTAGGTGCAACATTTAAAGTAAAGGCAGAGTCTGGCAGCCCAGCCACGCAATGCTTACCAGCGCAGGTAAAAAAAAAAAATTTCTCTCTGCATATTTTATCCCGAATGTAACTAGCAAATCCCTGCGCTAAGAGAGACGACTGAGAACTGCACAGATCTACACTCCGAGGACAGTTTAGTGAGCACTGTTTGGTAAGCACCACATTCACACACACACACACACACACACACACACACACACACACACACACACACACACACACACACACACACACACACACACACATGCAGGATTATTTCAAATTCTTTTTCATGTTAATCGTATCTCTTACAGTTTTACAGCAAAATTTACATACGATATTAAATCCATTCCTAGTTTCAGTTGGAAAGACGAGCATACGTATCCACCGTCTCTATATAAACAGGTGTTTTAGGTTAGTTCCTAGCGATGCTTTTATTAATCGAGGTGGCAGGTACTGTCTGACCTTTGCGTGTTTATCGCTCTCCCATGACTATTATATTAATGATGTTGAACATGATGATTATGTAATAATTGCCAACATGCGACGAAAGATAAAAAAAAAGTCGTTCGCAAAATATGATGAGTATATGTACAGTGATCACTATTATTACATTTATGGTATTATATACCGAGATGGTGAAAAAAAACATGTGCAGTATCTGGGTAACTTCATTTTGAACAAATTTCGCTCGTCAATGACTTTAAATTCAATACAGAGATTATACCAGAGACAATGGAAGATGGGGATAACTGTCTCTCAGCCTAGGAAGTTGCTTAGTATCTTAGCCTAGATGAAACTGAAGCAGGGACAGCCGGAGGGATACTTGTAAGTTAGAGCCGGGAGAGAGGTGCCATAGGTGGGTGGGACCCACTAGTCGAATAGGCTATGCCCAAGAGCTGGGCCTCAACTTCAACGTGATCACTGCTAAGGGACTGAGCACCTATCAAAGATGACGGACGTACTACCTCATCCTTCACTGTCTCCAGTGTACAATCTCTGTGCTAAATGGAAAAGAGGTCACCGGTGAGCGAAACGTCTTCAAAGATAACCAGGTATTAAATACTCGAAATACGAAGCTCGCGCAAAACACTAAGGTAAACAGTCCTCTCGCTACTGCAAAGAACCATTACAACGTACTAAGGGCACGGCGGGTTCTGCAGAGATAGTGATCCACACGACACAGACAGGAAGCCGCCCAGCCGCCGTGGAGAGAAGACGTCGTCGTTCCTGCTCTTCAGTTATCCTGAGTAATTCTCGAGCCGAGCAACTCTGAACACTGTTACTCGAGATTTTTCTTGGGTTATCCTGAGTTGTTCTTGACCAGAGCTGAGAGGAAACTTGCTTAATTCACATCGAGCCCCATCCCATCATGAGGGTAAGGCGGTGACTTGCTTGCTTGTTTACCCCCTCTCTTCCCCATCCCCCCATCCTTCCCCATCCTCCCCTCACCCAAACATCTACACTGGCCCACACACTAACACACTACATACATTGCTATCCTTCTGACTTTTCTATCTTCCTCTTTTTCGACAACTTCGCGTTTGGCGAGTTAACACAAGGCATTTTGACCATCCGGTATTCCGTGTGGTTTTTTAAAATCCGGCCGATCTTTGCCTTGGGCCCTGTGTCCCCCTCACCACTCGAGGGTAGGCTATCTTAGGGGCTGACCTTCATAAGTCAGCTGAAGGAAAAACCCTTTTTGTCAAAGCAACTTATGTGCCAGATGTACCTTCCTGGACATCATGGCGCGAATAAGAGTAAGATTACATGTGGATGGTAACCTAAAGACGAAGAAAGAAATTCTAGCATGTATCTGCTCGAATTCAACTGTTGCTCCAGTGGATGTTTTTACAACCCCCGCTGGAGCAGTACTTCTCCTCTCTTCTGAAGAAGAGTTACTTCAACTACTTAAGCAGGACGTCCTGGACAAATTGACGACTTTTGGAATCCACCCAATTGCACCTGAAAGCTATCAAGCTCAGCGAACTGTGTTTGTTGCCAGAATTAACAGCATCATGAAAGACAGCACAGTGCAGGAAATTGTTGAGGACTTTAATACAGAGAATGCTGAATTTCATGCTGTCCAAGAACATAAATTCTCCAAACCTGGCAACAACCAGGTAACATTAAAGTTAATACTTGTGACACCTGAAGAGGCCAAACTTGTGTGTTAAAATGGCTTCAAATGTTTTGGCACCAGATGTACACCTGACCAAATCTCTCTTGAACGATTTGTCAGTGTTACACAATGTTTTAAATATTATGCCTTTGGTCACACCACCAACAAATGCAGTACTCAAGCACAGATTTGCAGCATTTGTTCTGGCCAACATTTTTATAGAGATTGTAATAATAAAAATACGCCCACCTCGCATAACCAAGTTGTCAACTCCCCTCAACCCGATGAGTCAATACCTGACCCTAACGATGCCCCAGAGATTGGTGCTTACTCTTCCGCTATTACAGCTGATCCTGATGAACAGGAACTTTCCCAAGGTAATTCACCTGGCCTACCAAATTTCCCCTTGGAGCCTCCACAGTCTCCCATTAACTCTCAAGAGCCTCTGCTTCCTGAAACTGGGAATATCACACCTCAGTTTTCTGATGATGACTCTAATGATTCTGTTAATATTACCAACTCTAGTGAAGATGGTGACACTTTCAATACACAAGCAACTACTCAGAACTTCCCTCCTCCCCTTGACGAGTCAGCAGGGATAGTGAGTATACCAAAAAAAGACATTACTTGCAGGCGTTCAGACCGCAGTACACGAGCGAAGTGCAAGAAATAATGGGGATTAAAATTTTCCAACTTAATATTCAACATTTCTTTAATAACCGTTACCTCCTTGAGGTTAAACTACATAATTACAATCCCGATGTTATACTCTTGAATGAGACAGCTGCAAGAGTTGATCAACATATTAAATTGCGTGGTTACTCTACTGTGGAGAAATCGAGAGGACCCTATAGTGATGTAGCCATCTTAGTTAAATTAGGCTATACATTTAAAAATATTCATGTTGATGAAGATAACATTCTTGCAATAGAAATGACAACGTCTCATGGACAACTAGTGATAGTAACTGGATATTTTCCCCCGAGACAACAATATATAGAGTCAATTCCTCTACATAGGATATTAAGCAGAAACATTCCAACAATTCTAGCGGGAGATTTTAATGCTCATCACCCTGCCCTCTTCAACTGTGGAGCTGGTATTCCACTGGGTGACTTAAAAGGAAAACAACTATTTAATATCATGACAGCCAGAAACTTGTCATTTCAAGGCCCATTCTTTAAATCGTATATTGGAGCTCATCCAGGGACACCAGATATAGCCCTGACAAACAGAGACTGTGACCTCTTTCATTGTCGTATCTCTCCTGGTGGAAACGTAGGATCTGACCATATCCCTGTTATAATACAACTACAAACTTCTCCATTTAGAATACCTGTAACTCCTAAACCCAATCTTATCACCCTAGGATTTGACCCCTTCAGGGCATTTCTGGGTGAAGATGAAATTGTGTCGTTGGAAAATCTACCTTCCACTGCAATTGATGACGCGATCAGTCCCTTCAAAATCGAATAATTGAAGCTACTAATGCAACTTGCCAATTAGTTTCCCACAAAGATTTATCAAAAATTATAAACCTACAAGGGGAAAATTAGAGACGCTTTAAAAAATTTATTAAGCAGAATGTCGAAGGCATTTTTCAAACGCGACAACACCAGTAGCTACATTGCCCCGATTGAGGCAAGAATTAATTAACAGGGTTTAGTCATCACAAACGTAAACTTATGGAAATTTGCTAGTTCTTCAAGCTAATCAGTAAAAAAAACGTGAGCCAGCAATATTTTGGAGTAAGATCCGACAACGGGTTGGGGGCAAAGCACAAGGCCTCCTAACTACCTAATTCATACCTTCACTGATGATGATGATGCAGATGTTGAGTTTAAAACTTGATGTCCACAGGACCAGGCAAATTTGATGGGTGATGTATGGGAGAAAATTCTCTCCCACAATAGCAGTCGCGATTTAACAAAAAATCACATAAGTTGGTAAATGAATGGAGAGATGAGAACTTAGGTGATCTACAACCACTACCTTCCATCGCACATCAACTCTTGAAGTTTACCCACCCGCTTACTAACCTATTACATTACTCGAGATGAGTCAGGTTATTGGAAGAATGCGAAATAGAGCCCCTGGTCCTCTCTGGAATAACATTTAAACAAATAAAGTTTCTACCCAGAAATTGTAAACAGTCTTTGGTTAATATCTTTTAAAGCCATCTTGGCCTCAGGACATTTTCCAGTGGTTTTTAAGACTGCTAGGATGATCTTTCTTGCTAAGCCCAATAAAGACATCCACCAACCTGGGAATTTTAGACCTATATCTTTACTTGAAGTCACTGGAAAAGTTCTTGAGAAGATCATTTCCAACAGACTGGGAACTACTATATGGAGTTTAATCACCTTTTACTGAAAAACAATTTGGCTTTAGAGCAAAAGAGGTACCCATCATGCAATAAATATTATTTTCGATACTGTAGCAAGTCTAAAACATCAGGGCAAACTTGCCCCAATTGCCCCCAAGATGTTCATAAAGCTTTTGATAGCTTATGGCCCTGATGGTCTTATATACAAACTCATTGACCTACCAGACCATAACTGGACTTTTCTCAGATTTAAAATATAATTTCTTAAATCAAAGAAAAATCATTCCCACCTTTCATGGCAGGTCGACAGAGCCTTTTATACCAACGTTTGGTGTCCCCACAAGGTTCTTGTCTTAGTCCAATTCCTCTTCAACATTTATGTGAATGACCTTCCTCAACCAGAGTTTAATGATACATTTATAACGCAGTTTGCAGATGATGTTATCCTGTCGTCTCATCAACTCCGGTTTAAAAGGAAAATACAAGTATGAGAGAGTCATAGAAAAAATGAATATTGAACTTCGTCAAAAATCTAATTGGGGAAAAAAAATGGAGAATTACGACTAATCCTGACAAAGTCCTTGTTAGCCGATAGGATTTTTGCATCAACCATCGAAGATAAAGGGGGTATCTCCATCAGAGGTAACCTGTAGCCATTAGAAACCCTAACAAGATCTTGGGATATGAAATAGACAGGCTGCTCCACTCAAAAATCTCATGCAACTAAAAAGATCAACATAGCCAAAGCCGGTCTTAGCAGCCTCTTTTGATTTAATCAAGCTTCCCCATGTCAAAAAATTTTGAAAGCGAGAAAAATAATAGGAATGAAGAATATGAGAGGGGATAGTAAATAAAAAGATAGAGACTTAAGGAGAGGCGGGGATATAGAGGTATGTGGAAGAAGGGATGATGGTTATAGGGGTTTGGGATGGTGGATATTGAGAGATGTGGATAATGAAGAAATGGTGGATAAGGGAGAATTGTGATAAGGAGAGGAAAGTGGATATGGAGAGGAATGTGATAAGGAGAGGAAAGGTGGATATGGTAGAGAAATGGTGGATAAAAAGGGGGATGGTGGATAAGAAGAGGATGGTGGAGATATGGAGAGAAATGGTGATAAAGGAGAGGAATGTCGGGATATGTAGAGGAATGGTGGAATAAGGAGAGAATGGTGGATATGGAAGGAATGGTGGAGAAGGAGAGGAATGGTGATAAGAAGGATCTGGTGGATATGGAGAGGGAATGGTGGTAGGGAAAGGATGAAGGTGGTGACTCACAAAATCATAAGTAACAACGACATCAAGCTAAACCACATAATGGCGAGGGATTTGAACCATGGCGATGATTTGCCTTGCAGCATGTATTTTGATTTCATGATCATGATGCACTTGAAGCGACCTGAGCTATATCTCAGCCACAACACGCTGGTATGTGATTTCGCCTATAAAAAACCTGAATTTGTGATTACATTGGTGGCCCATTGTTACCTATTTATAGTTACGTATTGTAAAGTGCGCCTAGGGGCTAAAGCCTGTCTAGGGGCATAGACAATAGTCACAAAACAATCACCTGGGTCGAAAAAAGTAACTTCACAACAAAACGCTAAACACACAACCCCATTACTAAAAGTTATACTCACAGTATAACCTTCACCAGGTACTTAAATTAGCCACAGTAATATCACTATCTAGACAAATGAGCAAGTGCTGAACCCACAGGGTCAATAGCCCCAGAAGAATAACTAAAATATTACCGTCACCTCACTGCAAGTGACACCATCTTGAAGGTGTTCACCATACTGCATGGTGTCACCATCACTACAAGTGTCACTATCACTGCAAGTGGCCACCATCACTGCATATGTCACCATCACACTGCAGTGTGTCCACCAACACTACAGGTGTCACTATCACTGGCAAGAGCCACCATCACTGCAGATGTCCACATCACTGCAGGTGTCACAATCACGAGCAGTGTTACTAACACTGCAAGTGTCGCCATGACAGCAGGTGTCTGTGCTACAAGGGTAAGTCTTGATCTGAATACTTTATGGGAAATCTGATAAACGTGATGTTACTGTTAATGTTGCCAATGATTCGTCAGTCCTCCCCAAAACACCCCTCCATTCCCCACCCCTTTCTACACCCTCCATCGCCCACCCTTTTCCACACCCAGCATCCCACCCTTTTCCACACCCGCCATCCCCAACCTCTCCATGTAATCCATATGAATCTAATTCCTACTTTTAAGTCTGAAAGAAATATCATAAATCTCAAACTTCAAGATTAACTAGAACTACGAACCAAAGATATTTTTGGAATGAAAAAGTGCAAATTTGCTCACAGAATACCTGAGAAAACGGGTTTTCTTGTGTTAGCAATGGCATATGCGAAATATTGTCTGCAACAAAACACCCACAGAAAATCATCCAATGTTATAAGTACATATTTACTTGAGTTACTGACCAGGAAATTAAATGAATACAGGGAGAGAATTGATATTAGGGAAGGTGGGGGAAGAGAGTATATGTTGTGATGTTTGTTTTTGTAAGGATGATTGTTTTTTTTATTTGGATGTGATATTGATGGTGGGGATGGTGTTAAGATGGTGTATAATATAACTGGGGGAATATACGTTTGATGTGTTATAAGGTTTGGTGTCTGGGGTAATCAGGGAGAGTTGAGGGTTGGAATGTGGGTATGGTGGTTGTTGGTGTGTGTTGTGATTAGAGATAATGTGTTAGCGTGGTGTTTGTTTGGTGGTGGTGGTGTGTTTGTGGGATTAGGTGTGGGGTGGGGTGGGTGTCGGTGGATGGGTAGAAGGGTTATGGGGTAGGGGGTGGGTTGGGTTGGGATGTTAACGTTGTGTGTATGGGGGTGGGGTGGGGGGGGGGTGGGGGGTGTTGGGGGGGGGGGGGGTGTGTGGGGGGTTTGTGGTTAGTGTGTGATTTATTTAATAATATAGGGTTGATGGTAAAATAAGAATATATTAATATTTGTTTTATTTTTATAGGGGGGTTGGGTAATGGGTTGGTGGGTAATTAATGTTTTGGGTTTGGGGGGGGATGTGGGGAGGGATGAAAAGAAAAGATTGGAATGTAATGAGATGTTATTTTTTTTTTTTGAGAGAGGATATGGAGAAAGTGGATAAGTATTTGAAATGAGAGATGTGTGTATAGGTTTGATATGTTAGTATAGAAGGTGTATGGTGGTGGATAGGGGGGGTTATAAAATTGTATATATATATATATATATTATTATATAAAAATATATATATATAATAATATATATATATAATATATAAATATAAATATATGGATGGTTTGATGGATTTGGATGGGGTATGGGGTTGTAGGGTGATGATTTAAGGGGTATGATATATGTGTATGTATGTGTTTTGAATGGAAATGGATGGGGTTATATGATGTAGGTGAAAAAGGAGATGTGTTTATGGGGGGGTGGGGTGGAAGTGGAGTGATGTGTGTTGAGGGGATGGGTAGGGAGGTAAGGGAAGGGGGGTGAGAAGAAATGGTAGTGGTTGTGGTTGTGGGTTTATGTGTGGTGGTTGTTGTGGAATTATTATATTTGTGTTTTTTTTTGAGGGGGAGGATTTGTTTGGGGTGGTATGGGTAAGTGATAGTGGTGGTGATGGGTTGTTGGTGTTAAGTTGGGGTTTTTTTTATGGGATGGTGAGGGGGTTAGGATGGGGTTATTTTTAGGAGAGGAAGGTAGGTCGGAATTGTAAGTGTGTTGTAATTGTATTGGTTGTGGGTGTTTATGGAAGATGAAGAGTTGGGTGAGTGTTAGTTGGAAGTTGTTGATTAGATGGTATGAAGTTGTATTGGGTTGTGGGTGAAGGGTTGTGGTGAATGTGGGGGGGTAAAAAGTGGAGTTGTGAGTGAAATAGTATGGAAGATTAGGAATGATAGTGATAGGAGTTGTCTGTATATGATTTGGTGTAGTATTAGTAAGATGAAGATAGGAGAATGGGTATTGAGCGGAGATTGGTTTTTGTATAAGTATTTAGAGGATTTTGTAATGTGGTTTGTAAGTTTGTAGTTGAGAGGAGATTTATGTGGTTTATGAAGAGAAGTATGGGGGGATTATAATGGTATTAGGTAGTTGGATTAGAAGAGGAGGGGGGGATTTGTGGGTGAAAAATAGTATATTATTTGGGGGAAGGAAATGAAGGAAGTTTTGTAGGAGGAGTAAGGAGAGGATGGGTGAAGGTGGTTTGATAGGTAAGTAAAAAGGGTTAAAGGGGTATAGTGTGGGGAAGGGGGGGAGAAGGTGGGGGGAGGGTATTGTGAGGTGTGTTTAGGGAGGTTGGATATGAGGTGGAAAATGAAATATGGTGGGATTGGAGGTAAGGGAGGGAGGGGGTAAAAAGATAGGAAAATGAAAAAATGAAGTAATAAGAAAAAAATAAAAAATTAATAGTAAATAGGGAAATATATAGTTATATTAGTATGTAAGGGATGAAGGAATGGTAATGGAGTAGGAAGATGGGGAGTATTAGAGAGGGGATGGGTGGTTATATTGGGGATGGGGTAAGATAAGTGGAAGGGGGGTGGTTTTTTAAAAGAGGAAGGAAAGGGGAAAAAGATAATAGATGGGGTGACTATCTAGGGCTGACATTCATATGTCACTAAGGAAATAACCTTTTTGTCAAAGCAAACTGATGTGCCTATGTACCTTCCCTGACTTATTGCGAGAATAAGAGTAAGATTATCAATGTGGATGTAACCCTAAAGACGAAGAAAGAAATTGCGAGCATTATCTGCTCGAAGCTACTGTTGCGCCATGGATTTTTACAACCCCGCTGAGCAGTACTTCTCCTCTCTTCTGAGCAAAGTTACTTCAACTACTTATTGTCAGGACGTCCTGACAAATTGACGACTTTTGGTATCCACGCCAATTGCACCTGATAAGCAAGCAATGCTCAGCGAACTTGTTCTCTTGTTGCCAGAAGTTACAGCATCATGAAAGACAGCACAGTGCAGGAGAATTAGTTTGAGGACTTTAATACAGTGAATGCGCTGAATTATCATGAGCTGTCCAAGAACATAAATTCCGCCAAACCTGGCAACAACCAGAAAAAATTAAAGGTTATTACTTGTGACACCTGAGAGGCCAAAACTTGTGTGTTAAAAGGGCTTCAAATGTTTTGGCACGCAGATGTACCCTCTGACCAAATCTCTCTTTAGAAGCGATTTGTCAGTGTTACATACAATGTTTTAAATATTATGCCTTTGGTCCACACAACCAACAAATCAAGTACTCAAGCAAGATTTTGCAGCATTTTTCTGGCCAACCATTTTTATAGAAGTGTACTTAAGAAAAATTACCCCACCTCGCATAACAAAGTTGTCAATCCCCTCACCCCGATGAGTCAATACCTAGACCCTAACGATCCCCAATATTGGTTTCATACTCTTCCGCTATTAGCAAGCTGAATCCTGATGAACATAACTTCCCAAAGTTAGCATCACCTGGCCTCCAATTTTCCCCATGGAGCCCTCCACTATCTCCCATTTACTCTCAAGATCCCTCTGCTTCCTGAAACGGGAATTATCACACGTGTCAGCCCGTTTCTTATGATGAATCTAATGATTCTGTGAATATTTAAACCAACTCGAGGGAAGATGTGACACGTGCATAACACATAGCAACTACTCAAATTCCTCCTCGCCCATACGATCCAGCAGGATAGTGAGTATACCAAAAAAAACATTAACGTGCAGCGTCAGTACCGGCAGTACACGAAGCGAAGTGCAAGAAAAATGTGGGATTAAAAATTGTCCAACTTATATTCAACAGTTCGGGAAGAACCTTACCTCCTTGAAGTTGAACTGACATAATTACAATCCCGGATGTTATAGCGCTTGATGAACAGCTGCAAGAGTAGATCACCTATTCAATTGCGTGGTTACTCTACTGTGGAGAATCAGGGAAGGGGACCCTATAGTGATTTAGCCAGTCGTATTAAATTAGAGGCTATACATTTAAAAATAATCATGTTGAAGAAATAACATCTTGCCATAAAAGGACAACGTCTCATGGAACAACAAGTGATAGTGAAATGGATATATTCCTCCCCCGAGACAACAATATATAAGATCAATTCACTCTACATAGGTCTATTAAGCAGACACATTCCAACCAATTCCTACGGAGATTTAATCTCATTCACCCTCCCCTCTTCAATCTGTGGAGCTTAGTATTCCACGTGACTTAAAAGGAAAAAATCTATTTAAATATCTTGACAGCCAGAAACGTGTCATTTCAAGGGCCCCATTCTTTAAATCGTATATTGGGGGACTCAATCCAGACACCAGATATTAGCCCTGACAAACAGAGACGTACCACTTCCATGTCATCTCACCTGGTGGAACGTAGATCGACCAGTATCCCTGTTAAAATACACTACAAACTTCTCCATTTAGAATACTGTAACTCCTAAACCCAATCGTTATCACCCTAGGATTTGACCGCCCTTCAGTGCGCATTTCTGGGTGAAGATTGAAATTGTGTCGTTTGGAAAATCTACCCTTACCACTGCTAATTGATTAGACGCGAAGTCAGGTCCCCTCACATCGAATAATTTGAAGCTACTAATCAACTTGCCAATTACTTCCACAAAGATCTATCAACAATATATAACTACAAGGAAATAATAACCTTTTAAGAAATTATGTGACAGAAAGTCGAACCATCTTAAACGCGACAATCACCAGTAGCTACATTGCCACAATTGAGGCAAGAATTAATATAACAATGGTTATCATCACAAACGTGACTTATGAAAGTGCCTAGGTTTCTTCAAGCTAATCAGTATAAACGTGAGCAAGCAATAATTTTAGGTAAGATCCGACAACTGTGAGGGCAAAGCACAAGCCTCCAACTACCTCAGTTTCATACCTTCAACTGATGAGATGATCAGATGGTTAGATTAAACTGATGATCGCACAGACTTCAGGCTGATTGATGAGGGTGACTGTAATGAGAAAATGTCTCTCCCACAAGAGCAGCGTCATTTAAGCAATAATCACTATAAGTTGGTAAAGTAAGGAAGATGAGAACTTATTATCAACAACCA
This sequence comes from Cherax quadricarinatus, assembly GCF_026875155.1. NCBI lineage: Eukaryota > Metazoa > Arthropoda > Malacostraca > Decapoda > Parastacidae > Cherax > Cherax quadricarinatus. Next base: position 16,607,352 of record NC_069419.1, on the reverse strand, counting down.
AAACCTTCCTCGACCACATCACTCTTGAAGATACCCACCCCTTACTAGACCTATTACATTACTCGATATTAACAGGTTATTGGAAGGATATGCGAAATAGAGCCCTGGTCTCTCTGGAAAAACAATGAAACAAATAAGTTTTCTACCCAGAAATTTAAACAGCCTTGGTGAATATCTTTAATGCCAGCTTGGCCTCAGGACATTTGCCAGTGTTTGTAAGACTGCTAGATGAATCTTTCTTGTGCTAAATCCCAATAAAGTCATCCACCAACCTACTAAGACCTATATCTTTACTGAAACTCACTGAAAAGGGTCTTGAGAAGATCATTTCCAACAGACTGAACTACTATTTGAGTGTTAATCACCTTTTTACGGAAAAACAATTTGGCTTTAGAGCAAATAGAGGACCCATCAACAATTAATACTTATTTTCGATACTTAGCAAGTCTAAAACATCACATCTTGCCCTAATGCCACACAGAGAGTTCATAAAGCTTTGAGATAGCTTATGGCGATGAATGGTCCCATATATACAAACTCATTGACCTACCAGACCATAACAGTACTTTCTCAGAGTAGATATAATATTTTCTTAACTCAAAGAAAAATCATTCCCACCTTACATGGCAGGTCGACAAGCCTTTTATACAACAGTTGGTCCCACAAGTTCCTTGTCTTAGTCCAATTCTCTCAACATATATGTGAATACTCCTCAACCAGAGTTTAAATGATACCTTATAAACTCAGTTGCCAGATGATTTATCCATGTCTCTCCATCAACTCCGTAACAGAAATACAAGTAGTGATAGAGTCATAAAAAAATGAATATTGAACTTCGTCAACATCTAAGGGAAAAGAAATGAGAATTACGAACTAATCCTGACAAAGTCCTTGTTAGCGCGATAATTTGTTGCAATCAACCAATCGAAAGATAAAGGGTATCTCCATCAAGTACACCGTGTAGCGCATAGAAACCTAAAAAGATCTTGGATATGAACTAGGACAGCGCTCCACTCAACATCGCATCACATAAAAAATATCAACATAGCCAACGTCTTAGCACCGTCTTTCGATTTAATCAGCCGTCGCCACATGTCAAAAAACATCTGTAAAAATGATAATAAACCTATACTCAATACCCATCATGTCCCAAGGACATTAACAACAAAGACCAACATGCTACCGTTGCAACGGTCCAGAATACACTCTACGCTTCATTATTACGGGTACCATGGAGGGAGGAGACATGATTAAAATAGTCAGATTTACTCGTACAACAAGATATTAACTGCCTAAATGTACACCTTGACAACCCTGAAAAAGAAACAACACTGTGCAATGCAAAACTTCTACATGCCAATAGAGGAAAACACCCTATACAAGGTTGAAAATACCACGGATTAAATCATCAAAACCCTCCTCACAGGGCTCAAAAGAACTGACTCTCCCACAGAGGGTCCTCCGTTTTAAAATCCATAAAATTATACCATCGACCAATGATTGACAACTCCCTGCGACGAAGCTGATTGGTAACACCAAACCTTCTTTGTTTACTGAGAAAATCATCGCCCCCAATTAGTGGAAGACATCATATCAAAACATTTACTTAAAAAATTATTGCTAAATTTACTATCCGGACATCACCGTAAGACGCCATTGATCAAGTAATTCTTGTATAAACCTGGCCAAGAAATATAGCCTTCATTGTCGCGTAAATATCCGCTGTGTCAATCGCAAAAAAAAGCATTTTGCAACGTGTTTGAAAAACCATTCAAGTCATTACTTATATAGCTGTTAATTCTCAAATTGACATCTGATGGTTTAGTATTATACCCTTGTCTAAGAATATCTTAATTATTTCACATACACCTTATGAAAAATGACTCCAAAAGGTGGCCACTACCTTGTTATACCCTATGTACCATCTCTCCCCCCGTCCCACCCTTTTCCAAGATTCTCCTCCGGACCCATCCTTCTTCTTAACCATCTTACCGAAAATTCCTGGTCAATAAGAGAAAAGAAGAATGATCCTCACACCAGTTGTTACACATATGTACACTGATCATTGTAGAATAGAGCCTACGACCTCATGTCATCCTAAATGTAGCAAAGATTATGAACATAGAAGATTGTGGAAGAAAACGAAAGCGAGCGCATTTTAAAACGCCCATTGAATCAGAATCGACCAAATACTCTCGTTACAAGTTAAAAATGTCAGCACATCGAGTCATAACTAATACATGCCACCGTGGGGAACTAATAACTTTTTATTCTAAGAAGGGAAAATGACACGCAAACTCTTTATTCATACATGTCATTGCCGTCTTTATAAAGTATTGTATCTTTACTACTAGTGAACGCACTGGATACAGCGGGCAGGATAGTAACAAAGCACATCTGGAGGATATAACAAAGCAGGCACAGTCTGCATTATATAAAATCAAGAGCACGTTGCAGATAGTAACATTAAGCATCTGCAAGATTAACTGCAAGCACGCGCAGGATAGTAACACCAAGCACGAGCTGCATATAGTAACAAGCAAGTACAACCTGCATATTAACACCAAGCCAGCGCAGGATAGTAACACCAACTCAGCATAACTCCTTTTCAATACATCAAGCTGAATGTTACGTAAGTTTACAGACAATCCGCCGCACAAAAACGTCATTAATAACTACATGACACCTCTACAGCACCCCAGCCAAGATACTTATATTTCCCTAAATCAGGATATATCGCACACGGCTGTACACAGACGACTGTTCTCTCAACTGTATAACCCAACAAGAGTGTCAGATCATACAATTATCATCTGGATTGGTCTGATGTAACCATTTTTAATATCGATAAAAAATGACACTACCATAATGCCGAGATTAATTTTTATAAAGAAAAAACAATATTTTTTATGTATTTACATTACGTTGATATCTGTTGATGGTAAGCATAATTTTTTTACCCGCGCGTGTTGAATATTTAACAGTAGGTTATTAAGGAATATATAACCGAGGGAACTCAGTGTCCTGCACTCTGCCGAAGAGTGGATATAATTATAAATATATAAATTATAGATATATATATATAATATATATATACTATATATTAATATATATAGATATATATATATGTATATATAATATATTATATATAATAAAATAATATATATAATATATATATATATATATATATTGTATAAAGTATTATAGATATATAAAGTATATATAGTAGAATATATATATATATAATATATATATATCTATAGTGTATTATATAATTATTATATATTATAATATAGTATATATATATAGTAAAATATATATATATATAATAAAAATATATATATGAATATATATTCTTCCTTCTTTCAACATACCAGCTATCCACTCCAGAGGATGTGGGGCCAAGAAGAAAAAACTAAAGATTCACCTTTAAAATTTAGTAATATAATATAAGAGATGAGGTTGACAGAGCCCCTTGCTGCCCCATTTAGTCGCCGCTTACAACACTCATGGCTTACAGAGGAAGAATTCTTTCCACTTCCCACCATGGAGATAAGAGAAATAAACAAAACAAGTAATTAGAAAGAAAATAAAAGAAAAACCCAGAGGGGTGTGGTAATATCAGCAATGAGCATGTCAGATGTCGAAGAGCCCCCAGACACGACTCAGACGCCCGCCTCACCCAGACAACTTGCATATATCAGATCCATCCCCCCAACGCACACCCTGCCCACCAACCACACATGACACAACCAATACCATTCTAATCGATATTACATTACACATAGGCAAGGGCCTGACGTACCTCACCCATGGCGGTTGCTGACAACCAACCAACAACCTACCCTTTTATTAATATCTTATCACACGAGGCCGATACCCACCAAGGCAGGTTGGCCCGAAAAAGAAAAACTATCAACCATACCTTCACACTCCATCACTGACTAGCCAGAAGGGTGCTTTACACTACAGTGATATAAACTGCAACATTAAACATCCGTCCTATCAAGTGCATGCACTGTACTTCCCATCTCCAGGACTCAAGTCACGCCTGCGGTTTCCCTTAACCCCTTCATCAATGTTTACTTTGCTCCACACTCCCAACAGCAACGACAAGGTATTTAACAACCATTATTGTCCTCCTTCACTCCATCAAACACGCTCAACGCAATGCCTGCAGGAAGTCCAAGCCCCTCGCACGACAAAACCTCCTTTACCCCCGTACCCTCCAACCTTTCCAAGCCGACCCCTACCCCGCCTTCTTCCACTACAGACTGATACACTCTTGAAGTTATTCTGTTTCGGCTCCATTCTCATCTCCACATGTCCCTTAACCACCTAAAACCCTTCACTGCCCTCTGGACAACAGTTTTGGTAATCCGCACTCCTCCTACCTTCCCAACGCTACGAATTCTCTTCATTATATTTCACACCACACAGTGCTCTCATACATGAACATCTCCACTGCCTACAGCCTATCTCCTCGCTCAACATTTCATCACCCATGCTCTTCCCACCCATATAAGAGCGTTGGTAAAACTATACTCTCATACATTCCCCTCTTGCCTCCAAGGACAAAGTCTTTGTCTCCACAGACTCCAAAGTGCACCACTCACCCTTTTCCCCCCTCATCAATTCTATGATTCACCCATCTTTCATAACTTAACCGCTGAACAATTCCACTCCCAAATATCTGAATACATTCACCTCCTCCATACTCTCTCCCTCCAATCTGATATCCAACTTTCATCACCTAATCTTTTGTTATCCACATAACCTACTCTTCCTGTAATACCACTTTCAATTTCTTCTTTGCACCTCCTCTACCAAATTCATCCCACCAATCTCTGCAAACTTCTTCTTCAAATCTCCCAAGAGCAACAGTGACATCAGCAAAAGAGCAACTGTGACAACTCCCACTTTATGTGTGATTCTTTATCTTTGTAACTCCACGCCTCTTTCAAGACCCTCGCAATTACTTCTCTTACAACCCCATCTATAAATATATTAAACAACCACGGTGACATCACCACATCCCCTGTCTAAGGCCCCCTTTTACTGGAAATAATTTCCCTTTTCCTATATACTCTAAACTTGAGCCATCACTATCCACGTAAAAACTCTTCACTGCTTTCAGTAACTACCACCTACACCATACACCCTGCAAAAACATCTGCCACATTTGCCCCCCTATCCACCCTGTCATACCCTTTTTTTTTCCAAATCCATAAATGCGACAAAGGACCTCTTCTGCCTTAACAAAACACTGTCACTTATATGTTTCACTGTAAAAGCACTGGTCCATCACACCCCTATTACCTTTCCTAAAGCCTCCTTGTTCATCTGCTATCCCTATTCTCCATCTTACTCTTAATTCTTTCAATAATACTCTACCATAACACTTTACCAGGTATACCTCGCAGACTTATCCCCGATATACATTTTTGTAGCACACTCTCTTTTTATCCCCTTGCCTTTATTATACAAAGGAACTATGTCATGCTCTCTGCCATCCCTATGTACCTTACCCTCTTCCATACATTATTATTAAATAATTGGCACCAACTCACTGTCCAAAACATATCCCCACCTGCTTTTAACATTTCAATACTTTATCCCATCCAATCCCAGCTAGGGGGCCCCTTACCCCCTTTCATTTTACCTACTGCCTCACGAAACCTTCCCCATCACTCACAACTGGCTCTTCCTCATCTCCGACAAGATGTCGTTCACCGAGCCCATACACGAAAACATCAGCTTCCCTATCATCACAACATTTAACAATTCCTCAAAATTTCCCTCCATCTTCCCAATACCTCAACACCTCCCACATTTAATAACTCACCTCTCTATCTTTAACTGATTAATCCATTTGTTCTCTAGGCTTTTCTTAACATGTTAATCCCAAAACTTTTTTCATTATTTTCAACAAAATTTGTTGATAACATCTCACCCACTTCTCTCATTTGCTCTCCTTTGTACATTGCCTCACACTCGTCTTAACCTCTCTCTTTTCTCCATATACTCTTCCCTCCTTGCCTCACTTCTACTTTGAAAAAAACCCATTACTTCTCATATGCACTTTTCTCCTTACTACTACTCTCTTCACATCATCATTCCACAATCGCCTCCTCTTATCCCACCCGCACCACTTCCTGTAACCACAAACTTCTGTTGGAAACACTCTACACAACATTTTTTAAACCTACCACCCATACCTCTTCTACCCCATCCTAGCTCTCATTACCCATCTATCCTCCAATAGCTGTTTATATCTTACCCTAACTTCCGCCTCTTAGTTTATAAACCTTCACTCTCTCTTCCAGATGCCTCTATCTCCTTGTATCCATCTACCTTTTACTCTCATGTATCATACAACTAGAAAGTGATCTGATATTCTGGGTCCCGCCCTCTATAACATGTCCAACCTGAAGTCAGTACTCAACAGTCTTTTGTCTACCAATACAGTAATCCAACACACTACTTCATTTCGCCCTACATCATATCTTGTATACTTTATTATCCTCTTTTCTCTTAAAATAAGTATTACCTAATACTAAACCCCCTTTCTATACAAAGTTCAATCAAAGGCTCCCATTAGCAATTCACCTGCACCCCAAACATACCGACAACACCCTCCTCTAAAAGTTTCTCCTACTTAGCATTCAGGACCCCTACCACAATTACTCTCTCACTTGGTTCAAAATGCTCCTATAAACATTCACTTAAAACATCTCCCAAAATTCTCTCTCCCTCCTCATGCATTCCTCTCTTCTCCAGGTGCATACACGCTTATTATGACCCCACTTCTGTTACTCGCATCCAACCTTACTTTAATCCACATAATTCTTGAATTTACACATTCATATTCTCGTTTCCTCCTTCCTAACTGAATCATTTCAACAATACTGCTACCCCTTCTTTGCTCAAACCTCTCAGATCCCCATATTTTTAATACCCATTTATTTCCCCCCACAGAGAAACTCCCCTAAACCCCCTTCAGCTTTGTTTCGCTTAGGGCCAGTACATCCCAACTTCTTTCATTCATAACATCAGCAATCATCTTGTTTCTTGTCAACCGCACTACATCCAACGCACATTTAAGCATCCCAGTTTATAAGTTTCTTCTTCACTTTTTTAGATAAATGTCTACATTAGAAGGGGTTACTACCCATTGCTCCTGGCATTTTAGTTCGCCTCATACGAACACGCAGGCTTACGTCGGAAATATTCTTTCCATTCCCCATGGACAAAAGTAGAAACAAAGAGGAACAAGAGCTATTTAGAAAAAGTAGAAAAAACCTAGAGTGTATGCAATATATATATGCCAGTGCGTGTTCTGTGAAGTGTGACCAAAGTGTAAAGTAGGAGTAGCAAAGATATCCCTGTTATCTACGTGTTTTTGAACTGAAAAAGAAACCAGCAATCCACCATCATGCAAAACAGTTACAGGTTTCTGTTTCACAGTCATCGGCAGGACGGTATACTTCCCAGGGTGGGATTGCTGGCCTACCAACCTACACATATATAAGTATATATATATATATCTATAAATCTATATATATATATATATATATATAATATATATATATTAAGGATAGTATATATAATATATATATATATAGTATATATATATAAATATATATATTATTCATATATAGTGAAAATGAGGCTCCAAGTTAGAGTAAGTAGTAAAGAGGGAAATGGAGGGCCCATAAAAGTAGGCACCCCTTAGACAAGGAAGGTGAATGTCACCGTGGTTTTTTAATATAATTTATAGATGGGGTGATAAGAGAAGTAAATGCGAGGGTCTTGCAAGAGGCGTGGAGTTAAAAGATAAGAATCACACATAAGAGTGGGATTGTCCCAGTTGCACTTTACTGATGACAACTGTGCTCTTGGGAGATTCTGAAGAGAAGTTGCAGAGATTGTGGAGAATTTGGTAGGGTGTGCAAAAGAAGGAAAATTGAAAGTGAGTAATTGAAAGAGTAAGGTTATGAGGATAACAAAAAGATTAGTATGAAGACCTGGATAGCAATTGGAGGGAGAGAGTATGGAGGAGGTGAAATGTAATTCAGATATTGGGAGTGGAACATGTCAGAGATGGGCCATGAAAGATGAGGTGAATCATAGAATTGATGAGGGAAAAGGGGGATGTGCACTAGGAGTCTGTGGAGACAAAGAACTTTGTCCTTGAGTGCAACGAGAGAAATGTATGAGAGTATAGTTTTACACAACGCCCTTATATGGGTGTAAGCATGGGTGATGAATTTGGCAGCGAGAGAAGCTGGAGCAGTGAGATGTCAATGTCCTGAGAGCCAATGTGTGGTGTTGAATAAATGCAGTAGAATTCGTAGTTTGGAAGTTAGAGAGGTGCGGGATTACCAAAACTTGTTGTCCAAGGGCGAGGAAGGGTTGTTGAGGTGGTTCGGACATGTGGAAGATGGAGCGAAACAGAATAACTTCAAGATGTAACAGTTCTGTAGTGGAAAGGAAGGCGGGTAGGGGTGGTCCTGCCTAGGACAGGTTGGAGGGAGGGGTAAAGGAAGTTTGTGTTGCGAGGTGCTTGGACTTCCAGCTGCATGCGGAGCGGGTTTTGATAGGAGTGAATGGAGACAAATGGATTTTAATGCTTTGACGTGCTGTTGGAGTGTGAGCAAAGTAACTTTATATGAAGGGGTTCAGGGAAACCGGCAGGCCGGACTTGAGTCCTGGAGATGAATACGTGCCTGCACCTGACGGGGTTGTGTTTATTGTTGCAGTATCAAAACTGTAGTGTAAAGCACCCTTCTGGCAAACGTGATGAGTGAATGATGGTGAAAGTTTTTCTTTTTCGGGTCCCACCCCCTTGTGGGAAACGGCCAGTGTGATAATAAAAAAAATAATATATATATATATATATAATCATATTAAATATATATATATAATATATATAAAATATATAGGTATCATAATGTATATATAAAATATAAATATATATTATAAAAAATATATATAATATTATAATATATATATATATATATATATATATATATATAAATATATAAATCTATATATATATATATAAATATATATATATGCAATAATGATAACAGTGAACAGGGTGATTTTAAAAATATCACACAACCACAACTGAAAGAGTAGTGAAATTCCAAGCGCTTTCGTGACTACGCACATTCAAGGAACGAATTACTCCACTTCTACTCCACACCACGAAAACCAAACTAAACGTGGTGGTAATTATAGGCTTTCTTCCTGCGCCATTCAGAATCTAGCAGCAAAGAGTTCCATGGGAAGAATTCACTTTAATGTGGCACAAGTATTTTCTAAACTCACAATCCTCCGTCCACTTCTTCATCAAGGACTGCAGACGCGGGCATTAAACATCTTCAACACATAATAACATAAGAAAGGAGGAACACTGTATCAGCCTTTGGGCCCCACTAGGCAAGGTCCTTTACAATTCATCCCATTTTTTTCACAGTAGGAAATTTTTACTAATCTTACACAGTGGTTGTTTTTGCATATATAAAATATATATATCTATAGGATATCTATTATAAGTATAAATATATATATATATATAGTATATATAAATAAATATAATATATTATATATATATATATATATAATATATATATTTATATAATATAAATGCAGCAAGCAGCGAGTAGACGGTTGGAGGCAGTGAGAATCCTGTTAAGAGCAATGTGTGGTGTAAATAATTTGCAGAAAATTCGGAGAGTGTGGAAAAGGAGAAGGTGTGGCGTTATAATAAAAGTAATTAGTCAGAGGGCAAAGAGGGGTTTTTGTAGAGGTTTGTTTCATTTTAAGAGAATGGATCAAATAAATGACCTGGGAAAGCATATAAAACCTATAATGGAGAGGAGAGGACGGGGTAGGGGTCTTCCTTCGAAAGGGTTGGAGAGAGGGGGTAAAGGAGGTTTTGTGGCGATGGCTGGACTTCCACAAGCGTGCGTGAGCGTGTTTGATAGGAGTGATGGAGACGAATAGTACTGGGATCCTGACGATCTTGTTGTAGTGTGAGCAGGGGTAAATAAATATTGAAGGATTCAGGGAAACGTTTAGAAAGCGAGAAAAATAATAGGAATGAAGAATATGAGAGGGGATAGTAAATAAAAAGATAGAGACTTAAGGAGAGGCGGGGATATAGAGGTATGTGGAAGAAGGGATGATGGTTATAGGGGTTTGGGATGGTGGATATTGAGAGATGTGGATAATGAAGAAATGGTGGATAAGGGAGAATTGTGATAAGGAGAGGAAAGTGGATATGGAGAGGAATGTGATAAGGAGAGGAAAGGTGGATATGGTAGAGAAATGGTGGATAAAAAGGGGGATGGTGGATAAGAAGAGGATGGTGGAGATATGGAGAGAAATGGTGATAAAGGAGAGGAATGTCGGGATATGTAGAGGAATGGTGGAATAAGGAGAGAATGGTGGATATGGAAGGAATGGTGGAGAAGGAGAGGAATGGTGATAAGAAGGATCTGGTGGATATGGAGAGGGAATGGTGGTAGGGAAAGGATGAAGGTGGTGACTCACAAAATCATAAGTAACAACGACATCAAGCTAAACCACATAATGGCGAGGGATTTGAACCATGGCGATGATTTGCCTTGCAGCATGTATTTTGATTTCATGATCATGATGCACTTGAAGCGACCTGAGCTATATCTCAGCCACAACACGCTGGTATGTGATTTCGCCTATAAAAAACCTGAATTTGTGATTACATTGGTGGCCCATTGTTACCTATTTATAGTTACGTATTGTAAAGTGCGCCTAGGGGCTAAAGCCTGTCTAGGGGCATAGACAATAGTCACAAAACAATCACCTGGGTCGAAAAAAGTAACTTCACAACAAAACGCTAAACACACAACCCCATTACTAAAAGTTATACTCACAGTATAACCTTCACCAGGTACTTAAATTAGCCACAGTAATATCACTATCTAGACAAATGAGCAAGTGCTGAACCCACAGGGTCAATAGCCCCAGAAGAATAACTAAAATATTACCGTCACCTCACTGCAAGTGACACCATCTTGAAGGTGTTCACCATACTGCATGGTGTCACCATCACTACAAGTGTCACTATCACTGCAAGTGGCCACCATCACTGCATATGTCACCATCACACTGCAGTGTGTCCACCAACACTACAGGTGTCACTATCACTGGCAAGAGCCACCATCACTGCAGATGTCCACATCACTGCAGGTGTCACAATCACGAGCAGTGTTACTAACACTGCAAGTGTCGCCATGACAGCAGGTGTCTGTGCTACAAGGGTAAGTCTTGATCTGAATACTTTATGGGAAATCTGATAAACGTGATGTTACTGTTAATGTTGCCAATGATTCGTCAGTCCTCCCCAAAACACCCCTCCATTCCCCACCCCTTTCTACACCCTCCATCGCCCACCCTTTTCCACACCCAGCATCCCACCCTTTTCCACACCCGCCATCCCCAACCTCTCCATGTAATCCATATGAATCTAATTCCTACTTTTAAGTCTGAAAGAAATATCATAAATCTCAAACTTCAAGATTAACTAGAACTACGAACCAAAGATATTTTTGGAATGAAAAAGTGCAAATTTGCTCACAGAATACCTGAGAAAACGGGTTTTCTTGTGTTAGCAATGGCATATGCGAAATATTGTCTGCAACAAAACACCCACAGAAAATCATCCAATGTTATAAGTACATATTTACTTGAGTTACTGACCAGGAAATTAAATGAATACAGGGAGAGAATTGATATTAGGGAAGGTGGGGGAAGAGAGTATATGTTGTGATGTTTGTTTTTGTAAGGATGATTGTTTTTTTTATTTGGATGTGATATTGATGGTGGGGATGGTGTTAAGATGGTGTATAATATAACTGGGGGAATATACGTTTGATGTGTTATAAGGTTTGGTGTCTGGGGTAATCAGGGAGAGTTGAGGGTTGGAATGTGGGTATGGTGGTTGTTGGTGTGTGTTGTGATTAGAGATAATGTGTTAGCGTGGTGTTTGTTTGGTGGTGGTGGTGTGTTTGTGGGATTAGGTGTGGGGTGGGGTGGGTGTCGGTGGATGGGTAGAAGGGTTATGGGGTAGGGGGTGGGTTGGGTTGGGATGTTAACGTTGTGTGTATGGGGGTGGGGTGGGGGGGGGGTGGGGGGTGTTGGGGGGGGGGGGGGTGTGTGGGGGGTTTGTGGTTAGTGTGTGATTTATTTAATAATATAGGGTTGATGGTAAAATAAGAATATATTAATATTTGTTTTATTTTTATAGGGGGGTTGGGTAATGGGTTGGTGGGTAATTAATGTTTTGGGTTTGGGGGGGGATGTGGGGAGGGATGAAAAGAAAAGATTGGAATGTAATGAGATGTTATTTTTTTTTTTTGAGAGAGGATATGGAGAAAGTGGATAAGTATTTGAAATGAGAGATGTGTGTATAGGTTTGATATGTTAGTATAGAAGGTGTATGGTGGTGGATAGGGGGGGTTATAAAATTGTATATATATATATATATATTATTATATAAAAATATATATATATAATAATATATATATATAATATATAAATATAAATATATGGATGGTTTGATGGATTTGGATGGGGTATGGGGTTGTAGGGTGATGATTTAAGGGGTATGATATATGTGTATGTATGTGTTTTGAATGGAAATGGATGGGGTTATATGATGTAGGTGAAAAAGGAGATGTGTTTATGGGGGGGTGGGGTGGAAGTGGAGTGATGTGTGTTGAGGGGATGGGTAGGGAGGTAAGGGAAGGGGGGTGAGAAGAAATGGTAGTGGTTGTGGTTGTGGGTTTATGTGTGGTGGTTGTTGTGGAATTATTATATTTGTGTTTTTTTTTGAGGGGGAGGATTTGTTTGGGGTGGTATGGGTAAGTGATAGTGGTGGTGATGGGTTGTTGGTGTTAAGTTGGGGTTTTTTTTATGGGATGGTGAGGGGGTTAGGATGGGGTTATTTTTAGGAGAGGAAGGTAGGTCGGAATTGTAAGTGTGTTGTAATTGTATTGGTTGTGGGTGTTTATGGAAGATGAAGAGTTGGGTGAGTGTTAGTTGGAAGTTGTTGATTAGATGGTATGAAGTTGTATTGGGTTGTGGGTGAAGGGTTGTGGTGAATGTGGGGGGGTAAAAAGTGGAGTTGTGAGTGAAATAGTATGGAAGATTAGGAATGATAGTGATAGGAGTTGTCTGTATATGATTTGGTGTAGTATTAGTAAGATGAAGATAGGAGAATGGGTATTGAGCGGAGATTGGTTTTTGTATAAGTATTTAGAGGATTTTGTAATGTGGTTTGTAAGTTTGTAGTTGAGAGGAGATTTATGTGGTTTATGAAGAGAAGTATGGGGGGATTATAATGGTATTAGGTAGTTGGATTAGAAGAGGAGGGGGGGATTTGTGGGTGAAAAATAGTATATTATTTGGGGGAAGGAAATGAAGGAAGTTTTGTAGGAGGAGTAAGGAGAGGATGGGTGAAGGTGGTTTGATAGGTAAGTAAAAAGGGTTAAAGGGGTATAGTGTGGGGAAGGGGGGGAGAAGGTGGGGGGAGGGTATTGTGAGGTGTGTTTAGGGAGGTTGGATATGAGGTGGAAAATGAAATATGGTGGGATTGGAGGTAAGGGAGGGAGGGGGTAAAAAGATAGGAAAATGAAAAAATGAAGTAATAAGAAAAAAATAAAAAATTAATAGTAAATAGGGAAATATATAGTTATATTAGTATGTAAGGGATGAAGGAATGGTAATGGAGTAGGAAGATGGGGAGTATTAGAGAGGGGATGGGTGGTTATATTGGGGATGGGGTAAGATAAGTGGAAGGGGGGTGGTTTTTTAAAAGAGGAAGGAAAGGGGAAAAAGATAATAGATGGGGTGACTATCTAGGGCTGACATTCATATATAATTTTTTTTTTTTTTTATTTAATATATATATATATATATATATATTTTTATATATATAATATATATTTTTTATATATTATATATAAATTATATAATAAACGTTTCGCCACACAGTGGCTTCCTCAGTCCAATAGTAAGAAGAATGGTGAAGATCAGAAGGAGTTTAAGGCAATCAGTCTATCACCTGATGGGCTGATTACACCGACTTCAGACTGAAGGACTAATTACCTCCCAACTCCTGATCGTCATTATACTTTTTTGTATTGGACTGATGAAGCCACGGTGTAGCGAAACGTTTCCATAACAAAGATACCCAAGTATTGCATGTCTGGGATACTGTTTAATTCTTTCATCAGTATTCATTTTTCAATACCTCATTTTAGTGGTCTGTTAATTTGTCATTTATAAACACTCCCAGATCCATTTCTCTGATGCTACGTAATTTCCATTCTTAAAGAGGACTGTTGTCATTGTTCCATTAACTTTTCGTGTCAGATGTCAAAAATATATATTTTATCCTCAGTTTGTCACTCTTCTTGTTCGACTTATTCCCATTTTCTTGTAGCGATTTATTCATCCCCATTTTTGAACGTGTTTTCAATAATTTAATTATTACTCGTTGCGTGTAAATTTATCTTGTCATTGTGTTCAAAAATGAGTGACAGAGAATGCCATCGAGAATAAGGAAATCGCCCCATAAATAAAACTTTCATACCGAGGCAGTGTCAGGAGAGGTTACCTTTTTTTCCATTTTTCCAAATGAAGTTAAATTTGAGAAATAGAATAATTCTTGGTTCTTTTATTAGCATATGTTGAGTTATCCTTATTTAGATCAAACCTGATTTCCTCCTGTTCTCTAGGCAACGCGTGACTCCTCTGGGTTTAGCACTTACCTGTGAATAACAAAATATAATAGTATAGTTGTGCTTGGTATGATTCGGGTACTATTTCATAAGAGAGAGAATGCTAGTAGGTTACTGTAATCACTTGCGTAGGTCACCACCTCCGTGGTCTAGTAACAGACCAGTCTTCCTGGTTGATGGCTTCATCACCAACTGATCCGGGGAATCTGTAAAGTTATGTGAGAGTACTTGGGCTAAAGATTTCCCGCACCCAGCAGAGGAGGCGTTTTACCATGATCCGAGGACAAACGATGGTGTGGGTGCTTCAGAGCTAATTTCATTCTACTCCCCGTTTGGTGTACTAGCCTCTACAAGCAGTATATATATTATTGTAGCCACGAACGTGTGGTATTTAATTAATAACAACACTGCGACTAGCCGAGGACTCGAACCCGTGTCGTTTTAGCCCTCCTCATGGTGAACGAAAATTCACGATGCTCTAACCCACGGGACCACCAAATCCTACAAAGGTCACGCACTCCAACAGAGCTAGGTGTTTTACCACCCAAACCATCGTATGTCCTCTGATCACGGCAAAACACCTAGCTCTGCTGGGTGCGTGGAAATCTTTACCTCAAGTACTTTCACACTTCTCAGTGCGTCATCAGGAGCTGTGCAATGTTGCAAGGGCAACAACAGGAGAAATAGGGTAAGTTTTCAGAGTCATGGTAGAGCGGTGGCACCAGACAGTCTCTGTCTGAGGGAGACCACCACCTACCGGTCCCCCAACACCCCACCCCATATGGGATCGGGTGGAGTAGGCCTCACAGTTTGCAGATAGTATGAGGTAAAATAATTAGAAGATAGTTAATAGCCAGCCCTAAACTTCTAATCGCTGGGAAGAGTATTTAGTTCCACAAGAAATGCGAAGTTCAGTACTGTATCGTACCTCTACTTAAAGCTATGTATGGATACTACCTCTCAGATTCCACTGTGCAGATCGTATTGACTTTCTGATTGCTCCAAGACTGACATACATCCTAACATCCCTGTGACTCATCTGTGTTTACAACTTCCAGCTGTGCCATCGTCTTCTTGATTTCTTAAGATGATAAATAGGAATGAGGTTAAAAGGGGAAAAAAT
>NC_069419.1:16587825-16590934 GCF_026875155.1 Cherax quadricarinatus | reverse complement strand
ATGATAGTAAGTGTGCTTGTGTTACATTGTAAGTGTGCTTGTGTTACATTGTAAGTGTGCTTGTGTTACATTGTAAGTGTGCTTGTGTTACATTGTAAGTGTGCTTGTGTTACATTGTAAGTGTGCTTGTGTTACATTGTAAGTGTGCTTGTGTTATATTGTAAGTGTGCTTGTGTTACATTGTAAGTGTGCTTGTGTTACATTGTAAATGTGCTTGTGTTACATTGTAAGTGTGCTTGTGTTACGTTGTAAGTGTGCTGTGTTACATTGTAAGTGTGCTTGTGTTACATTGTAAGTGTGCTTGTGTTACATTGTAAGTGTGCTGTGTTACATTGTAAGTGTGCTTGTGTTACATTGTAAGTGTGCTTGTGTTACATTGTACAGTGCATGTTACATGTAAGTGTGCTGTACATATTAGTCTTGCCGTACACTGTAAATGTCTTGCTACATTAGTAAGTGTGCTTGTGTTACATTGTAAGTGTGCTTGTGTTACATTGTAAGTGTGCTTGTGTTACATTGTAAGTGTGCTTGTGTTACATTGTAAGTGTGCTGTGTTACATTGTAAGTGTGCTTGTGTTACATTGTAAGTGTGCCTGTGTTACATTGTAAGTGTGCTTGTGTTACATTGTAAGTGTGCTGTGTTACATTGTAAGTGTGCCTGTGTTACATTGTAAGTGTGCTGTGTTACATTGTAAATGTGCTGTGTTACATTGTAAGTGTGCCTGTGTTACATTGTAAGTGTGCTGTGCTACATTGTAAGTGTGCTGTGTTACATTGTAAGTGTGCTTGTGCTACACTGCATGTGTGCTTGTGTCACATTACATGTGTGGATGTGTTACATTGCACATTAACGTAGTTAGGCAGCATATATTACCATTGCAGTGCCTGTCTTGCATACTTAAGTAGTTAGACGGAGATCAACACTTACTGTAGCTATCTGCTACATAGCAAGTTAAATCCTTAGTACAGCAAGCTGTTCCTGACCTAGTATGTTGCATCCTACTTACAATAAGTTGGTTGAATCCTGACCTAATAATCTGATTTCTGGATAAAGTATCCTGAATCTGCACTCTCTCGAAAGGCGTAGAATTAGGAGGGATATGATCGAGGTGTATAAATGGAAAACAGGAATAAATAAAGGGGATGTAAATAGTGTGCTGAAAATTTCCAGCCAAGACAGGACTCGCAGCAATGGTTTCAAGTTGGAAAAATTCAGATTCAGGAAGGATATAGGAAAGCACTGGTTTGGTAATAGAGTTGTGGATGAGTGGAACAAACTCCCGAGTACAGTTATAGAGGATAAAACGTTATGTAGCTTTAAAAATAGGTTAGATATATACATGAGTGGGTGAGGGTGGGTGTGAGTTGGACCTGACTAGCTTGTGCTACTAGGTCTGATGCCTTGCTCCTTCCTTAAGTGGAAGTGACCTGACCAGGTGGGTCATTGGGCTAATCCGGGGGGGAGGGAACATAGACCTGCTTCGCATGGGTCAGTAGGCCTGTTGCAGTGTTCCTTCTTTCTTATGTTCTTATGTTCTGTCTGATCTAATAGGCTGAATTCTGAACATAAATGGCTGTTCGCATCGCGATATGCTGAATCTGATAAGGTGTTCTGACCTAGTATGCTGGATCCTGCATTTAATAAGCATCCTACGAACTAGCATACTAAATCCTTGCCACAGTATACTCATCCTTGCGTGTGACTCTTTGACTTCACGCTGCTGGCAATGATAATAACTTCGGATGTCCACAGCTAGGCAATTAAGGCCAGGTGTAATTAAGAGTAAATAGGTTTATCTGGCTAATAACTCTCTCGTTAGGTAAATTACACGAGGATAACCTTAATTACTTAATCTGCATCATGCACGAGCCAATGACGAAAGTTAGCTTCACTGTTACCCGAGGTTATGGATGTATAATTGATCCGTGGTACGAATGGTCAGAGCTGTTACAAGTACCTGCCACTATGATACGAGTATCAACTACGGTACAATGAAGCGAGTACTCAGTACTCGGTACTCAATACAAGTTGAAGAATGAGACACTTGTGCAACATTTGGGAATCTTGACTGAGGAAACGTTTCGCAAGCCAGTGACTTCTTCAGTCCAACACAAAGGAGAATGGTGGATGGTAAGAAGTGATGTGAGGCAATGAGTCCCTCAGCCTGAGCTCCTCACAGACTTCCCGGTCGTTCCCTACGAATTCCCCTCCTTCCTCTGTGCGTACTCAGCTAATTGCAGGGGCCGACTCACAACTCCTGACCCCTGTGTGTGTGTGTACTCACCTAGTTGTACTCACCTAGTTGAGGTTGCAGGGGTCGAGTCCGAGCTCCTGGCCCCGCCTCTTCACTTATCGCTACTAGGTCACTCTTCCTGAAACGTGAGTTTTATCATACCTCTGCTTAAAGCTATGTGTGGATCCTGCCTCCACTACATCGCTTCCCAAACTATTCCACTTACTGTGTGTGTGTGTGTGTGTGTGTGTGTGTGTGTGTGTGTGTGAGTGTGTTTAAGGAAGTATGAAAACGTACTTACCAATATGAGACGTGTATGACTACTGGAGGGACGTGACAAGATATGTTCATGGCGAGCGCCCGGTTCAGGGTCCTCTACACCATGCCTGGCTGTTATCTACACGCTTCCCTCGTTAAACACAAATTTTATGAAGCTCATCTGGGAGAGTCCTCTCACACGACTGCCTCGCCTCAGCCGAAAAAAACTCACAGAGTTCGTAACCATCCCCCCTGCCTCTCAAAAAAAAAAATCACTGAAATAATCGTAAAATTTCAATGAAGTCGGACCCAAACCTCCACAAAATCCACCCCCAAAAGACCTAACAAGTGTGGAAAAAAAGTTCATGAGTATTTGAGTGGGTGTTGATGGGGGTGTGAGTGGGGTACAAGGACCCACACTCCCACTCTTCTGCCTTCCCGGAACTCTGCCACAAAAATGAAGTTAACGAGATGTAGAGAGAGAGAGAGAGAGAGAGAGAGAGAGAGAGAGAGAGAGAGAGAGAGAGAGAGAGAGAGAGACAGACAGACAGACAGACAGACAGACAGAGAGACAGAGAGAGAGACAGAGAGAGAGAGACAGAGAGAGAGAGACAGAG
>NC_069419.1:16572825-16582825 GCF_026875155.1 Cherax quadricarinatus | reverse complement strand
GTACTGGAAGAGGTTGAGAAGTTAATTATTGGTTGGATAAAGAGAAAAAATTTAGCAGGAGAACCTTAGACTTCGTTTATTTGTAAAAAGGGGCTAGGCTTGCATGAAGATTTGGTAAAGAAATTGCCTAAAATAGGGGGAAGTGAGTGTTTTTAAGGGCCCACAAAGGCGATTTGAGAATTTAAGAACCGTACGGCATACCAGTGTGGAAGGCATGGTAGCTCCCCAGTTGGGGAAACAAGGCGGCTAAAAAATTGTGCATGAATTCCAGGAGTAATAGGGGCAAAGGGACGGGGAAACCTGAACAAGTTTTTAAAATTGTGACGAAACGGGCCTCTTTTGGAAGAAAATGCCAAAGAGGCCCTTTCAACCCAAAGGAAAAGAAATCCCAGGACACAAACCCTAGGAAAGACAGGCTACGCAAATTTCCGGCAATGCAGTGGGGATTTCAAAGTGAAGCCATTACAGTGTACCATTCAGAAAATCCCAGAGGTTCAGGGAAAAAAAGTTAGAAAAGTAAATTGTTGTGTTTTGGAAACTAATATAAACATGGTCACGAGGGGAAATTTTCGTCGAGTGGTTTAAAGAAGTTTTGGCCCTAGGTGAAGGAAAATCTCCTGGAAAAGAAATTGGGTCTCAATGCCGCTATAATGGACAATGCACCTGCTCACCCCCAAACTTGGATACCTAATTTTCGAGGTTTTTGGTTCACAAGAAAATTCTTGGCCCCGAATACCACCCTCTCCTCCAACCCATGGGCCAGCAGTTATTGCAAACTTTAAAAAAATCTACACAAAAGCAAGTTTCACAGGTCTGACTGTGACCCAACATCACTTGACCCTAAGGGAATTTTTGGGGAGAAACACTTTAGCATCCTCCATTCAAAAACCCCCTTTTAGGGATGGCTTTGGGGGGAGTGACTACCAGGACTTTTTAACTCTGCCTGGGAAAATTGGGCCAATTGTTCGACAAGAGGGATTTGAAGAATTTGGACTGACCCAAGGGGCCTATGTCTTTTTGTAAAATCAAGTGGACGGGGGGTTTCATGGGTTGGATGTGAGTTGGGAGATTTGGAAAATTGATGGAAGACCACAAAAAAACTCACCACTGGGAGCTGCAAGACTTCAGCAGGGAAAGCAACTCGCAGCTCAAATCTTCTGCAGAGGGGGAAAGGGAAAAGAGATGGAAGAAGGGGGCCTTTTTCGAAATTAAAGAGATTTTTTACTATGTGGGGTAAAAATGGAAAGCTTATGGAGAAAAAATCACCCTAACAAGGTTGTTGCAAAACCCGGGTTTGGGAAAATGTACAGTGACAAAAATTTTTGGGGCATTTTAGGGAAGTTTAAAGAAACGCAAAACAGAGCTCTCTCCACAATTTTTTGTAACAGCTCCAGTGACTCCAAGGGGTCCCAGGGCATTAAAAACGAGAAGAGAAGCAACCCCAGAAAAGCAAATTACCTGATGCCAAACTATAAACAATCCACTCTCTCTCCTCCCCATCCCCATACACAAAAAATCTCCAATAAAGGTAAGTTTATGCGTTAATGTTTTATCATCTTCCCATTGTATTTTTTTGTACTACATGTTATTTCATGTTAAAAAAATTTTTTTTTAAAATTCTGGGTTCAGAAAGGATTAATTGTATTTACATTATTTCTTTTGGAAAAAATTTATTCGAAAACGTAAAAATTTTGTTTATAGTAACGGCTCCAGGAACGGATTTAAATTTCAACAACGAGGGACCACATATATATAAATAATATATAATATTATAAATATAAATATATATTATATATATATATATATATATATTTAATAATAAAATATATAAAATATGTGTGGGGGTTTTGTGTGTGGGTGTGTGTGTTGTGTGTGTGTGTGGGGTGGTTGTGTGTGTGTTGTGTGGTGTGGTGTGTTTTTGTGCAGAACAACCACTGTGAAAAAACAGTTAAATTCCAAGGAACTATAAAAAGAAAAGGTTAACAGGAAGGCATATAAGGACGAGACTACACCTCGCTGCCACCCACAACACGACTTTTTATGATGATATAGGTAGGTAATCAGTGATCCGTGAAACACAGCTAATATTCTACCCAAAAATTTGTCTAATGTACCTTAAATTCTTCCCAATTTTTTCAATTATAAAAGAATTCAATTTATATAACCAAAAAAAATATTCATATTATTCTCAAAACTACTTTTTATGAAACATGATTCTATTACATTTCTGTCGACCATAGACTTGCTTGACATAACTTTCTCACCCTTTTTAAATCAATTGGATGGTTAAAATCTCTCACATGAATAAACAGAGCATTAGAATCTTGTCCACTTCTAATGCTATATCTATATTATTTTAATCTAAGTTCAAGACTTTTACCAGTTTGACCATAATAAACTTTATCACATATTTGACAAAGAATCTTATAGACACCTGTCAGCATTTTGGGGGGATTTTTTTATGAAAATATTTTTAACTGTGTCACGATTTTTAAATACAACTTTGATATTAAAATTCTTAAGGAGAGAAGGCATATAAACCAAGTGTTATCTAAATCCATGACACAGTAAAAAACAAGTTCCTACTGTGTGTGCTTTGTTTCCTCGTTGATTACTACTGACTGATACTAGCCGTGGATCATAGCACAACTCGGTATTGCAGGTTTGCTTGCAAAATAATGGAGCTTGTGAAAAGTATAGCTTAAACGTGGCCGCACATACTCAAGTATATGCACAAATTTGTAAAGGCTTGGTTAACACTCAGCTGCTTCAAGCACTGAGGAAAATGCACTGTAATGAGAGGTTAAAGGAAGTGAAACTGAAGAACTGGAGCTGGACAGATAGCTAAAGTTAGTACCTGACCAAACCATACCACAGGTGGGGTTAGAACCCTCGATCAGAGAGACACGAAACTCCAGACCGACGCTGTAGCCACTGGGCCAGCCACTGCTTCGTACGTTGCACTGCATGCAGCCGGCAGTAACATCCTGGTTTATCAAGAACCTGATCCACCGCGAGGCCTGGTCATGAACCGATCAGAGGGGGCGTTGACCCCTGGAACACCCTCCAAATATATTCCAGGCAACTTGACAAAGAGAACTAAGAAAGGCATGGCAGCGGTGTAGAAAACTCTAGCAGGGAATGATAGAGCAGACAGAGAGAGATTACTAGAATCAATAAGACTAGGTTAAGGGAACACAAGTGGGGGTAGGTAATGACAGAGAAGCCAAATGAATGCTATGAAGAACTTTTTAATTCTCAAGGCGGTAGAAGAAATTAAATAAGTTGAATGTGGAAGTGGCGGCAGATTCAGTACGTTGTTATGTTAATAGATGAGATAAAACGTAAGAGGAAGAAACTAATTACGAAATTTAGAGGAGCCCGGTTAAAAAAAAGTAGTCAGAATCTGAGATATAAGTAGGAGAATAGGAATCGGTAAGTGCACACGCAAGCGAGTGCTCATTACCAACTTCAAGAGGCAGTGAGTAAACAGACAAGAGATGTCTGAGAAGTAGCTACATGGAGGACTAGAACTCAAGAACTTTACACAAAAAATTTTTGAAAAAGAAGCCAGGAGGTATACTTACGAGTGTCTGACGAGTAAGAAGGAAGAGCAGGAACAAGTTGAGTGCAACAACTACTGCAAGTTTTGAAACACTTATAATATTACAATGTCCAGATGATGGAACACTAGGAACATCTCGAGTACACACACACACACACACACTGTCTCTGCAGCCAATGCTCGTCTGGCAAATCTAAATGTAGCCTTCAGGAACCTTAACAAGGAGATATCGTGGGACCTTTGTCCAACATGTGTCAAGCTCATCTGGGAGTATGACGCACCGGCATGGAACTGACACCCGAAAATTATGTTGATTAGCTGGAAAAGGGGGAGACGTACTCAACGAGACTTGTTCCAGAACTATGGGGTATGAGCTACGAAGAGCGGCTAAAGGGACTGAATCTAGGGACATTTAGAGGGGAGAACAGCCAGAGTAAACATGATAACAGCATACAAAATACTGAAGGAAATTGATAGGATAGTCCGTTTAAGAGGAGGGAAACATATATATGGAGGCACAGCTGGAAGTTAAAGATACTAATTAACAACAGAGATGTCAGGCAATATTTCTTTAGCCTCAGGGTGGTCAGGTAGCGGAATGGTCTCAACGGGAGGGTGGTGAAGGTAGGCTCCTTACATAGTTTTGGGAGTAGGTATGATAGGTCCCCCCCCCACCTACACATACACAGAGGCTCCTTACATAGTTTAAGGATAATGTACGATAGAGCCCATAAGGATAAGAGGGAAAGACTCCGACTAGCAGGAAGATAAGAGGCTGGGCCAGGGTCTGAGATTCGACCCCTGCAAGCACGAATAAGTTAGTACACAAAAGAGCTGAGGGTTTCACCTCGACTAGTACCAGGAGATGAAACAAAACCCTTGCAAACACAAAGAAACGAGCTCAAATCAGTGAGTACACGTTAAACGTGCCGATCAGAAGACTGACAAGGCTGGGGTCCACACCATCTCATTTCCATATAATTGAGTTCAACTACTGGAAGCGTGATTACCTCAACTGGGGTCCACTCTGCCAATCCATAATACATATCTGGGCAACGCAATACCTCCGCCAATTAAATGCAAATGCAATAAAAACTCACTAATTTCCTTCGATATTCGAAGTGATTAAACTTCACTTTCGGTATTATACATTCCATACTACATTTTCAAAGTCGTCCCTGTGGTTTTACTGACACATTACATGTCCATACTAACTTTTTCCTAGTCGGCCCTCTGGTTGTACTAGTACATACTAGTCCATACTAACTTTTCTGCACTAACCGTCCTGTGGTAGTACTGAGACATACTATTCCATACACCTTTTCCCTAAGGTCGTCCCCCTGTGATGTGTACTGAGTACCTATATGTCCATACTACCTTTGTCCCTAACCGTCCTGTGTGGTTGTACTGAACATACTATTCATACTACCTTTCCCTAAGCCGTCCCTGTGGTGTGTACTGAGTACATACTATGTCCATACTACCTTTTCCCTAAGCCGTCCCTGTGGTGTGTACTGAGTACATACTATGTCCATACTACCTTTTCCCTAAGCCGTCCCTGTGGTGTGTACTGAGTACATACTATGTCCATACTACCTTTTCCCTAAGCCGCCTGTGGTTGTGTACTGATACATACTATGTCCATACTACCTTTTCCCTAAGTCGTCCCTGTGGTGTGTACTGAGTACATACTATGTACTACCTTTTTCCTAAGCCGTCCCTGTGATGTGTACTGAGTACATACTATGTCCATACTACCTTTTCCCTAAGCCGTCCCTGTGGTGTGTACTGAGTACATACTATGTCCATACTAACCTTTTTTCCTTTTTCCCTAAGTCGTCCCTGAGTGTGTGTGAAATGAGTACATACTATGTCCTTACTACCTTTTCCTAATTCTCCCTTGATGTACTGAGTACATAACTATGTCCCATACTCCCTTTTTCCTAAGTCGTCCTGTGGTGTGTACTGAGTACAATACTATGTCCATAACTAACCTTTTCCCTAAGGCTCCGTTCCCTGTGTGTGTACTGAGTACATACTATTCCACTACCTTTTTCCTAAGCCGTCCCCAGTGGTGTGTACTGAGTACATACTATGTCCATACTACCTTTTTCCTAAGTCGTCCCTGTGGTGTGTACTGAGTACATACTATGTCCATACTACCTTTTCCCTAAGCCGTCCCTGTGGTGTGTACTGAGTACATACTATGTCCTTACTACTAACCTTTCCCTAATCTTCCCTGTGGTGGTAACGGAGTACATACTATTCCTACCTTTTTCCTAAGCCGTCCCTGTGATGTGTACTGAGTACATACTATGTCCATACTACCTTTTCCCTAAGTCGTCCCTGTGGTGTGTACTGAGTACATACTATGTCCATACTACCTTTTCCCTAAGCCGTCCCTGTGGTGTGTACTGAGTACATACTATGTCCATACTACCTTCTCCCTAACCTCCGTGTGTGTACTGAGTACATACTATTCCACATACTACCTTTTTCCCTAGCGTTCCCCTGTGGTGTTACTGATACATACTATGTCCCCATACTACCTTTTCCCTAAGCCTCCCTGTGGTGTGGTACTGAGTACATACTAGTCCATACACCTTTTCCCTAAGTCGTCCCTTGGTGTGTTACTGAGTACATACTATGTCCATACCTACCTTTTTCCTAGTCGTCCATGTGGTGTTACTTAGTACATACTATGTCCAACGCCTTTTCCCTAAGTCGTCCTGTGGTGAGTACTGAGTACATACATGCCCCCATACTAACCTTTTTCCCTAAGTCGTCCCCCTGTGTGTTGTACTGAGTACCTACTATTGTCCATACTACCTTTTCCCTAAGTCGTCCCTGTGGTGTGTACTGAGTACATACTAATGTCCCAACTACCGTTCCCTAAGTCGTTCCCTGTGTGTTTACTGATTACATACAAATGTCCATACTACCTTTTCCCTAAGTACGTCCCTGTGGGTGTACTGAGTACATACTATGTCCCAGACTACCTTTTCCTAATCGTCCCTGTGTGTGTACGGATACAGACTATGTCCATACTACCTTTTTCCTAAGTCGTCCCTGTGGTGTTACAGAGTACATACTATGTCCAATACACCTTTTCCCTAAGTCCCCCACCCCGTCCCTGAGGTGTGTACTGAGTACATACTATGTACTCTACCTTTTTTCCCCTATGCCGTCCCGTGAATGTGTTCTAGAGTACATAACAATGTCCATACTACCTTTTCCCTAAGTCGTCCCTGTGGTGTGTACTGAGTACATACTATGTCCATACTACCTTTTTCCTAAGCCGTCCCTGTGGTGTGTACTGAGTACATACTATGTCCATACTACCTTTTCCCTAAGGTCGTCCCTGATGGTGTGTACTGATACATACTAAGTACTACCTTTTTCCTAAGCCGTCCCTGTGATGTGTACTGAGTACATACTATGTCCATACTACCTTTTCCCTAAGCCGTCCCTGTGGTGTGTACTGAGTACATACTATGTCCATACTACCTTTTTCCTAAGTCGTCCCTGTGGTGTGTACTGAGTACATACTATGTCCATACTACCTTTTCCCTAAGTCGTCCCTGTGGTGTGTACTGAGTACATACTATGTCCATACTACCTTTTCCCTAAGTCGTCCCTGTGATGTGTACTGAGTACATACTATGTCCATACTACCTTTTCCTAAGTCGTCCCTGTGGTGTGTACTGATACATACTCGTGTCAACTACTTTTTCCTAACCGTCCCTGTGGTGTGTACTGAGTACATACTATGTCCATACTACCTTTTCCCTAAGTCGTCCCTGTGGTGTGTACTGAGTACATACTATGTCCATACTACCTTTTTCCTAAGCGTCCCTGTGGTGTGTACTGAGTACATACTATTCCATACTACCTTTCCCTAAGCCGTCCCTGTGATGTGACTGAGTACATACTATGTCCCATACTATTACCTTTTCCTAAGTCGTCCCTGTATGTATACTGAGAACATACTATTCCATACTACCTTTTCCCTAAGGCGTCCCCCTGTGATGTGTACTCTGATACATACTATGTCCATACTTCCTTTTCCCTAATCTCCCTGTGATGTGTACTGAGTACATACTATGACCATAACCTACTTTTCCTATGCCGTCCTGTGATGTACTGAGTACATAACTATGTCCATACTACCTTTTCCCTAAGTCGTCCCTGTGGTGTGTACTGAGTACATACTATGTCCATACTACCTTTTCCCTAAGTCGTCCCTGTGGTGTGTACTGAGTACATACTATGTACTACCTTTTTCCTAAGCCGTCCCTGTGATGTGTACTGAGTACATACTATGTCCATACTACCTTTTCCCAACCGTCCCCTGTGGTGTTGTATCTGAGTTACATACTATGTCCATACACCTTTTTTCCTAATCCGTCCCCTGTGGTGTGTACTGAGAAACAAACAATGTCCCCCCCCCCCCCCCCCACCCATACTACCTTTTCCACTACTCGTCCCTGTGGTGTGGACTGAGTACATACTATTCCATACTATACCTTTTTTCTAAGCCGGTCCCCTGTGGTGTGTACTGAGTACAAACATGTCCATACACCTTTTCCCCCTAAGTCGTCCCTGTGATGTGTACTGAGTACATACTATGTCCTACCTTTTTCCTAAGCCGTCCCTGTGATGTGTACTGAGTACATACTATGTCCATACTACCTTTTCCCTAAGCCGTCCCTGTGGTGTGTACTGAGTACATACTATGTCCATACAAACCTTTTCCTAGGCGTCCCTGTGATGTTGATACTGAGTACATACTATGTCCAACCTTTTTCCTAAGCCGTCCCTGTGAAGTGACTGAGTAATCATACTAATGTCCATACTATACCTTTTCCCTATGCCGTCCACTGTGGGTGACTGAGTCATACTATTCCATACTAACCTTTTCCTAAGTCGTTCCCTGTGGTGTGTACTGAGTACATACTATGTCCATACTACCTTTTCCAAAGTCCGTCCCTGTGTGTGGAACGAGTACATACTATGTCCCATACACCTTTTCCCCTAATTCGTCCCTTGTGGTGTGTACTGAGTACAGACATGTCCATACTAACCGTTTTCCTAAGTCGTCCCGTGGTGTGTACTGAGTTACATCATGTCCATACACCTTTTTCCCTAAAGCCGTTCCGGTGTGTGTGTACGAGTACATACTATGTCCATACTTCCTTTCCCTAAGTCGTCCCCTGTGGTGTGTACTGAGTTCATACTATGTCCCTACTATAACTACCTTTCCCTAAAGTCGTTGTCCTCTGTGGGGTGTTACTGATACATACCTAGTCCATACTACCTTTTCCCTAATCCCGTTCCTGAGGTGTGTACGAGTACATCCTATTCCATTACTACCTTTTTCCCTAAGTCGTCCCTGTGGTGTGTACTGAGTACATGTTTTATATTCTTTGTACATTACTTATAACCTCATTCCTATTTATCATCTTAAGAAATCAAGAAGACGATGGCACAGCTGAAGTTGTTACACAGATGATCACAGGGTTGTTTAGGATGTATGGCAGTCTTGGAGCAATCAAAAGTCGCATACGATCTCACAGTGGAAACTGAGAGGTATATCCATACATAGCTTTAAGTAGAGGTACGATACAGTACTGAACTTCGCATTTCTTGTGGAACTAAATACTCTTCCCAGCGATTAGAAGCTTAGGGCTGGCTATTAACTACCTTTCTAATTATTTTAACCTCATACTATCTGCACACTGAGAGGCCTACTCCACCCGATTCCCATATGGGGTGGGGTGTTGGGGGACCGGTAGGTGTTGTCTCCCTCAGACAGAGACCAGTCTGGTGCCACCGCTCTACATACTCTGAAAACTTACCCTAATTCTTCCTGTTGTTGCCCTTGCAACATGCACAGCTCCTGATGAACGCACTGAAGAAAGTGTGAAAGTACTTGAGTAAAGATTTACCACGCACCCCGCATAGCTAGGTGTTTGGCCGTGATCAGAGACATACATGGTTTGAGTGGTAAAAACACCTAGCGCTCTGTCGGGTGCGTGACCTTTGTCAGATTTGGTGGTCCCGTGGTTAGAGCAGCGTGAATTTTCGTTCACCATGAGAGGGCTAAAACGACACGGTTCGAGTCCTCGCTAGTCGCAGTGTGTTATTAATTAAATACCACACGTTCGTGGCTACAATAATATATATACTGCTTGTAGAGGCTAGTACACCAAACGGGGAGTAGAATGAAATTAGCTCTGAAGCACCCACACCATCGTTTGTCCTCGGATCATGGTAAAACGCCTACCTCTGCTGGGTGCGGGAAATCTTTAGCCCAAGTACTCTCACATAACTTTACAGATTCCCCGGATCAGTTGGTGATGAAGCCATCAACCAGGAAGACTGGTCTGTTACTAGACCACGGAGGTGGTGACCTACGCAAGTGATTACAGTAAC
>NC_069419.1:16505325-16567825 GCF_026875155.1 Cherax quadricarinatus | reverse complement strand
TAAATTTTTACTTTTGCTCACACTCCAACAGCACGTCAAGCATTAAAAACCCTTTGTCTCCATTCACTCCTATCAAACACGCTCACGCATGCCACTGGAAGTCCAAGCCCCTCGCCCCAACAAACCTCCTTTACCCCCTCCCTCCAACCTTTCCTAGGCCGACCCTACCCCGCCTTCCTTCCACTACAGACTGATACACTCTTGAAGTTATTCTGTTTCGCTCCATTCTCTCCACATGTCCGAACCACCTCAACAACCCTTCCTCAGCCCTCTGACAACAGTTTTGGTAATCCCGCACCTCCCCTAACTTCCAAACTACAATTCTCTGCATTATATTCACACCACACATTGCTCTCAGACATGACATCTCCACTGCCTCCAGCCTTCTCCTCGCTGCAACATTCATCACCCATGCTTCACACCCATATAAGGGCGTTGGTAAAACTATACTCTCATACATTCCTCTCTTGCCTCCAAGGACAAAGTTCTTTGTCTCCACAGACTCCTAGTGCACCACTCACCCTTTTCCCCTCATCAATTCTATGATTCACCTCATCTTTCATAGACCCATCCTCTGACATGTCCACTCCCAAATATCTGAATACATTCACCTCCTCCATACTCTCTCCCTCCAATCTGATATCCAGTCTTTCATCACCTAATCTTTTTGTTATCCTCATAACCTTACTCTTTCCAGTACTCACTTTCAATTTTCTTCTTTTGCACACCCTACCAAATTCATCCACCAATCTCTGCAACTTCTCTCAGAATCTCCCAAGAGCACAGTGTCATCAGTAAAGAGCAACTGTGACAACTCCACTTTATGTGTGATTCTTTATCTTTTAACCCACGCCTCCTTGCCAAGACCTCGCATTTACTTCTCTTACAACCCCATCTATAAATATATTAAACAACCACGTGACATCACACATCCTTGTCTAAGGCCTACTTTTACTGGGAAATAATTTCCCTCTTTCCTACATACTCTAACTTGAGCCTCACTATCCTATATTTGTATATATATATATATATATAATATATATATATATATATATATATATATATATATATAATATATATATTATATATATATATATATATATATATGTATATATATATATATATATATATATGTAGTAGGTTGGTAGACAGCAACCACCCAGGGAAGTACTACCGTCCTGCCAGATGACTGTGAAACAGAAACCTGTAACTGTTTTGCATGATGGTAGGATTGCTGGTTTCTTTTCTGTCTCATAAACACGCTAGATAACAGGGATATCTTGCTACTCCTACTTACACTTTGGTCACACTTCACAGACACGCACATGCATATATATATATGCATACATCTAGGTTTTTCTACTTTTTCTAAATAGCTCTTGTTCCTCTTTATTTCTTCTATTGTCCATGGGGAAGTGGAAAAGAATCTTTCCTCCGTAAGCCATGCGTGTCGTATGAGGCGACTAAATGCCGGGAGCAATGGCTAGTAACCCCTTCTCCTGTAGACATTTACTAAAAAAGAGAAGAAGAAAAACTTTATAAACTGGGATGCTTAAATGTGCGTGGATGTAGTGCGGATGACAAGAAACAGATGATTGCTGATGTTATGAATGAAAAGAAGTTGGATGTCCTGGCCCTAAGCGAAACAAAGCTGAAGGGGGTAGGGGAGTTTCGGTGGGGGGAAATAAATGGGATTAAATCTGGAGTATCTGAGAGAGTTAGAGCAAAGGAAGGGTAGCAGTAATGTTGAATGATCAGTTATGGAAGGAGAAAAGAGAATATGAATGTGTAAATTCAAGAATTATGTGGATTAAAGTAAAGGTTGGATGCGAGAAGTGGTCATAATAAGCGTGTATGCACCTGGAGAAGAGAGGAATGCAGAGGAGAGAGAGAGATTTTGGGAGATGTTAAGTGAATGTATAGGAGCCTTTGAACCAAGTGAGAGAGTAATTGTTGTAGGGGACCTGAATGCTAAAGTAGGAGAAACTTTTAGAGAGGGTGTGGTAGGTAAGTTTGGGGTGCCAGGTGTAAATGATAATGGGAGCCCTTTGATTGAACTTTGTATAGAAAGGGGTTTAGTTATAGGAAATTTACATATTTTAAGAAAAAGAGGATAAATAAGTATACAAGATATGATGTAGGGCGAAATGACAGTAGTTTGTTGGATTATGTATTGGTAGACAAAAGACTGTTGAGTAACTGACTTCAGGATGTACATGTTTATAGAGGGGCCACAGATATATCAGATCACTTTCTAGTTGTAGCTACACTGAGAGTAAAAGGTAGATGGGATACAAGGAGAATAGAAGCATCAGGGAAGAGAGAGGTGAAGGTTTATAAACTAAAAGAGG
This sequence comes from Cherax quadricarinatus, assembly GCF_026875155.1. Classification (NCBI taxonomy): domain Eukaryota; kingdom Metazoa; phylum Arthropoda; class Malacostraca; order Decapoda; family Parastacidae; genus Cherax; species Cherax quadricarinatus. Next base: position 16,565,474 of record NC_069419.1, on the reverse strand, counting down.
AGGCAGTTAGGGTAAGATATAAACAGCTATTGGAGGATAGATGGGCTAATGAGAGCATAGGCAATGGGTAGAAGAGGTATGGGGTAGGTTTATAAAAATGTAGTGTTAGAGTGTTCAACAGAAGTTTGTGGTTACAGGAAAGTGGGTGCGGGAGGGAAGAGGAGCGATTGGTGGAATGATGATGTGAAGAGAGTAGTAAGGGAGAAAAAGTTAGCATATGAGAAGTTTTTTACAAAGTAGAAGTGATGCAAGGAGGGAAGAGTATATGGAGAAAAAGAGAGAGGTTAAGAGAGTGTGAAGCAATGTAAAAAGAGAGCAAATGAGAGAGTGGGTGAGATGTTATCAACAAATTTTGTTGAAAATAAGAAAAAGTTTTGGAGATTAACATGTTAAGAAAGCCTAGAGTTATTAAATGGAGAGTTAGAGGTATTGGGAAGATGGAGGGAATATTTGAGGAATTGTTAAATGTTGTTGAAGATAGGGAAGCTGTGATTTCGTGTATAGGCAAGGAGGAACGACATCTTGTAGGAGTGAGGAAGAGCCAGTTGTGAGTGAGGGGGAAGTTCGTGAGGCAGTAGGTAAAATGAAAGGGGGTAAGGCAGCTGGGATTGATGGGATAAAGATAGAAATGTTAAAAGCAGGTGGGGATATAGTTTTGGAGTGGTTGGTGCAATTATTTAATAAATGTATGGAAGAGGGTAAGGTACCTAGGGATTGGCAGAGAGCATGCATAGTTCCTTTGTATAAAGGCAAAGGGGATAAAAGAGGTGCAAAAATTATAGGGGATAAGTCTGCTGATATACCTGGTAAAGTGTATGGTAGAGTTATTATTGAAAGAATTAAGAGTAAGATGGAAAAATAGGATAGCAGATGAACAAGGGGGCTTTAGGAAAGGTAGGGGTGTGTGGACCAAGTGTTTACAGTGAAACATATAAGTGAACAGTATTTAGATAAGGCTAAAGAGGTCTTTGTCGCATTTATGGATTTGGAAAAGGCGTATGACAGGGTGGATAGGGGGGCAATGTGGCAGATGTTGCAGGGGTATGGTGTAGGAGGTAGGGTTTCTGAAAGCAGTGAAGAGTTTTTTACGAGGATAGTGAGGCTCAAGTTAGAGTATATAGGAAAGAGGGAAATTATTTCCCAGTAAAAGTGGGCCTTAGACAGGGATGTGTTTATGTCACCGTGGTTGTTTAATAATATTTATAGATGGGGTTGTAAGAGAAGTAAATGCGAGGGTCTTGGCAAGAGGCGTGGAGTTAAAAGATAAAGAATCACACATAAAGTGGGAGTTGTCACAGTTGCTCTTTGCTGATGACACTGTGCTCTTGGGAGATTCTGAAGAGAAGTTGCAGAGATTGGTGGATGAATTTGGTAGGGTGTGCAAAAGAAGAAAATTGAAAGTGAATACAGGAAAGAGTAAGGTTATGAGGATAACAAAAAGATTAGGTGATGAAAGATTGGATATCAGATTGGAGGGAGAGAGTATGGAGGAGGTGAATGTATTCAGATATTTGGGAGTGGACTTGTCAGCGGATAAGTCTATGAAAGATGAGGTGAATCATAGAATTGATGAGGGGGAAAAGGGTGAGTGGTGCACTTTGGAGTCTGTGGAGACAAAGAACTTTGTCCTTGGAGGCAAAGAGGGAATGTATGAGAGTATAGTTTTACCAACGCTCTTATATGGGTGTGAAGCATGGGTGATGAATGTTGCAGCGAGGAGAAGGCTGGAGGCAGTGGAGATGTCATGTCTGAGAGCAATGTGTGGTGTGAATATAATGCAGAGAATTCGTAGTTTGGAAGTTAGGAGGAGGTGCGGGATTACCAAAACTGTTGTCCAGAGGGCTGAGGAAGGGTTGTTGAGGTGGTTAGGACATGTGGAGAGAATGGAGCGAAACAGAATAACTTCAAGAGTGTATCAGTCTGTAGTGGAAGGAAGGCGGGGTAGGGGTCGGCCTAGGAAAGGTTGGAGGGAGGGGGTAAAGGAGGTTTTGTGTGCGAGGGGCTTGGACTTCCAGCAGGCATGCGTGAGCGTGTTTGATAGGAGTGAATGGAGACAAATGGTTTTTAATACTTGACGTGCTGTTGGAGTGTGAGCAAAGTAACATTTATGAAGGGGTTCAGGGAAACCGGCAGGCCGGACTTGAGTCCTGGAGATGGGAAGTACAGTGCCTGCACTCTGAAGGAGGGGTGTTAATGTTGCAGTTTAAAAACTGTAGTGTAAAGCACCCTTCTGGCAAGACAGTGATGGAGTGAATGATGGTGAAAGTTTTTCTTTTTCGGGCCACCCTGCCTTGGTGGGAATCGGCCAGTGTGATAATAAATAAAAAAATATGTAGGTAGTAGGTTGGTAGACAGCAACCGCCCAGGGAGGTACTACCGTCCTGCCAAGTGAATGTAAAACGAAAGCCTGTAATTGTTTTACATGATGGTAGGATTGCTGGTGTCTTTTGTCTGTCTCATAAATATGCAAGATTACAGGTATGTCTTGCTACTTCTACGTACACTTAGGTCACACTACACATACATGCACAAGCATATATATACACACCCCTCTGGGTTTTCTTCTATTTTCTTTCTAATTCTTGTTCTTGTTTATTTCCTCTTATCTCCATGGGGAAGTGGAACAGAATTCTTCCTCTGTAAGCCATGCGTGTTGTAAGAGGCGACTAAAATGCCGGGAGCAAGGGGCTAGTAACCTCTTCTCCTGTATATATTACTAAATTTAAAAGGAGAAACTTTAGTTTTTTCTTTTGGGCCACCCCACCTCGGTGGGATACGGCTGGTATGTTGAAAGAAGAAGAATATATATATATATATATTTATATATATTTATATATATATATATATATATATATTATATATATATATATATATATATATATAAATAAATATATATATATATATATATATATATATATATATATATATATATATATATATATATATATTATATATACATATATATATATATATATATATATATATATATATATATATTATATATATATATATATATATATTATATATACATATATATATATATATATATATATATATATATATATATTATATATATATATATATATATATATATATATATATATAATATATATATATCCACCCTTCCTGCAGAGTGCAGACACTGCATTTCCCACCTCCGGTATATATTCCTAATACACCCACCTGTATAATATACACACACGCGCGCGGTAAAAAAATTACTGATAAATAAAATGTTATCAAGGTAATGTAAATCACATCAAAAATATTGTTTTTCCTTTATAAAAATTAATCTCAGGCCATTATGGTAGTGCTCATTTTTTTTCAGATATATTAAACATGGTTACATCCCAGACCAATACAATGATTACATTGTACTGAGCCTGACACTCTTGTTGGGTTTTACAGTGAGAGAAACAGTACGTCTGTGTACCTGCCGGTGCGTATATCCCTGTTTTAGGAAATAAAGTATCCTTGGCTGGTGCTGTAGAGGTGACATGTAGTCTTAATGACCGTTTGTGCGGCGGATTGTCTGTAAACTTACGTAACCATTCAGCTTGATGCTAATTGGAAAGGACGTTATGCTGTGCTTGGTGTTACTATCCTGCAGCTGTGCTTGGTGTTACTATCCTGCAGTTGTACTTGCTGTTACTATCATGCAGCTGTGCTTGGTGTTACTATCCTGCAGCTGTGCTTGCAGTTACTATCCTGCAGATGTGCTTAATGTTACTATCCTGCAACTGTGCTTGATTTTATCATCATGCAGCTGTGCCTGCTGTTACTATCCTCCAGATGTGCTTACTGTTACTATCCTGCAGCTGTATCAGTGGTTCACTAGTAACGTAAAGCTACAATATTTATAAACTGACGGCAAATGACATGTAAATGAATAAAGAGCTTTGCGTGTCCCATCCCCCTTCTTAGCAATAACAAGTTATTAGTTCCCCACAGGTGGCATGTATTAGTTATGACTCGATTTTGCTGACATTTTTAATGTAACGAGAGCTATTTGGTCGATCTGACTCAATGGCGTTTTAAAAATGCTCTCGTCGTTTTTTCCACAATCTTCTATGTTCATAACTCTTGTACATTTAGGCATGAAATGAGGCTCGTAGAGCTCTATGTCTAACAATGATCAGTGTACATATGTGTAACACCTGGTGTGTGGATCACTTCTTCTTCTTCTTCTTATGACCAGAACTTTGGTAAGATGGGTAAGGAAGAAGGATGGGTAAGGATAGAAATATTGGAAAAGGGTGGGAGGGGGGAGAGAGGTAGGGTATAAAATGTAAGTGGCCCAACCACTTTGGTGTAATTTAAAAGGTGTATGTGAAATAATAAGATATTCTTGAAGGGGTATAATACTAACCCATCAGAGTCACATAGATATAACAGATATATAAGTACATGACTCTGAATTGGTTTTAAATATACAAGTTGCAACTGCCTTTTTTTGTGATTGCACAGCGGATATTTAAGCGACAATGAAGGCAATAATTTCCTGGCCAGTTTATAAAGAATTACTTGACAATGGCTTCTTACAGGTGATGTCCTGCCATAGTAAATTTAGCATAATTTTTACAGTAAAATGTTATATAAGATGTCTCCCTAATTGGGGGCGATGATTTTCTCAGTAAACACAGAAGGGTTCTGGTGTTACCCAATCACCTTCGTCTGCAGGGAGGTTGCTCAATATCATTGGTCGATGATAATCATCTTTATGGATAAAACGACAGACCCTCTGTGGGAGAGTCATTCTTTGAGCCCTGTGAGGAGGAGTATTGATGATATAATCCGTGGTATTTTCAACTTGTATAGGATGTTCTCTATCTGGCATGTAGAGTTCTTGCATTGCACAGAGTTGTTTCTTTTTCAGGGTGTCAAGGTGAACATTTAAGGCAGTAATATCTTGTTGTACGTGTAAATCTGCCATTTTTAAAAACCAGGCTGCTTGGTTGCTGGAGTCACCGGTGTGGTTGCTGGTGTTACCAGTGCTGGTTGCTAGTGGTCACCAGTTGTGGTTGATGGTGTTACGTGATGGGTTGCTAGTGTCACCAGTGCTGGTTGCTAGTGTTACCATGTGCTGGTTGCTAGCTGTTCACCAGTGCTTGTTGTGGTGTCACCAGTTGTGGTTGCTGGGTGTCACCAGTGTGGGTTGCTGGTGTCACCAGTGCTGGTTGCTGGTGTTACCCATGGCGGTTGTTGTGTCACCACTCAGTGCTGGTTTGCTTGTGTCTCCAGTGCTGGTTGGTAAGTGTCACAATGCTGGTTGCTGGAGTCTCCAGTGCTGTTGCTGGTGTCTACTCCAGTATGGTTGCTAGTGTCACAGTGCTGGTTGTTTGATAGCTGTCACCAGTGCTGGTTGCTAGTGTACAACCAGTGCTTTTTGCTGGATGTACCAGTGCTGGGTGCATGTGTTACCGGTGCTGGTTGCTAGTGTCACCAGTGCTGGTGGCTGGTTTGTCCTGGGTGGTTGCTGGTGTTATCCAGTGCTGGTTGCTAGTGTCACCAGTGTGGTTGCTGTGTTACCAGTGCGGGTTGTTGTGTTACGTTACCTAGTGCTGGTGCTAGTGTCACGTGCTGAGTTGCTGGTGTTACCAGTGCTGGTGTTGCTAGTGTTACCAGTGTGGGTTTGCAGGTTGTTACCAGTGCTGCTTGCTCAGTGTCACATTGCTGGTTGCGCAATAGTGTCAACAGTGCTGGTTGCTGGTGTTGCCCAGTGTGGTTGCTGGTGTTACAGTCGCTGGTAGCTGGTGTCACAAGTGATGGTTGCTGGTGTTACCATCGCTGGTTGCTGGTGTTACAGTGATGTTTGCCTAGTGTCACCAGTGCTGGTTGCTGGTGCAACCAGTGCGGTTGCCGGAGTCACCAGTGCTGGTTGCTGGTGTTACCGTGTCCTTGGTTGCTGGCGTTCTACCAGTGCTGGATGCTTGTGTCACCTGTGTGGTATTTGCTGGTGTCTGCTTGGTGCTGGAGTCAACAAGTGTGGTTGCTGGTGTCTGTCACCAGTGCTGGTTGATGGTGTTACCAGTACTGGTTGAGGTGTTACACGCACTGGATGCTGGTGTTACCAGTGATGGTTGCTGGTGTTACCTGTGCTGGTTGCTAGTGTCATCCAGTGCATGGTTGCTGGTGTTACCTGTGCTGGTGCTGGAGTTACCAGTGCTGGTTGCTAGTGTCACCAGTATGGATTGCTGGAGTCAACAGTGTGGTTGCTGGTGTGTTAACAGTGCTGGTGGCTAGTTAGTCACCAGTGTGGTTGCTGGAGTCACCAGTGCTGGTTGCTGTGTTACAGTGCTGGTTTGCTGGTGTTACCAGTGTGGTTGCTGGTGTTACCATTGCTGTGTGGCTAGTATCACCAGTGCTGGATAGCTTGGTGTTACCAGTGCTGGTTGCAATGTTTACCAGTGCTGGTTGCAGGCTTTTACCAGTGATGATTGCTAGTGTCACCAGTTGCTGGCTGCTGGTGTTACCGTGCTTCTTTGCTAGTGTCACAGTGTGATTGTGGTTGTTGCCAGTACTCACATCGCCTATGCCCCTGCGAGCGCTACAACACTATATGCATAATACAATGCTGGTAGCTGGTATTGTCACAAGTGCAGGGTCACCCCCCCCCCGCCCCCCCCTTTTTGTTACAGTGCTGGTTGTGGTGATACCAGTGCTGATTGCTTGTGTCAACAGTGCATGTGGCTGTGTCACAGTGTGGTATGACGGCAGTCACCAGTGCTGGTTGCTGGTGTTAACCAGTGCTGGTTGCGGGCGTTACCAGAATGCTGGTTGCTTGGGCATACTAATGATGTGGCTGTCGTTACTGTGCTGGTTGCTTGTGTCACCAGTGCTGGTTGTGGTGTCACCAGTGCTGGTTGTGGATGTCAAAAGTGAACTGGTGTGCATGGTTGTCACCAGTGTGGTTGCTGTTTTTCCAGTGCTGGTTGCGGGTTGTTACCAGAACTGGTTGCTTGCGTGTTCCAATGCTGGTTGCTGGTGTTACCAGGTTGCTGGTTGCTAGTGTCACTTGTTTTGATTGGTTTTGCTGGAAGTTCCAGTGTTGTTGATGCTGTCACCAGTGATGGTTGCTGGTGTTGGATACCTGGGTGGTTGCTTGTGTCACCAGTGCTGGTTGTGGAGTATACCAGTGATGGTTGTGGTGTCACCTGTGGTGGGTTGTAGTGTCACCAGTGATGGTTTGCTGTCGGCACCAGTGCTGGTGCTGAATTTATAACCAGTGCTGGTTGTTGAGGTCACAGTGCTCGCTTGCTGGTTGTCACCAGTGCTGATTGCTAGTGTTACAAGTGCTGGTTGCTGGTGTTCCAGTGCTGGTTGCTAGTGGCACAGTGCTGTTGCTAGTGTCACGTCGGTCGTTGTGGAGTCACCAGTGCTGATTGATAGAGTCACCAGTGCTGGTTGCTGGTGTTACAGTGCTGGTTTGCTTTGTGTCACCAGTGCTGGTTGCTGGTGACAAAAGTGCTGGTTACTGGAATGTCACCTGTACTGTATTGCGGGTGTCCACAGTGCTGGTTGCTAGGTGTTGTTACACAGTGCTGGTTGTAGTGTCACCAGTGCTGGTGCTAGTGTCACACCAGTGCTGTTTGTTGTTTCACCAGTGACTGGAGTTGCTGGAGTCACCAGCGCTGGTTGCTGGTGTCACCAGTGCTGGTTGCTGGTGTTACCAGTGCTGGTTGCTAGTGTCACCAGTGCTGGTTGCTGTTGTCACTAGTGCTGGTTGCTAGTGTTACCAGTGCTGGTTGCTAGTGTCACCAGTGCTGGTTGCTGGTGTTACCAGTGCTTGTTGCTGGTAGTTACAGTGCTGCTTGCTGGTGTTAGCAGTGCTGGTTGCTGGTGTCACCAGTTCTGGTTGCTGGTGTCACCGGTGCTGGTTGCTGGTGTTACCAGTGCTGGTTGCTAGTGTCACAGTGCTTGGTTGCTTGTGTCACCTGTGTGGTTGCATGGTGTCACCAGTGCTGGTTGTTGGTTATTGTCAACAGTGCTCGTTTGCTGGTTTCACCAGTGCTGATTGCGAGTGTTTACCGTGCTGGTTGCTGGTGTTTACCAGTGTGGTTGCTAGTGGCACCAAGCTGGTTGCTAAGTGTCACAGTGCTCGTTGCGTCAGTCACCCAGTGTGATTGCTAGTGTTTCAGTTGCTGGTTGGCTGGTGTTACCAGTGCTGGGTTGCTGGTGTTAACTGTGCTGGTTGCTAGTGTCACCAGTGCTGGTTGCTGGTGACACCAGTGCTGGATACTGGAGTCACAATAATGATTCGCTTGGTGTCAAAGTGCTGGGTTGTTGCTGGGCTGTTACCAGTGCTGGTTGTAGTGTCACAAGTGCTAGGTTGCTAGTGTCACCAGTGCTGTTTGCTAGTGTCACCAGTGCTGGTTTGCTGGAGTCACCTGCGTGGTTGCAGGTTTTGTCACCCGTGTGGTTTGCCTGGTGTTACAGTGCTGGTTGCTAGTGTCACCAGTGCTGGTTGACTGGTAGTTACCAGTGCTGGTTTTTGGTGTTACCAGTGCTGCTTGCTGGTGTTAGCAGTGCTGGTTGCTGTGTCCAACAGTGCTGGTTGCTTGTGTCACCAGTGTGGTTGTGGTGTACAGTGCTGGTTGCTAGTGTCACCAGTGCTGGTTGCTAGTGTCACCAGTGCTGGTTGCAGTGTCACCTGTGCTGGTTGCTAGTGTCTACCTGTTATGGTTGTGGTGTTACCGCGCTGGTTTGCTGAGTCACCAGTGCTGGTATTGCTGGTGTTACCTGATGATGGAGTTGCGAGTGTCACCAGTGATGGTTGCTAGTTGTTACCAGTGATGGTTGCTGAGAGTCACCAGTGCTTGTTGCTGGTGTCACCAGTGCTGGTTGCTGGTGTTACCAGTGCTGGTTGCTAGTGTCACCAGTGCTGGTTGCTGGTGTCACAAGTGCTGGTTGCTGGAGTCACCAGTGCTGGTTGCTGGTGTCACCAGTGCTGGTTGCTGGTGTTACCAGTGCTGGTTGCTGGTGTTACCAGTGCTGGTTGCTGTGGGTTTCCTGTGTTGGTTGCTGGTTGTCACTAGTGATTGTTGCTGGAGTCAACCAGTGCTGGTTGCTGGTGTCACCAGTGCTGGTTGCCGGTGTTAAAAGTGTTGGTTGATGGTTTTCTTAGTGCGGTTGCTGGAGTAACCAGTGATGGTTGATGGATGTCACAGTGATGGTGCTGGTGTTACACAGTGCTGGATTGCTGGTGTTTCCTCTGTGCTGGTTGCTAATGTTACCCATTGCTGAGTTGCAGGTTTTACCAGTGCTGATAGCTAGGTCACAGTGCTGGCTGCTGGTTGTTACCAGTTGCTCTTTGATAGTGTCACCAGGGCAGGTTGATGGTTGTTGCAGTACTGGATTGCGGGTGTTACCAGTGCTAGGTAGCGGTTGTCACAAGTGTGGTTGTCTTTTCGTTACCAGTGCTGTGTTGCTGGTGATTCCAGTGTGGATTGCTAGTGTCACCAGTGCTGTTGTGGTGTCACCAGTGCTGGTTGGCCGGGAGTCGCCAGGGCATGGTGGCTGGTGTTACCAGTGATGGTTGGCTGGCGTTACCCAGTTGGCGGGTTGCTGGCGTTATAGTGCTGGTTGGCTGGTGTTACACTGTCTAGATGGTTTGACTAGTGTCACCAGTGCTGGTTGCTGGTGTCACCAAGTGCTGGTTGCTGGAGTCACAAGTGAGGGTTGCTGTGTCCCAGTGCGGGTTTTGCTGGTGTTCCAGTGTGGTCGGCTGGCTGTTACCAGCACTGGATGCTGGTGTTACCAATGCTGGTTGCTGGTGTTACCAGTGCTGGTTGCTAGTGTCACCAGTGTTGGTTGCTGGAGTCACCAGTGCTTGTTGCTGTTGTCACCAGTGATGGTTGCTGGTGTTACCAGTGCTGGTTGCTTGTGTCACCTGTGCTGGTTGCTGGAGTCTCCCGTGCTGGTTGCTGGTGTCACCAGTGCTGGTTGCTGGTGTTAAAAGTGTTGGTTGCTGGTTTCACTAGTGCTGGTTGCTGGAGTCACCAGTGCTGGTTGCTGGTGTAACCAGTGCTGGTTGCTGGTGTTACCAGTGCTGGATGCTGGTGTTACCAGTGCTGGTTGCTAATGTTACCAGTGCTGGTTGCAGGTTTTACCAGTGCTGATTGCTAGTGTCACCAGTGCTGGCTGCTGGTGTTACCAGTGCTCTTTGCTAGTGTCACCAGTGCTGGTTGCTGGTGTTGCCAGTACTGGTTGCTGGTGTTACCAGTGCTGGTAGCTGGTGTCACAAGTGCTGGTTGTTTTTGTTACCAGTGCTGGTTGCTGGTGATACCAGTGTTGATTGCTAGTGTCACCAGTGCTGGTTGCTGGTGTCACCAGTGCTGGTTGCCGGAGTCACCAGTGCTGGTTGCTGGTGTTACCAGTGCTGGTTGCTGGCGTTACCAGTGCTGGTTGCTGGCGTTACTAGTGCTGGTTGCTGGTGTTACCAGTGCTGGTTGCTAGTGTCACCAGTGCTGGTTGCTGGTGTCACCAGTGCTGGTTGCTGGAGTCACAAGTGCTGGTTGCTGGTGTCACCAGTGCTGGTTGCTGGTGTATTAACCAGGCTGGGTTGAGTGGTTACCAGCACTGGATGCTGGTGTTACCAATGCTGGTTGCTGGTGTTACCAGTGCTGGTTGCTAGTGTCACCAGTGTTGGTTGCTGGAGTCACCAGTGCTTTTTGCTGTTGTCACCAGTGATGGTTGCTGGTGTTACCAGTGCTGGTTGCTTGTGTCACCATGTGATGGGTTGGCTGGTGTCTCCGTGCTGGTTGATGGTTGTCACCAGTGCTGGTTGCTAAGTGTCACCAGTGCTGGTTGCTAGTGGCACCAGTGCTGGTTGCTAGTGTCACCAGTGCTGGTTGTTGGTGTCACCAGTGCTCGTTGCTGGTGTCACCAGTGCTGATTGCTAGTGTTACAAGTGCTGGTTGCTGGTGTTACCAGTGCTGGGGGGGGATTGCTAGTGGCACCAGTGCCTGGTTGTGTAGTGTCACCAGAGTGGGGTCGTTGCCTGGTGTCACCAGTGCCAAATGATTGCTGTGTCACTAGTGCTGGTTGCTGGTGTTATCCAGTTGCTGGTTGCTAGTGTCACCAAGTGCTGGTTGCTGGTGACAACAGTGCTGGTTATGTAGTCACCAGTACTGATTGCTGGTGTCACAAGTGTTGGTTGCTGGTGTTACCAGTGCTGGTTGCTAGTGTTGTCACAGTGCTGGTTGATAGTGTCACCAGAGCTTGTTGGTAGTGTCACCCGTACTGGTTGCTGGAGTCAACCAGCGCTGGTTGATGGTGTTCAACAGTGTGGCTTGCTGGTCGTTACCAGTGCTGGTTTGTAGTGCACCAGTGCTGGTGGTGCTGTTCAATAGTGCTGGTTGGCTAGTGTTACCAGTGCTGGTTGTAGTGTCTCCAGTGCTGGTTGCTGGTGTAACAGTGCTGGTTGTGGTGTTACCAGTGTGCTTGCTGGTTGTTTGCATGTGCTGGTTGATGGTGTCTCCAGTTCTGGTTGCTGGTGTCACCGGTGCTGGTTGCTGGTGTTACCAGTGCTGGTTGCTAGTGTCACCAGTGCTGGTTGCTAGTGTCACCAGTGCTGGTTGCTGGTGTCACCAGTGCTGGTTGTTGGTGTCACCAGTGCTCGTTGCTGGTGTCACCAGTGCTGATTGCTAGTGTTACCAGTGCTGGTTGCTGGTGTTACCAGTGCTGGTTGCTAGTGTCACCAGTGCTGGTTGCTAGTGTCACCAGTGCTCGTTGCTGGTGTCACCAGTGCTGATTGCTAGTGTCACCAGTGCTGGTTGCTGGTGTTACCAGTGCTGGTTGCTAGTGTCACCAGTGCTGGTTGCTGGTGACACCAGTGCTGGTTACTGGAGTCACCAGTACTGATTGCTGGTGTCCACAAAGTGCTGGTATGCTGGTGTTACCAGTGCTGGTGCTAGTGTCACCGTGCTGGTTGCTAGTGTCAACAGTGCTGTTTCTAGTGTCACAGTTGCTGGATTTGCTGGCACCCGTCTCCAGCGCTGGTTGCTGGTGTCACCAGTGCTGGTTGCTGTGTTACCAGTGATGGTTTGCTAGTGTGTCACCAGTGCGGTTGCTGTTGTCACTTGTGCTGGTTTGCTGGTGTTAACAGTGCTGGTTGCTAGTGTCACCTGTTGATGGTTGCTGGGTGTACCGTGCTGGTTGCTGGTGTTACCAGTGCTGATTGATGGTGTTTGCCAGTGATTGGTTGATGGTGTCACCAGTGATTGTTACTGGTGTCCAGTGCTGGTGCTGGAGTTACTCCAGTTGTGGTTGCTGTGTCACCAGTGTTGGTTGCTAGTGTCACCAGTGCTGTTGGTAGTGTCACCAGTGACTGTTTGTAGTGTTCAACCAGTGCTGGTTCTGGAGCACAGCGCTGGTTGCTGGAGTCACAGTGATGGTTGATAGTGTCACCTGTAATGGTTGCTGGTGTTCCAGCGCTGGTTGCTTGAGTCACCAAGTGCTGGTTCTGGTGTTACCAGTGCTGGTTGCTGTGTCAACAGTGCTGGTTGCTAGTGATACCAGTGCTGGTTGCTGGAGTCACAGTGCTGGGTTGCTGTGTCACCAGTGCTGGTTGCTGTGTTACACAGTGCTGGTTGCCTAGTAAGTCACCAGTTTGTTTGCTGGTGACACAAGTGGACTGGTCTGCTGGAATCTCCAGTGCTGGTTGATGTGTCGCTCCAGTGCTGGTTGCTTGTGTTAACAGTGCTGGGTTGCTGGTGTTACCCGTGCTGGTTGCTGGTGTTACCAGTGTTGGTTGTGGTTGTCACTAAGTGCAGGATTGCTGGACGTCACCAGTGCTGGTTGCTGGTGTCACAGTGCTGGTTGACTGGTGTTTACCAGTGCTGGTTGCTGTGGTGTTACCAGGGCTGGTTGCTGGTGTTACCAGTTGCTGTGTTGCTGTTCACAGTGCTGGTTTGCTGGGTAACCAGTGCTGGTCTTGCTGAGTGTCTAACTAGTGCTGGTTTCTGGTGTTTCCAGTGCTTGTTGCTGGTGTTCAGTGCTGGCTGCTAGTGTTCACCAGTGATGGTTGCTAGTGTCACAGTGCTGGTTTGCTGAAGTCACACAAGTGCTGGTTAGCTGGAGTCACCAGTGCTGGTTGCTGGAGTTACCAGTGCGGGTTGCTAGTGCTACCAGTTGCTGGTTGCTGGTGTCTACCTGTGCTGGTTGCTGTGTCACTGTGCTCGGTTGCTGGGTTTGACAGTGCTGGGTTGCTGAGACGTCACCAGTCGCTGGTTGTTGTGTGTCACCAGTGCTGGTTGCGGGTGTCATCAGTGCTGGTTGCATAGTGTCACAGTGCTGGTGTAGTGTCACCAGTGCTGGTTGCTCAGTGTCACCAGTGCTGGTTGCTGGAGTCTCTGTGCTGGTGCTGGTGTCCCCCTCAGTGCTGGTTGATGGTGTTTCCAGTGCTTGATGCTGGTGTCACCACGTGTTGGTTGATGAGTGTTAACCAGTGTCTGTTTGCTGGTGTTACCAGTGATGGTTGCTAGTGTCACCAATGCTGGTTGACTAAGTGTCACCGTGCTGGTTGATAGTGTCAACCCAGTGCTGTGTTGTTCATACAGTTGTTCTTAATCACTGAGAAGAGCTTATAGTTCCCCTGTGACGCAGGTCTGACAAAAAAGGACTGTGACAGACCAAATAATTCTAGTTAATGGTACAAGTCGAGTCCCGAAAACGTCGTTATAATTTTGTTCCTGTGTGCTGGTTATTCTGTGTAAGGTTGTGAACAAACTGATAGCTTGGTCATGGACTGGTCCAGGGACTGGTCAAATGTCTGGACAGGTGTCTGACGAGGTACTGGTTCAAAGGACATGCTCAACGGTCTGGTCAAGGTCTGGCACCAAGTTCTGATCATGATCTAATCATGGTCTTGTCAAGGATGGCTATGGTTGGTCAAGGTTTGGTCTAAGGTCTGGTCAAGGGTCTGTTCAAGATCTAATCATGGTCTTGTCAAGGACTGGCTGAAGGACCGGTCAATGGTCTGGTAAAGGGTGGTTAAGGACCGGTCAAGGACTGGTCAAGGTTTTTGTAAAGGGTCCCTGATCAGGTCTTTTCAAGGAGTGGCTATGGACTGGTCATGGTATGCGTTCAAGAACCTGGTTAAGACTGGTCAATATCTGTCAAGGACTGGCTCCATTACTTCCGTCCCTCCAGCCTGCATAGCAGTTTACCAAGTGACTTAAACTCCGGCTCTGCTGGAAGGAACACCTTGAAGCTCCGATTAGTGTTGTACCCGTTCTGGAATGTTTCTCTATTTCCTTATTGCTACTGAAGTCTACCAGTCCAGCTGACTCTTTGAAGTCTCCCAGCGCAGGCTGACACTGTTGAAGTCTCCCAGTCCAGACTGACACTACTGAAGACTTCCAGCTCAGGCTGGCACTACTGAAGTCTCCCAGCTCGGGTTAGGTTAGGTAAGGTCTGTCAGGAAACAGGACAAGTGTTTCCTGATGGGGGTCTTAGTCAGATGATGACCCGCCACTGGAGCTTTTGCTCATCTGATCGAGGCCTTCCACTGACTTACCCGTCGACCCCTTTTAAAATTATAGTTATGATTATACTTATCCTGCGTGATGGAACATGACAGGGGAGACATGCCTAGTTTTTCTTCCCACTGTGTAATTATCATAAAGAAAATGGCAGCACCACACTGTTGATATAGCCAATTTAAAAAAAAAAAATCCTTCCCTCGACCCAACTCGTGTTCAACTCCCCCTTCCTGTCCAACCCTATTCCATTTCCCTTCATTTCCACAATTTCTCTACTTTTCCCCTTAGCTTCCCCACCTGTCAACAGCCAGTCTAGCGGTCTAAAAGGGGTAGACAGACAAGTAGACGAAGATGGTAGTATACTACATGGAAATCTTTATTACGTTTTTTTATACTACTACAACGTTTCGCTCAAGGCTGGTTTTCATCAGATCTGGCTGAAACACTGCTGCAGTAATTAAAGGGTTTGCAGTGAAGCCCAGTTGAGGCAGATCATCACAGTGCCTCCTGGTTGTCCTCATGTGGAGTGGCGGTGAGTGTGTACCAGTCACGAGATACCTTGCGTGTTGTTTGAGATGGTTCATCCAAGATTCTAGGACCTTAGGGAAGTGCTAGAATATGTTCTCTCTCTCTCTCTCTCTCT
This sequence comes from Cherax quadricarinatus, assembly GCF_026875155.1. Taxonomy (NCBI): domain Eukaryota; kingdom Metazoa; phylum Arthropoda; class Malacostraca; order Decapoda; family Parastacidae; genus Cherax; species Cherax quadricarinatus. The sequence continues at coordinate 16,550,348 of NC_069419.1, read as the reverse complement.
CTCTCTCTCTCTCTTCTCTCTCTCATTCTCTCTCGTCTTCTTCTCTCTCTCTCTCTCTCTCTCTCTTCTCTCTCTCTCTCTAATAAATAAATAAATAAATAAATCAAATAATAAATAATTTAAATAATAGTAGGCAACATTCTTGTGTTTAAATTTAAGCCGCAGTACCCAAGTTCACATTGGTGTAACTATTATTGTATGCTGATCCTCTCTATTTAATGTTCATGTATATAACTCAGTACACTTTATTCCCATGTGCCTTTTTTACTGTAGACTGATAATAATAACCGTTTCTGCTACAGTAATAAGGTCACTTGACTTTTTTGGGGGTATGTCCTAGATAATTTACACTATTTGTTACTGTGTATGATAATTGTATTTACCCATTGTACCTCCTAACTAATAAACTTACTAACTGGCATAAGGTAACTATAAATACAAAAGGCTGTTATTTTGTATTTTGCTGTATTTTCTATAGTTAACTTTTTGTTAATTATCATTTTTTTTTTGTTGCTCAAAAGCACTCAATGTATGATGATTCCCTCCTCCTTCCATCTCCACTACTTTACTGCCACTACCAATACCACTACTTACCTGTACTACTATTTACTACTCACTTTCCAACTTCCTGCATATTTATACCATTCCTGCTTTCTTCTTCGTTAGTAGTGAATTTGTAAATGGTCCATAGAGGACCTATATGTCGTGTATCTCCTCTCTTCTATGTGTGGTTATTTGCGTATTTGCTACATCCTTTTTTATTCTCTCAAAATTTACCAAATGTCCTTCTCTTCTGCTTCATTTTATATGGCCTCCTTCAAAGAATCCCTTTTCTATTCCTCTACTCAGTTACCCTGTTCTTTCCACCAATTCTTACTTTCCTTTGCTACCATCTCTCATTCTTTAACCCGCTCATCACATACACACGCTATCCCACTCCCCATTCCACCTTAATATTATTTGCCCCTAACGACTTTTCTCTTGCTCTTCACCCACAGCCAAACCTGTGACAGGTGTGAAACCTGTGACAGAGGTGCCACCTGTGAGAAGATGGTGCCCAAACTTGTGACTGATGTGCCCACCGGTGGCAGATTGTGCCACCTTTTACAGGTGAGCCCCTGTGACAGATATTGAAACTGTGACAGTATGTGCACTTGTGACAGATGTGCCATCCTTGTGACAGATGTGCCACCTTTTACAGGTGTACCACCGGTGACAGATATGCCCCACTGTGCCCCCAGGATGCGCCACCTGTGACAGATGTGCCACCTGTGAAAGATGTGCCACCTGTGAACGATGTGCCACCTTTTACAAGGTGTGAGCCTGTGGACAGAAATATATGGCCACTTGTGGACAGATTGCGCCACTGTGGACAGATGCGCACCATGTGACAGGGTGTGGCACCCTGTTGGTTACCAAAACTCACATTAGGGGATTATCCTGTTTTTTGGTTCATTTATAAAAATTGAATACGTCAACTGAACACTGTGGAGGAAGAGAGGGAGAGGTTGTGAGGATTTAGGAAGAGAGAGAAGTAGGGGTGGGAGGTACCGAGAGAGAGAGAGTTGGAGAGAGGAGAGAGAGAGAGACGAGAGAAGAGAGAGAGAGGAGAGAGAGAGAGAGAGAGAGAGAGAGAGAGAAAAGATAATATATATATATAGACATATATATATAATTATTATATATATATATATATTTATTTATTATATATATATATATATATATATATATATATATATATATTTAATATTATATATATTTATTTTTATATATATTACTCTCTCTATCTCTCTCTACTCCCCACACACACACAGACATAGACACACACACACACAGACACATTACATATTATTTATCATATATTTATATAGTATATATTATTATATATATATATATATATATAGACTATTATTTATATATATATATAATATATATTTATAAAATAGATATATATATATATATATTTTTATATTATTTTTATATATATCTATATATATAATATATATATATATATTTAATTATATATATATACTTATATATAATATATATATTTATATATATATATATTTATATAAAAATCTTTACTAGATATATATATATATATATATTATTTATATTATACATATATATATATTTTTATTTATATATTATTTATATATATATGTATATATATATATATATTATATTTTTATCACACTGGCCGATTTCCCTCATGGCAGCCGGTGGCACGAAATAGTAATAACTTTCTCCATCATTCACTCCATATCAATGTCTTGCCAGAAGGGTGCTTTACACTACAAGTTTTAAACTTGCAGCATTTAAACTCCCCTCCTTCAGAGTGCAGGCACTGTACTTCCATCTCCAAGGACTCAAGTCTGGCCTGCGGTTTCCCTGAACCCATTAATTAATGTTACTTTGCTCACACTCAACAGCACGGCCAAGTATTAACAACCCATTCGTTCCATTAACTCCTATCAAACACGTCACGCACGCCTGCTGGAAGTCCAGGTCCTCGCAACACAAAACCTCCCCCCCCTGTACCCTCCCTCCACTTTCTAGGCCGACCCTTCCCGCACCTTCCTTCCACTACAGACTGACACACACTTGAAGTCTTCTGTTTCAGCTCCATTCTCTCTACTTGTCCGCCGAACACATAACAACTCTTCCTCAGCCCTCTGAGGTAGGTGTAATATATTTATATATTTATTATATATATATATATATATTTATATATATATATAATATATATATATTTATATGGATTTATATATATATAATATATATAATATATTATTTACATTAAATTATTTTATATTTATATATATATATATATATATATATATATATATATATATATTTACATAAATATATATTTTTAAATATATATTATATATATATAGTTATATATTATATTTATATATATATATGTTAATATATATTAACATTATAGTCTGTAAGTTACTAATGGACAGCAATAAGTTATTTACACTGAATAGTGTGATTGTTTCGCTAGTGTCACAGTGCTGGTTGTGGTGTTTCAGGATGTTTGCTGGATGTTGTTACACAGTGCTGGTTGCTAGTGTCACCAGTGCTGGTTGCTGGTGTTACCAGTGCTGGTTGCTAGTGTCACCAGTGCTGGTTGCTAGTGTCACCAGTGCTGGTTGCTAGTGTCACCAGTGCTGGTTGCTAGTGTCACCAGTGCTTGTTGCTGGTGTTACCAGTGCTGGTTGCTGGTGTTACCAGTGCTGGTTGCTATTGCACCAGTGATGAGTTGCTGGGGTGTTACCAGTGCGGTTGTAGTGTCACCAAGTGCTGGTTGCTTGGTGTTAACCAGTGGCTGGGTTTGCTAGTGTCACCTTGTTGCTGTTTGCCAGTGTCACCAGTGTGGTTGGGTGTTACCAAGTGCGGGTTGCTTTGTGTCACCAGTGCTGGTTCCGCTGGTGTTCTCAGTGCTGGTTGCTAGTGTCACCAGTGCTGGTTGCTAGTGTCACCAGTGCTGGTTGCTGGAGTCACCAGTGCTGGTTGCTAGTGTCACCAGTGTTGGTTGCTGGTGCTACCAGTCCTGGTTGCTAGTGTCACCAGTGCTGGTGCTGGTGTTACCCAGTGTTTGTTGCTTGTATACACCAGTGCCTGGTTGCCTAGTGTCACAGTGCTGGTTGTAGTGTCACCAGTGCTGGTTGCTGGTCGTCACAGTGCTGGTTTGCTAGTGTCACCAGTGCTGGTTGCTGGTGTTACAGTGCTGGGTGCTAGTGTTTCCCATGTGACTGGTTGCTGGTAGTTTACCAGTGCTGGTTGCTATTGTCACCAGTGCTGGTTGCTAGTGTCACCAGTGCTGGTTCCTAGTGTCACCAGTGCTGGTTGCTGGAGTCACCAGTGCTGGTTGCTAGTGTCACCAGTGCTGGTTGCTGGTGTTACCAGTGCTGGTTCCTGGTGTTATCCAGTGCTGGTTTGCTAGTGTCACCAGTGAGGGTTGCTGGTGTTACCCAGTGATGTTTGTAGTGTCAATAGTGATGGTTGTTGTGTAACCTTTGCCTGGGTTGCTAGTGTCTCACAGTGCTGGTGCTGGTGTTACCAGTGCTGGTTGCTGGTGTTACCAGTGCTGGTTGCTATTGTCACCAGTGCTGGTTGCTGGTGTTACCAGCAGCTGGGTTGCTAGTGTCACCAGTGATGGTTGCTGGTGTTACCAGTGTGGTTGCTAGTGTCACCAGTGTGGTCGCTAGTGTCAACACCACAGTTTTGGGCTGGTTGCTGGGATGTCAACCACTAGTGATGGTTGCTAGCTGTCACCAGTGTTGGTTGTGGTGTTACTGTGCTGGTTGCTATGTCACCCAGTGTGGGTGCTGGTGTTACCCATGTGTGCTGGTTGCTAGTGTCACCCAGTGCTGGTTGCTGTGTCTCCAGTGCTTGTGCTGGAGTCACCAGTGCTGGTTGCTAGTGTAACACAGTGTTGGTTGCTAGTGCTACCAGCCTGGTTGTATGTGTCTCCAGTGCTGGTTGCTGGTGTTACCAGTGCTGGTTGCTAGTGTCACCAGTGCTGGTTGCTAGTGTCACCAGTGCTGGTTGCTAGTGTCACCAGTGCTGGTTGCTGGAGTCACCAGTGCTTGTTGCTAGTGTCACCAGTGCTGGTTGCTGGTGTTACCAGTGCTGGTTGCTAGTGTCACCAGTGCTGGTTGCTGGTGTTACAGTGCTGGTGCTAGTGTCCCTGTGCTGGTTTTGCTAGTGTCACCAGTGCTGGTTCCTAGTGTCACACAGTGCTTGGTTGCTGAGTCAACTGTGTGGTTGCTAGTGTCACCAGTGCTGGTTGCTGGTGTTACCAGTGCTGGTTGCTAGTGTCACAAGTGCTGGTTGCTAGTGTCACCAGTGCTGGTTGCTAGTGTCACCAGTGCTGGTTGCTAGTGTCACCAGTGCTGGTTCCTAGTGTCACCAGTGCTGGTTGCTGGAGTCACCAGTGCTGGTTGCTAGTGTCACCAGTGCCTGGTTTGTGGTGTTACCTGTGCCTGTTGCTAGTGTCACAGTTCTGGTTGCTTAGTGTCACCAGTGCTGGTTGCTAGTGTCACCAGTGCTGGTTGCTAGTGTCACCAGTGCTGGTTGCTGAAGTCACCAGTGCTCGTTGTTAGTGTCACCAGTGCTGGTTGCTTTGTCACCAGGTGCTGGTTGCTTGTGTCATCAGTGCTGGTTGGACTAGTGTCACCATTGCTGTGTTGCTAGTGTCACAGTGCTGGTTGCTGGAGTCACAGTGCTGGCTGTAGTGTCCTACACTGGGCTGGTTGATGGTTGTTGTTACCAGTGCTGGTTGCTGGTGTCACCGTTGCTGGTTGCTAGTGTTCACCAGTGCGGTTTGCTGGTATGTCAACAGTGCTTGGTTGCTAGTGTCACTCAGTGCTGGTTGCTGGGTCAACAGTGCTGGGTGTAGTGTCACCAGTGACTGGTGCTGGTGTTACCAGTGCTGTTGCTAGTGTCACCAGTGCTGGTTTGCTTGTGTCACGTGAGCAGCTGGTTGCTTGAGTCACCAGTGGCGGTTGCTTAGTTCACCAGGGTGGTTGCTGGTGTCTACCAGTGCTGGTTGCAAGTGTCACCAGTGCTGGTCGCTGGTGTTACCAGCAATGCTAGTGGCTGGATAGTCACCTGTGCTGGTCTTGTGGTGCACACAGTGTGGTTGCTTGGGAGTCTCCAGTGCTGGTTGCTGGTGTTACCAGTGCTGGTTGCTAAGTATACACCAGTGATGGTTGCTGTTGTTACAGGTTGGTTTGCTAGTGTCCACCAGGGCTGGTTGCATTACATGTTACCTGTGCTGGTTGCTAGGGGTCACCAGTGTGCTGGTTGCTAGTGTCACCAGTGGTGGTTGCGAGTGGTCACCAGTGCTTGTTGCTAGTGTCACCAGTGATGGTGCTAGTGTTACCAGTGATGGTTGGCTCAGTGTCACCAGTGCTTGGTTGCTGGTGTAACCAATGATGGTTGCTGGAGTCACCAGTGTGGTTGCTGGTGTTACCAGGGCTGCGTTGGCTAGTGTCACAAGTGTTGGTTGCTAGTGTCATCAGTGCTGCGTTGCTGATCACCAGTGCTGGGTTGCTGGTGTTACCTGTGCTGGTTGCTAATGTCACCAGTGGCATGGTTGCTTGCTAGTGTCACCAGTGCTGGTTGCTAGTGTCACCAGGCTGCTTGGTTGCTGGAGTCACCGGTGTGGTTGCTGGTGTTACCAGTGCTGGTTGCTAGTGGTCACCAGTTGTGGTTGATGGTGTTACGTGATGGGTTGCTAGTGTCACCAGTGCTGGTTGCTAGTGTTACCATGTGCTGGTTGCTAGCTGTTCACCAGTGCTTGTTGTGGTGTCACCAGTTGTGGTTGCTGGGTGTCACCAGTGTGGGTTGCTGGTGTCACCAGTGCTGGTTGCTGGTGTTACCCATGGCGGTTGTTGTGTCACCACTCAGTGCTGGTTTGCTTGTGTCTCCAGTGCTGGTTGGTAAGTGTCACAATGCTGGTTGCTGGAGTCTCCAGTGCTGTTGCTGGTGTCTACTCCAGTATGGTTGCTAGTGTCACAGTGCTGGTTGTTTGATAGCTGTCACCAGTGCTGGTTGCTAGTGTACAACCAGTGCTTTTTGCTGGATGTACCAGTGCTGGGTGCATGTGTTACCGGTGCTGGTTGCTAGTGTCACCAGTGCTGGTGGCTGGTTTGTCCTGGGTGGTTGCTGGTGTTATCCAGTGCTGGTTGCTAGTGTCACCAGTGTGGTTGCTGTGTTACCAGTGCGGGTTGTTGTGTTACGTTACCTAGTGCTGGTGCTAGTGTCACGTGCTGAGTTGCTGGTGTTACCAGTGCTGGTGTTGCTAGTGTTACCAGTGTGGGTTTGCAGGTTGTTACCAGTGCTGCTTGCTCAGTGTCACATTGCTGGTTGCGCAATAGTGTCAACAGTGCTGGTTGCTGGTGTTGCCCAGTGTGGTTGCTGGTGTTACAGTCGCTGGTAGCTGGTGTCACAAGTGATGGTTGCTGGTGTTACCATCGCTGGTTGCTGGTGTTACCAGTGCTGATTGCTAGTGTCACCAGTGCTGGTTGCTGGTGCCACCAGTGCCGGTTGCCGGAGTCACCAGTGCTGGTTGCTGGTGTTACCGTGTCCTTGGTTGCTGGCGTTCTACCAGTGCTGGATGCTTGTGTCACCTGTGTGGTATTTGCTGGTGTCTGCTTGGTGCTGGAGTCAACAAGTGTGGTTGCTGGTGTCTGTCACCAGTGCTGGTTGCTGGTGTTACCAGTACTGGTTGCTGGTGTTACCAGCACTGGATGCTGGTGTTACCAGTGCTGGTTGCTGGTGTTACCTGTGCTGGTTGCTAGTGTCATCCAGTGCATGGTTGCTGGTGTTACCTGTGCTGGTGCTGGAGTTACCAGTGCTGGTTGCTAGTGTCACCAGTATGGATTGCTGGAGTCAACAGTGTGGTTGCTGGTGTGTTAACAGTGCTGGTGGCTAGTTAGTCACCAGTGTGGTTGCTGGAGTCACCAGTGCTGGTTGCTGTGTTACAGTGCTGGTTTGCTGGTGTTACCAGTGTGGTTGCTGGTGTTACCATTGCTGTGTGGCTAGTATCACCAGTGCTGGATAGCTTGGTGTTACCAGTGCTGGTTGCAATGTTTACCAGTGCTGGTTGCAGGCTTTTACCAGTGATGATTGCTAGTGTCACCAGTTGCTGGCTGCTGGTGTTACCGTGCTTCTTTGCTAGTGTCACAGTGTGATTGTGGTTGTTGCCAGTACTCACATCGCCTATGCCCCTGCGAGCGCTACAACACTATATGCATAATACAATGCTGGTAGCTGGTATTGTCACAAGTGCAGGGTCACCCCCCCCCCGCCCCCCCCTTTTTGTTACAGTGCTGGTTGTGGTGATACCAGTGCTGATTGCTTGTGTCAACAGTGCATGTGGCTGTGTCACAGTGTGGTATGACGGCAGTCACCAGTGCTGGTTGCTGGTGTTAACCAGTGCTGGTTGCGGGCGTTACCAGAATGCTGGTTGCTTGGGCATACTAATGATGTGGCTGTCGTTACTGTGCTGGTTGCTTGTGTCACCAGTGCTGGTTGTGGTGTCACCAGTGCTGGTTGTGGATGTCAAAAGTGAACTGGTGTGCATGGTTGTCACCAGTGTGGTTGCTGTTTTTCCAGTGCTGGTTGCGGGTTGTTACCAGAACTGGTTGCTTGCGTGTTCCAATGCTGGTTGCTGGTGTTACCAGGTTGCTGGTTGCTAGTGTCACTTGTTTTGATTGGTTTTGCTGGAAGTTCCAGTGTTGTTGATGCTGTCACCAGTGATGGTTGCTGGTGTTGGATACCTGGGTGGTTGCTTGTGTCACCAGTGCTGGTTGTGGAGTATACCAGTGATGGTTGTGGTGTCACCTGTGGTGGGTTGTAGTGTCACCAGTGATGGTTTGCTGTCGGCACCAGTGCTGGTGCTGAATTTATAACCAGTGCTGGTTGTTGAGGTCACAGTGCTCGCTTGCTGGTTGTCACCAGTGCTGATTGCTAGTGTTACAAGTGCTGGTTGCTGGTGTTCCAGTGCTGGTTGCTAGTGGCACAGTGCTGTTGCTAGTGTCACGTCGGTCGTTGTGGAGTCACCAGTGCTGATTGATAGAGTCACCAGTGCTGGTTGCTGGTGTTACAGTGCTGGTTTGCTTTGTGTCACCAGTGCTGGTTGCTGGTGACAAAAGTGCTGGTTACTGGAATGTCACCTGTACTGTATTGCGGGTGTCCACAGTGCTGGTTGCTAGGTGTTGTTACACAGTGCTGGTTGTAGTGTCACCAGTGCTGGTGCTAGTGTCACACCAGTGCTGTTTGTTGTTTCACCAGTGACTGGAGTTGCTGGAGTCAACAGCGCTGGTTGCTGTGTCTCCAGTGCTGGTTGCTGGTGTGTTACCAGTGCTGGTTGCTAGTGTCACCAGTTGCTGGTTGCTGTTGTCACTAGTGCTGGTTGTAGTGTTACCAGTGCTGGTGGCTAGTGTCACCAGTCTTGGTTGCTGGTGTTACCAGTGCTTGTTGCTGGTAGTTACAGTGCTGCTTGCTGGTGTTAGCAGTGTGGATGCTGGTGTCACCAGTTCTGGTTTGCTGGTGTCACCGGGGCTGGTTGTGGTGTTAACCAGTGCTGGTTGCTAGTGTCACAGTGCTTGGTTGCTTGTGTCACCTGTGTGGTTGCATGGTGTCACCAGTGCTGGTTGTTGGTTATTGTCAACAGTGCTCGTTTGCTGGTTTCACCAGTGCTGATTGCGAGTGTTTACCGTGCTGGTTGCTGGTGTTTACCAGTGTGGTTGCTAGTGGCACCAAGCTGGTTGCTAAGTGTCACAGTGCTCGTTGCGTCAGTCACCCAGTGTGATTGCTAGTGTTTCAGTTGCTGGTTGGCTGGTGTTACCAGTGCTGGGTTGCTGGTGTTAACTGTGCTGGTTGCTAGTGTCACCAGTGCTGGTTGCTGGTGACACCAGTGCTGGATACTGGAGTCACAATAATGATTCGCTTGGTGTCAAAGTGCTGGGTTGTTGCTGGGCTGTTACCAGTGCTGGTTGTAGTGTCACAAGTGCTGGTTGCTAGTGTCACCAGTGCTGTTTGCTAGTGTCACCAGTGCTGGTTTGCTGGAGTCACCTGCGTGGTTGCAGGTTTTGTCACCCGTGTGGTTTGCCTGGTGTTACAGTGCTGGTTGCTAGTGTCACCAGTGCTGGTTGCTGGTGTTACCAGTGCTGGTTGCTGGTGTTACCAGTGCTGCTTGCTGGTGTTAGCAGTGCTGGTTGCTGTGTCCAACAGTGCTGGTTGCTTGTGTCACCAGTGTGGTTGTGGTGTACAGTGCTGGTTGCTAGGGTCACCAGTGCTGGTTGCTAGTGTCACCAGTGCTGGTTGCAGTGTCACCTGTGCTGGTTGCTAGTGTCTACCTGTTATGGTTGTGGTGTTACCGCGCTGGTTTGCTGAGTCACCAGTGCTGGTATTGCTGGTGTTACCTGATGATGGAGTTGCGAGTGTCACCAGTGATGGTTGCTAGTTGTTACCAGTGATGGTTGCTGAGAGTCACCAGTGCTGGTTGCTGTGTCACCAGTGCTGGTTGCTGGTGTTACCAGTGCTGGTTGCTAGTGTCACCAGTGCTGGTTGCTGGTGTCACAAGTGCTGGTTGCTGGAGTCACCAGTGCTGGTTGCTGGTGTCGCCAGTGCTGGTTGCTTGTGTTACCAGTGCTGGTTGCTGGTGTTATCAGTGCTGGTTGATGTGGGTTTCCTGTGTTGGTTGCTGGTTGTCACTAGTGCTTGTTGCTGGAGTCACCAGTGCTGGTTGCTGGTGTCACCAGTGCTGGTTGCTGGTGTTAAAAGTGTTGGTTGCTGGTTTTCTTAGTGCGGTTGCTGGAGTAACCAGTGATGGTTGATGGATGTCACAGTGATGGTGCTGGTGTTACACAGTGCTGGATTGCTGGTGTTTCCTCTGTGCTGGTTGCTAATGTTACCCATTGCTGAGTTGCAGGTTTTACCAGTGCTGATAGCTAGGTCACAGTGCTGGCTGCTGGTTGTTACCAGTTGCTCTTTGATAGTGTCACCAGGGCAGGTTGATGGTTGTTGCAGTACTGGATTGCGGGTGTTACCAGTGCTAGGTAGCGGTTGTCACAAGTGTGGTTGTCTTTTCGTTACCAGTGCTGTGTTGCTGGTGATTCCAGTGTGGATTGCTAGTGTCACCAGTGCTGTTGTGGTGTCACCAGTGCTGGTTGGCCGGGAGTCGCCAGGGCATGGTGGCTGGTGTTACCAGTGATGGTTGGCTGGCGTTACCCAGTTGGCGGGTTGCTGGCGTTATAGTGCTGGTTGGCTGGTGTTACACTGTCTAGATGGTTTGACTAGTGTCACCAGTGCTGGTTGCTGGTGTCACCAAGTGCTGGTTGCTGGAGTCACAAGTGAGGGTTGCTGTGTCCCAGTGCGGGTTTTGCTGGTGTTCCAGTGTGGTCGCTGGTGTTACCAGCACTGGATGCTGGTGTTACCAATGCTGGTTGCTGGTGTTACCAGTGCTGGTTGCTAGTGTCACCAGTGTTGGTTGCTGGAGTCACCAGTGCTTGTTGCTGTTGTCACCAGTGATGGTTGCTGGTGTTACCAGTGCTGGTTGCTTGTGTCACCTGTGCTGGTTGCTGGAGTCTCCCGTGCTGGTTGCTGGTGTCACCAGTGCTGGTTGCTGGTGTTAAAAGTGTTGGTTGCTGGTTTCACTAGTGCTGGTTGCTGGAGTCACCAGTGCTGGTTGCTGGTGTCACCAGTGCTGGTTGCTGGTGTTACCAGTGCTGGATGCTGGTGTTACCAGTGCTGTAGTGCTAATGTTACCAGTGCTGGTTGCAGGTTTTACCAGTGCTGATTGCTAGTGTCACCAGTGCTGGCTGCTGGTGTTACCAGTGCTCTTTGCTAGTGTCACCAGTGCTGGTTGCTGGTGTTGCCAGTACTGGTTGCTGGTGTTACCAGTGCTGGTAGCTGGTGTCACAAGTGCTGGTTGTTTTTGTTACCAGTTGCTGGTTGCTGGTGATAACCAGTGTTGATTTGCTAGTGTCACAGTGTGGTTGCTGGTGTCAACCAGTGCTGGTTGCCGGGAGTCACCAGTGCTGGTTGCTGGTGTTACCAGTGCTGGTTGCTGGCGTTACCAGTGCTGGTTGCTGGCGTTACTAGTGCTGGTTGCTGGTGTTACCAGTGCTGGTTGCTAGTGTCACCAGTGCGGGTTGCTGGTGTCACAGTGCTGGTTGCTGGAGTCACAAGTGGCTGGTGGCTGGTGTCACCAGGTGCTGGTTGCTGGTGTATTAACCAGGCTGGGTTGAGTGGTTACCAGCACTGGATGCTGGTGTTACCAATGCTGGTTGCTGGTGTTACCAGTGCTGGTTGCTAGTGTCACCAGTGTTGGTTGCTGGAGTCACCAGTGCTTTTTGCTAAGTTTGTCACCAGTGATGGTTGCTGGAGTTACCTGTGCTGGTTGCTTGGGTTCACCATGTGATGGGTTGGCTGGTGTCTCCGTGCTGGTTGATGGTTGTCACCAGTGCTGGTTGCTAAGTGTCACCAGTGCTGGTTGATAGTGGCACCAGGCTGGTTGCTAGTGTAACCAGTGCTGGTTGTTGGTGTCACCAGTGCTCGTTGCTGGTGTCACCAGTGCTGATTGCTAGTGTTACAAGTGCTGGTTGCTGGTGTTACCAGTGCTGGGGGGGGATTGCTAGTGGCACCAGTGCCTGGTTGTGTAGTGTCACCAGAGTGGGGTCGTTGCCTGGTGTCACCAGTGCCAAATGATTGCTGTGTCACTAGTGCTGGTTGCTGGTGTTATCCAGTTGCTGGTTGCTAGTGTCACCAAGTGCTGGTTGCTGGTGACAACAGTGCTGGTTATGTAGTCACCAGAGTACTGATTGCTGGTGTCACAAGTGTTGGTTGCTGGTGTTACCAGTGCTGGTTGCTAGTGTTGTCACAGTGCTGGTTGATAGTGTCACCAGAGCTTGTTGGTAGTGTCACCCGTACTGGTTGCTGGAGTCAACCAGCGCTGGTTGATGGTGTTCAACAGTGTGGCTTGCTGGTCGTTACCAGTGCTGGTTTGTAGTGCACCAGTGCTGGTGGTGCTGTTCAATAGTGCTGGTTGGCTAGTGTTACCAGTGCTGGTTGTAGTGTCTCCAGTGCTGGTTGCTGGTGTAACAGTGCTGGTTGTGGTGTTACCAGTGTGCTTGCTGGTTGTTTGCATGTGCTGGTTGATGGTGTCTCCAGTTCTGGTTGCTGGTGTACCGGTGCTGGGTTGCTGGTGTTACCAGTGCTGGTTGCTAGTGTCACCAGTGCTGGTTGCTAGTGTCACCAGTGCTGGTTGCTGGTGTCACCAGTGCTGGTTGTTGGTGTCACCAGTGCTCGTTGCTGGTGTCACCAGTGCTGATTGCTAGTGTTACCAGTGCTGGTTGCTGGTGTTACCAGTGCTGGTTGCTAGTGTCACCAGTGCTGGTTGCTAGTGTCACCAGTGCTCGTTGCTGGTGTCACCAGTGCTGATTGCTAGTGTCACCAGTGCTGGTTGCTGGTGTTACCAGTGCTGGTTGCTAGTGTCACCAGTGCTGGTTGCTGGTGACACCAGTGCTGGTTACTGGAGTCACCAGTACTGATTGCTGGTGTCACAAGTGCTGGTTGCTGGTGTTACCAGTGCTGGTTGCTAGTGTCACCAGTGCTGGTTGCTAGTGTCAACAGTGCTGTTTCTAGTGTCACAGTTGCTGGATTTGCTGGCACCCGTCTCCAGCGCTGGTTGCTGGTGTCACCAGTGCTGGTTGCTGTGTTACCAGTGATGGTTTGCTAGTGTGTCACCAGTGCGGTTGCTGTTGTCACTTGTGCTGGTTTGCTGGTGTTAACAGTGCTGGTTGCTAGTGTCACCTGTTGATGGTTGCTGGGTGTACCGTGCTGGTTGCTGGTGTTACCAGTGCTGATTGATGGTGTTTGCCAGTGATTGGTTGATGGTGTCACCAGTGATTGTTACTGGTGTCCAGTGCTGGTGCTGGAGTTACTCCAGTTGTGGTTGCTGTGTCACCAGTGTTGGTTGCTAGTGTCACCAGTGCTGTTGGTAGTGTCACCAGTGACTGTTTGTAGTGTTCAACCAGTGCTGGTTCTGGAGCACAGCGCTGGTTGCTGGAGTCACAGTGATGGTTGATAGTGTCACCTGTAATGGTTGCTGGTGTTCCAGCGCTGGTTGCTTGAGTCACCAAGTGCTGGTTCTGGTGTTACCAGTGCTGGTTGCTGTGTCAACAGTGCTGGTTGCTAGTGATACCAGTGCTGGTTGCTGGAGTCACAGTGCTGGGTTGCTGTGTCACCAGTGCTGGTTGCTGTGTTACACAGTGCTGGTTGCCTAGTAAGTCACCAGTTTGTTTGCTGGTGACACAAGTGGACTGGTCTGCTGGAATCTCCAGTGCTGGTTGATGTGTCGCTCCAGTGCTGGTTGCTTGTGTTAACAGTGCTGGGTTGCTGGTGTTACCCGTGCTGGTTGCTGGTGTTACCAGTGTTGGTTGTGGTTGTCACTAAGTGCAGGATTGCTGGACGTCACCAGTGCTGGTTGCTGGTGTCACAGTGCTGGTTGACTGGTGTTTACCAGTGCTGGTTGCTGTGGTGTTACCAGGGCTGGTTGCTGGTGTTACCAGTTGCTGTGTTGCTGTTCACAGTGCTGGTTTGCTGGGTAACCAGTGCTGGTCTTGCTGAGTGTCTAACTAGTGCTGGTTTCTGGTGTTTCCAGTGCTTGTTGCTGGTGTTCAGTGCTGGCTGCTAGTGTTCACCAGTGATGGTTGCTAGTGTCACAGTGCTGGTTTGCTGAAGTCACACAAGTGCTGGTTAGCTGGAGTCACCAGTGCTGGTTGCTGGAGTTACCAGTGCGGGTTGCTAGTGCTACCAGTTGCTGGTTGCTGGTGTCTACCTGTGCTGGTTGCTGTGTCACTGTGCTCGGTTGCTGGGTTTGACAGTGCTGGGTTGCTGAGACGTCACCAGTCGCTGGTTGTTGTGTGTCACCAGTGCTGGTTGCGGGTGTCATCAGTGCTGGTTGCATAGTGTCACAGTGCTGGTGTAGTGTCACCAGTGCTGGTTGCTCAGTGTCACCAGTGCTGGTTGCTGGAGTCTCTGTGCTGGTGCTGGTGTCCCCCTCAGTGCTGGTTGATGGTGTTTCCAGTGCTTGATGCTGGTGTCACCACGTGTTGGTTGATGAGTGTTAACCAGTGTCTGTTTGCTGGTGTTACCAGTGATGGTTGCTAGTGTCACCAATGCTGGTTGACTAAGTGTCACCGTGCTGGTTGATAGTGTCAACCCAGTGCTGTGTTGTTCATACAGTTGTTCTTAATCACTGAGAAGAGCTTATAGTTCCCCTGTGACGCAGGTCTGACAAAAAAGGACTGTGACAGACCAAATAATTCTAGTTAATGGTACAAGTCGAGTCCCGAAAACGTCGTTATAATTTTGTTCCTGTGTGCTGGTTATTCTGTGTAAGGTTGTGAACAAACTGATAGCTTGGTCATGGACTGGTCCAGGGACTGGTCAAATGTCTGGACAGGTGTCTGACGAGGTACTGGTTCAAAGGACATGCTCAACGGTCTGGTCAAGGTCTGGCACCAAGTTCTGATCAAGATCTAATCATGGTCTTGTCAAGGACTGGCTAAGGTCTGGTCAAGGTTTGGTCAAGGTCTGGTCAAGGTCTGATCAAGATCTAATCATGGTCTTGTCAAGGACTGGCTAAGGACCGGTCAAGGTCTGGTCAAGGGCTGGTTAAGGACCGGTCAAGGACTGGTCAAGGTTTTGTAAAGGTCTGATCAAGGTCTTTTCAAGGAGTGGCTAAGGACTGGTCAAGGTCTGGTTAAGAACTGGTTAAGAACTGGTCAATATCTTTTCAAGGACTGGCTAAGGACTGGTCAAGGTCTGGTAGATTACTGGTCAGGATGTCAGGACTGTAAGGACTGGTCAAGGTCTGTTCAATTACTGGTCAATGACTGGCCAAGGACTACACCGCGGGGGTGTTGACCCTGGCAATTACCTCCAAACAGATCAATGGAGAAATGTAACCACCGTCAAGCGGTTAAATAAAATAATGAGCAAAGGCTTGGCTCTTACATTTTTAATCCCTTTAATATTCTTAGAAAGAGTTTGAACCAACTAAGATAACTGCAGTATTCTTAAATTAACCATTCCTCTAATTCCATGTAATTCACTGGAACAAATTTCTTGAATTACTGTCAAGTTTTTATATTTACTGACTATCATCTTCTTAACAGCGCTTTGTAACTCTTTCTTCAACCCCTCAGGGAAGGTTCCTTGATGCTGGTGAGGGGCTCTTGATCTGGGGAACTTGATTTGTGTTCCAGTTCTCCAAATTGAGTCTGAATACCTTCCATCCCCCCATAGGCACTATATAATGCCTACGGGTTTAGCGCTTCTCATGATTAGTCTAGTCTTCAAGCCTGATTCTAAATTTAATTATTTGCACAATGATTTTTCATCTTAATAATCTAATAGTTCCTTACCTACAGTATACACAGAAGATAAATTAACTGCCATTACCATGATGGCATTCACTAAATGAGGAATGTGTGTTAACGTGTAAACAGTGCGTCACGCTCTTGCGCAAAAGTACGCGCAGTGATTTGAAAAGACTGCAAGATTGTCCAGTCAGTGTGTAGGTAGACTGGTAAACACTCGAAGATTTCTTTCTTATTGTGTATGTGATATATGTACCATGTGTCTATTGAATAACATGTTTACATCGTCGGACGCTTTATGGGAATTGTCAGATAAACATAATCACTGATGTCTTTGTCTGGGTTTTCCTTTGATGCGATCTGAAGAAAGTCGGTTCAGTCTTCTCAGTCTCTCTGTTATAAACATCTATGGTAATAAAGTATTAACTTTGTCTTCTGAATTTCTAAACATAGGTCTTTATTAATATGTTTATTTTAAACGATGAAAATTTAAATAAACTTGATTTAGCAAGTATTTATCTCACAAGTGATAGGAAGTAAAGGTGGGAGGAGGAGAAGGAGGTTAAAGAGGAGGATAAAGATGGATAATATTTTTTAAGCTTGTTAGTAGGAGCGAGCAAGGAGTGAAGCACCTGTAGGGATTTTTTTTTGTCGTATTGACCACTGTGGAGTAGTTGATTACCTCACACTACATGAGAAAAAAATATGAATTCATTCCTGAATAAACATTCATTTAGACCAAGCTTGTTTTTTATTATTGTACAACTATCTATATAGTCAAGACCAGTTTAACCTCACGTCTGCCTTTACAGTCGTCCAGGAAACATGACAACACTGCTAGCAGTAACCCTAGATGATTGCAACTGCTCACTTTAAACTAGAACTTCCTGCTAACATTTGAGCAACAGATATGTTGCAAGAATGAAAATTTTGAACTGTGTCCACCTCTCTATGGTCAAACTGCTTATGGGATCACCGCGGTGTATAGCCACTCTGAAAAGTAAGTATTTTTTGCTACTCACGAGTAATTGATAAGATGTAACAACTCAACTAAAAAAAACTGTAATTATATACTTTCACATCTTTTAGTTACTCACTTTGGTTCTTTACCTCGTCTTAACCTCCCACATCGTTCCTCGAAAATAATTGCTTCCTGTTACTTTGGAGAAGTAGTAAGAAAATAACCTTAAATATTACTAATCTATGTATTTTCACCCCCTTCTTGCCCACCTTCCGTCATTATCATCCAGTTGAAGGGCTCATACAACGATTTTTTTCCTTGTTCAACGACGGGAGATGTATTTGATAGTGCATCATACAACAACGGTGGCCGGATAAGAAAATAAAAAAAGTGCCCCCCTCCTTCTCTCTCCTCATTCCCCTCACACTCAGAATCACAGGAAACATGTCAAAAACTTTGTTAGTTTGTCTGACAAATTACATTCGTTTGCCTGGCGGAAAATTTCATTGCCTCTCCTCCTGGAAAATTGCATTTGTTTTCCACGACATCAACATTACATTATCATTTGAAATATATTCAGAGAGAACAAAGGCACTTGTGATACAACATAGATTATTAAATTTTTAGAAAAAAAAAATTTGCTAGTGTAGACCTATTGCACAAATTTATAAAGTGTTTTTTATTTTATAATTGTAAGAGGCGTGTATTATAATCTCGTTTTCACAAAGGGGCAGTATTACATTCCTGAGGATCCATACATCTGTAGAAAGTGTATGTGTGTGTATGTGTGTGTGTGTGTGTGCTCGCACACACACATCTTGCCAAAAGCTGAAGTATCAGGTAATTAGCTGACACAGACTAAGCTTGCTTTTGTTAAGCAGCTAAGTACAAATTCGTCCTTAATGAAAGCCGTTTCAGCAAAGATTCACTTCATAACTTACATGTTATATCCAAACTAGGCGTAACAGCGTAGTTCATATGGCTCTCTTGTGAAAGTTTTTTCTCGCCCGCCTGCAGTAACAAAAAAATAAATAAAAACCAGGTTCAACAAAGAGTGAGTTCAACAGGGCGCTTTGTCTTGCTACCGAGTAAAACTAAACCAAACAAGAGAGTAGTAGTGTGTGTGAGGAAACGTTACGGTCTTCAGAAAACGTAAACATACCAGGAAGTTATTCAATCATGAGCGGACAAACGCAAGCCTCATTACTCACGCAGTGGCTGCATATAAGCTCCTCTCACAAGAAACACCTGTGTTTAATTTCTTGTCTTCGAAATGGAATGTAGAACACCATCAACACGAGCGCACGCGCACGTTAACATCAGGAGTCACAGCAACACACAGTACACAACAGTGACTGACAAGCATAAAATTAACTCCCCCTACGTCCACTTGTTTGTAGTAGACGTGGACGGTTGAGGTATTAAAAATCTGTTAAACTAAAGTATTAAAAATCTGTTAAACTAAGCCAGTCGTCAAATATGGCTGAATCGCTGTGGAGTAAGCTTTTGCCGGGACAACGTTTCCCTGTATAGAGCTTTAGAATACAGTGTCTCTCTCTCTCTCTCTCTCTCTCTCTCTCTCTCTCTCTCTCTCTCTCTCTACTCTCTCTCTCTCTCTCCTCATGACTATACGTCTGTCTCTCCGCAGAAAACGTTTTCTTAAAAGATATCCTTAAGGATCAGACAGGGCGATGATGAAATATATCTGTATTATTCTTGAAGTACTTAGCAAAGAGGGCATTAAATATAGTAGAAAAATTTGACTTGGAAACGAAATCCTTATATTAAAGAGAGTATAAACAGCAGGAGTGTGTGATTCAGCAGTCAGTCCTGACCCTACACACCCTCACACCTGCCTGACCCCACAGGACAGATGTGAGGGTCAGGCAGGTGTGAGGGGTCACTACGTGCATAAACAAATCAGTTATTCTGGCATTTTTTTAACAGTATCTCTGAGCGATAATTCAAGAATGATTTAGTAACAAAAGTCAAGCGGGAACGGAAACAGCTTCAAGGTCTCGTCAAAAGAAAGATGGCGATAAAAGACCAGGTAATAAGACCGAAGAAGGAAGAATCCTCACGAGGAATGGCGAGGAAGTCTGTGGGGAGTTGAAAAAACGGTTAGGAGAGGCGTTCTTCGTTAAAAGATTCAATACCAGAGAATCAAGTAACAGGTACTAGACACCATACATACAACAGAGGAAGACGTGATATATTTTTTTCTGAGCTGGATTCATCAAAGGCAATGTAACTTGACAAAGTCACTATGGATTCTGTGTGAGGGAGCTTAAACACTGTCTGAACTACTAGCTAAAATCTGCAATAAGTCAATGAATATGGGATAATTGCCAAGATCTGCAAGACAAGATATGTAGCCCCAACTTTTAAGAAAAGAAACAGACAACAAGTGTACAAACTACAGACTATTATTGCTGATACGCATACTATGTAAGGTAATGGAAAAACACTTGGAAGCATTTCATAAACATACCCAGTACATGTTTAAAGATAGTAAATCTGTCTCACAAATCTGCTAGAGTTCCAAGAAGGCATTTGACACTGCATCTAACAAGAGACTTGGACAAAAATTTGAGGAGCAGGCAGGAATAACAAGGAAAGTACTACAAGGGATCAAAACATACCTAATGGAAAGAGAGCAAAGGTTGAACAGTTGAAACCTATGCACTTTCTCCAGAATACTGGCCTGCTTTCAGGTGTGGATCTCATACTGGTGCTGCATACCCCAAGATGAGCCTAATATATTCTGTATATAGGGTTGTAAATGACTGTTGAATAGCTTGAAGGTTAATCTTAGACTGGACTAGTTGATCTACTGAGTGTTGGGCATTGTGGGTCTTTGTTTACTGTCGTCCTCTATCGGCATTTGTCATGGCTTTTATTTACTTAAAACACGTCGCCCGTGCGTGCCTGAGTGTGCATACATTTGTCTGTTTATCACACACAATTATCACGTAGGTGCCAGATGTCCTCTGCTTGCCTGACCTTTTAGGGAGAGGTGGTGAGAGCCCATGTGTATCTATGTGTAGTTTTACCCCTCCTGTGGTAACTCGCTGACCTTTCTGAGAATGATCACTTGAGAACAGTGAGTGGTATTAACAGCTTAGGTGACGTGATGAGGGACTTGTTGTTGATTTATTTGTCAGGGAAAAAAACACCTGATGATGGTTTTAATCATACGATAACCTGAGCAGTTTAAAAAGGGTGTCAGTGCTTACATATCTGTCCTTGATTCAAGGTCACAGATTGTGTCCGTGGTAGGGCACTTGGCTCGCCTCACTGCTGGCTGGGTACCTGCTGAATGCTGATACTTGTTATAATGAACATTGGTGTTAGTTGGACAAAGAAGTTCTACACGCATTATACTCCTGATTATAAAGCATTTATCATAAATGACATTGGTTTAACTTTCATGATTATTACTTCCTGGTTGCTGTTCCTCGTCTTCGTTTTAACTTTGTTTCTGATATCATCTACCTTCATTACTAGTAAGTTCAGGCTTCTTATGAAATGTGGTAGGACTACAGGGCTGAGACTGGGCTGATTATCTTTTAGGGTGGGTTGAGTAAAGAAATTGGGATTGGGGACAAGGGATGATTGGGAAAAGTGCTGGGGTTAGGGGTAAGGAATGGGGGTTGATGATTAGGGATGATGATTAGAATGGTAAGTTAGGGAATATTAGTTTTCATTTAATGGGTTTAGGTTTGAGAAGGACCTGCCTAGTATGGGCCAATAGGCCTACTGCAGAGTTCTTACATCCTTACGTTCTTATTTTCTTGGTGGCAGCGAGGCTGGAAGGAGACAGCAGGGTGGGTGGGTCTGACTCAGTGTTGGGGGGGACGATGGCTGGTGCAAGATATTTGTGTTTCATGATAAAAATGGTTGTTCGGTGTGGTGATTCAACCTCCTTCATGTTTCTCACTCCCTCCTTATCTCAGTAGTAGTAACCAGTTACCAGTAACCAGTGTACCAGTAGATGACTCACTTCCAACCGTCTCTGCGTGAATCACTGGCTGTATTCATATTGTTGCTGACCTAGTAGGATTTCAAGCGCCCCCTCGCCCATGGGCACTCCTTAGTCAGTCTGGTCAAGGGGCAGAGAGAGGCAGGTTCGGCTATGGCGCCCTTCCACATACTTCAGTTACAATATACGTATTCCAGCCTACCTGAGTATTTTTCCGGTCAATCCCCGTGCGCCCCACATGACTATGGCGCACACGGATGGATCGGGCTTGGGTATCAACTAGGCTGTTACTAGCGGCGCACCGGGTCGACCGTACGCGCCCCCCACAGCCCCTGACCGTACTGCACTGTTGAGGTATCTCAACTCTCTCTTGTAGGGCAAGCTAAACTCGAGGGTTACGATTGCAATTACCCGTAAGCTGATGTGGAATGTTGAACAGTTATTCGGCCCCAGCACACCTTACTCGTGTTTGTTTCTTAGTTACCAGGGCTCCGTCGCCACTTCTTTTGGCGTTTAGCATCGCCTACCCAGTCTTTACTCGTAGAGGAGGATTCGTAGCAGATTTGCGAGTTCCTCTGAGTATTTTTACCCCACTATCCAAGTGTAGTCGAACACCGATCACTGATAAATGTGGCAACGTTATGTGAGCGTGGATTTAAGCTTTTTAAAGGTATTCAAGACGTTAGAAAGACTGTGAGTAGCCGGCGGGTCAAAGGTGAACCGTAGCTAGCCGCTCCCCTCACAACCTCCACCCTGTAGCTTGCAAGCCTGTTGCAGCCGTTTCAAGCTTCCTGGCTTAGTTAGTGTGCTAATTGCTTCAATCTCCGAGGGGTTGACCCGGATTTTGCAATTAAGCCAGTCAGTAAGCCAGACTGTGGAAGTGAACGCCAGTCAGCCTATCATCCAGCCTGTCTCCTGTCATCCACCTGCTCCTCCGTGCTGTGTGCATCGTTACACGTCTTCCAGTCAGCCATTCTTGTGGGTTAAGCCAGTCAGCCAACCCAGCTTCTAACCCAGCTGAGAGAGAGAAGTAAGCCACGCAAGTTCCTCTGCGAGTTCCTCTGAAGTATTTTCATATCGCTTTGTGCTCCCTGTTGGATGCTAAGAGTGAAAGATTGAGTCGCACACAGTGACACGAGGTATCAGCTATAAAGAAACTACACTTACAAACGTTAACATGTGAAAGTTACTCGATAAATAACTTCTAACAATGCACTGATTACTGTCAACTAGGATGGGATCACCATCTGGAACATTAGAACAACAACAGACACTCTAGTGAGAGCACTAGCTGTAACAGAGACGTCTTTCTGCAGACAGCATGTCACATCAACAAGAGATGGCATTACTAGTTTCAAGTAATCGTTTTCTGACAAGGCATCCCCTGTGGAGAAACTACTACTCAAACTAGCAGACACTGCAGGGATAGGCTGTGCACTCAAGGCAGTCTGAGTGTCCCCGGACACTTGAGGCAACGGAACACTATCCTGCAAGTCTGAAGGTGTAGTGGAACACAGATGGGAGTGACAGAGTTACTAGTGCCTGACCGCTCGGCTACGTTAATAAGTAATTCACGGATCTATAGGAACTTAATCTGAACTTCACATTTCGCAGCACTTTAACAAATCTCAGATACAAGCTGTGAGAACAAACACATTGCTCAAGGGCTAGGTATTGTCTTTCAGTCAGTAAGGGAATGTGAGGACTGATGACAGGAGCAGCAATAGCCTGAGAGGTCTGAGTGTCGACATTCACTAAAGCATCACTTGACGGTATGTGAGACATAATGGCAAAGAAGTTGCACAAGAACAATTAAGGCAAAAATAATGAATAAAAATGATACAAAATGCTAAAATTGAAATAAAAGAGATGCAACTAATTCTGCAGAAGCAATAAAAAAGTGTCTAAGATACACTGCAAGAGGAAGGACAACTCAATGTAAAGGACTATTGGCCAAGAAAAAAAAATTACATTGAAATATACAAGTAAAAATATTACTGGAGACTGAATTAAATGCAAAATGAGCTGTCTTTACTCTTGCTAATAAAGAAATTAATTAAGAAAATTTTAAATCAATGTAAAAAGTAGAAAATAAAATCACTAAATTGTATGCAACGAGAGATAACTGGGAAATTTAAATATTTTCTAAGAATGCATAAACAAAATTAAAATATAATGCAAAGACAATATCAGGAAAATTAATAAAATGAAAAACAAGATGCAATAATGAACTGAGAATAATAATGCATAAAAATATCAATAAAAGAAAATAATTCACTGCAGAACAAGTTCAACAAAATAATTCACTGCAGAACAAGTGCAACAAAATAATTCACTGCAGAACAAGTGCAACAAAATAAGGTGTAGAAATAATCACTGCAATAATAAAGTCTCACTGGGAAAACTCAGGTTAAATAATAAAATAAAAATATGATGAAAAACTGATTGAACACTTTAACTCTTAATTGTAAATTAGACAAAACAATTTACTCAAAGAGTAAAGAAAACACTTTACGTTAAAAGTAATTGAAATTACATCAAGAGTGAATTTGTTCAAAGAAATATGAACAAATAAAAAAAATAAAAAAATAAAACAAAAACATACAATACAAGTTTAACACTTACAAGTGGCAGGGCACACAACACTTAATCACGTATTCATTATTTTAGTATATTCTTACAACAAAATCTTGCTGTGACTGATACGACAAAAATTTGCTGGCAAAAATAATGGTACACAAGTCTGCGAAAAAATTAGAGGAATGAGACACTGCTGGCATACGAAAAAAGACACACATAGAAATAAATGGATAATTTGGTATACTGGGGTGAATATCACTGCATGAAATACAATGACAAACACTGGAGAATACAATGCTGAAAGAATACAATAAAAAAATTGAATCACTTCACACAGAGTGACTGACTGGTACACTACACAATAATACTTACTTCCAGCCAAAAAAAAAAAAAAAAAAAAAAAAAAAAAACATTTATCATGTGGGGTTCGAACACGTGGATTGGGTAAAAATACTCACGTAGGCTGGAAGTACGTATATTGTAACTGAAGTATGTGGAAGGGCGCCACAGCCGAACCTGCCTCTCTCTGCCCCTTGACCAGACTGACTAAGGAGTGCCCATGGGTGAGGGGGCGCTTGAAATCCTGCTAGGTCAGCAACAATATGAATACAGCCAGTGATTCACGCAGAGACGGTTGGTAGTGAGTCATCTACTGGTACACTGGTTACTGGTAACTGGTTACTACTACTGAGACTTACCCTTCATGTTTCTCACTACCTCCTTACCTTTCATGTCTCTCACTGCCTCCTTCCCATCTACTTTGCCTGAATTTTTCTTTTTAATATTTGCGGGCTTACTACTGACCTTTGACCTCTGACATCAGAGATTTAAAAAGGTTGAGAGGGTTGCCGGTGCACCAGGTTTCCTTCCGGTCTTATTTCCCTTTCTTTCCCTTTCCCTGCGATCATGCGCAGGTGTCACCGGTGTCACGTTAATATTGGATAATCTGTGCAGAACATGAAAGAAGAGAGAGAAAGGTGCGTGCCAAATGCCGCTAATTTCCTGGGTGTGTGCGACCTCACGAAGCACTGAGTCACCAGGTGGGGAAGCGCCCGTGGCACCCTCCTCCAGGGGCACCCTCCTCCAGGCACGCCCTCAGGCACGGCTAGGCACGTCCAGGCAAGCAGAGCTTCTCATCCGGGAAATGTTACGAAAACCGTGTATCACAGTAAGATGTAATTATCATTTTTCCCCATAAGCGTCTATATTTTGTGGAGAGAAATGGTATACAACATCAACCAGCAGGATGGAGACACAGACGCCGCATAACGAGAGCCTTTATTGACAACGTTCCCTCCCAAACACTGGGCTTCATGGGGGTGATTCAGGTAGGTTCGCCAGGACGGGTCCTGGCCTGGGTGTTCTCCATGTGGTGACCCTGAGGAGAGAGGAAGTGCATGAATGTTGAAGCTGACTTCTTGAGAAGACTAAGACAAGTTGGACAAATATATGCTGAGAAGAAGGTGAATTCGCGAAGGACTAGCCAAGCTTAGGTCAGTAAATCTGCTGCAGTGATCCTCCATACTTATAACCTGTTATTGTGTGGGATAACGATGTTGTTTCCTGGAAAGAGACTCAAGAATGTTAAGGAAGCCGTTGTACATAGGCAAGTTGTTTGGCGTGCTGCTTAGTGATGATTTCAGAAGCCTGCTTTTTGAAACGTCTTCTCTGACACAGAGTCCTGCCCATTATAATTGATCAGGTGGTTATAGGTTCTTGAGAAAAGCTACATTCGACGCTCAGTTATTTGCAACTACCATATCATAAATAAATAATAAAAATGACTCCATATATACGATATATTTTTATAAATATTATTAGTATATATACGAATTTTTCCCATTAAGAAATATTATAATATATTATCATTTACCATAATAATATATCGTGCGAATACGTTAAAAATACACTTTTAATGCATCTTCTTGGGTAAATGGCAATGAAAGTTTGTGCATGTAATATTGAATATATTAACTATAAACAATATATTTAATTTAGTTGATTATTATTAATATTAAACTTATTTATAAATATATTTCGTGGATAACCAAATTAAATTGCGTTGTTTAAATAGAAGTTGTATTCTTGCTAACAAGGAAAAATTTTAATTTAATATTAACAAAAAAAACTAACTTAAACGAAAAAATATAATTTTTAGATAGTATTAATTCGATCTGTTAAATATTAAAACTTTAGTGGCACACAAATTATTGGCTGTTAATAAGGTTAAGGTAATTCACCAAGGTGTACCGATACAAAAATACATTTAATTACTCCCAAAAAAAAATATATCACGTTACACCCAATTTAAAAGACTAATCGACATCGGTTAAAGTAATCTTAGCAGGCACAAACAGATATTTTGGGCCTGTTAACCAGTTAAGGATAACAGGCCCAAGGTGTACCATAAACCAAAAACCACAAGACTTCCTCCCCCCCAAATAAAAAACATACTACCTCCATCCCCCACCTCACTTCACCAAAGCATAATACCTCAAAAGCCCACTGCTACCACGTCCCCCAACACACACTGCACTTTTAGTTAAGCATACCACTCGCTTCATCAAGTACTCTATATAACCATCAGTTACTTTTCAGCCTCTTCGACTGAAAACTAACTTAAGATCTGCTAGGTGGGAAAACTTTAAGGCTCGTGCAAAGGATTTTCATTACCTTAGATATACAACTTACCCTGTGTGGTGAAATATAACAGGGCAACATAGCTGTGTGGGAAGAAAAGCTAGCTGTCACGAAGATTTGCATAGCTGCACACGGCAGGTGTACAAGAAAAAGTCCTCTAGCCCTGGCAATCCGTTGTGTGTATGTAACATTAAATATTAGCGAGCAGCAGCGTCTGAAAAGCATCTTCAGCCAGGTAGACTTTGCACTGTGTAGTTGCCTAAGATGCTCATCATCTTGTGAGTCAATATGTCGAGGCGGAAGCCTGTGAGAGAGAGAAAGAGAGAGTGGGGGTGGGAGGAGGCAAGTAGTGAGCAGGTCTAGACACGTGTTAGAAGTCAATGTTGAGATTTCAGGAAGATTTGAGTGCTTAAGGGTTTTTCCACTAGTGTTAAAAGTTAACCGTGTGTTTTATGTAAATTTGAGCGCTGCGGGAAGGATTCCTGTCGGGTTGTGAGAGTTGGTTGAGATATTCCAAAGAGGTGTGAGACTTGGTGGTAGCAATTATAAATTATCTGAAGGATTTTAAAAATTTATGATGAAACCCTTAGAATTTATACGCTTATGGAAATAGAAGAGACCTCAATGACACCCTGCATTTATCAGTTCTAGTTTTCTAACCCTTCGGGTTTATAATCCGAACAGAATATTCTTTGATAGCATTAAAAAAAAATTCTTGTTTGGTAGCTCTGCATTTTTATCGGTTATTTTTTTTTTAAATTAGTCTTTGAGGAAATTTACAAATGTTGGAGAATAGGATGTAAATTTTGTGGTTTCCATGTATATCAAATTTTCTGACATATCTGGATTATGTTCGTGAGGGTCAGCCAAGTCAGCAGTGTTGTTGTAGCGTGCAGTACTGTGAAACGGTGAGTCCTTGCTCAGCTTACTGTTACAGTAAATATTAGCAGAGAAAATGTGATGAGAATAGAAGTAGCACTCACAAGTCATCACATGGAAAATAGTCAGAAGAGGCTTTGCGAAGTTATCGCCTGAAAACTTAATTCATGAATATTTTGTATTAAACTGACCAGAGGGCAATTGCACCTTACAGTTGTTTCATAAACCCTTCCCTAGAAATAGTTCATCAGGCTTGAAAGTTTGAAGCCGATCGGATAAGATGTTCTGAAGTCATAAAGAAAAGCATTGGAGGAAGTTAGTGGATGACAAGAACATAATGAAAAACAATGTGCCGACTCTGGTATAAAGTCCTACTAATATAGAGTATTTCAGGGCTCACTAAACTCTTCAAATCTAGAAGATTTGACAGATTTGCAAATTGTTAATAATATCTAAAATTCTACAAGTAAAATGTTCGTTTCTTTAGAAAGTTCAATTTGATAATTTTTTTCAGTAAAATTGGTAAATTAACTCTCACAATCCCAAAACTCAATAAAAAAAATCTTCCCACAAGGTACACCTGAGCATAGTGTTTGAAGTCGACCAGAAGAAGTATTCTCTATTTCACAGAAACCAGTTTAATAAGATAGTTACATTAATCGTTCCCCCATTACAATAAATCTCCTTTGAAAATTTTAAGTCGATCGGATAAGACATTCTCAAGTTATAAATGAAAGCTTAAAGAAAATAAATATATTCAGGCAACCATTTAAAGTATCCCTTCGGGGGTACCTAATGTAAAGTTGCTCAATGAAAATTCTTCTCGATAATGGCAGACGATGAGCATACCGTAGGGAGGGTCGTGTCCCACTGACTAAAAGGGAAAATTAAAAACCCAAAACGGCTAATATATAACTTACCAGGATTTATACAAAGAGTGATAAAGACGAGGACAAAGCAACCAGATACAGAGTTATGTTTTCAGGATTTACGACCCAACAGACTCACTCACTGGAAATAACAAACCTACAGTACCATGTTGAAGCTGAATCAGCAGGAACAAGAAAATCAAGAATATAATTGACATAGCTTAATGCATATTTAGAAAATTTACCGAGAAAATCCTTCAAAGCAACCATTATAGAAATACACTAGTAAATGACTTAAAATATCGAAAACAAAAAAAAAATGATAATAGCTGACTCACGCGAAAGAGATATGAACAGAAGGTTAAGAAGGCATCAAAACAACACAGAAATTGAAAATCTGACAGAAAACATAAAATAATCTATCGCTATGACAAATATAAGTATAGAGATCGAAAAGAAAATTGTAATCATCAAAGAATCTGGCACAAATGCATAGGAGACAATGTGTGGCTCACCTTAAATTGCTGGAAGTCTCTTCAAGGAAGGAATAACTTTCAAGAAAGTATGGCATCATTATCATAATCAGCATCATTTATGCTAAAAGAAGCCTCCAACGTAATGAAATAATATTGACATGTTCTGGCAGAATGGGAAAAGTGAGCCAGTAAGTGGAGGAAACAGTCATTATCGGAGAATAGGCTACAGCTGGAACAGAACTAGCTTCAACACTGGAACAGAACTAGCTTCAACACTGGAACAGAACTAGCTTCAATACCGGAACAGAACTAGCTTCAACGCAGAACAGAACTAGCTTCAACACTGGAATAGAACTAGCTTCAACACTGGAACAGAACTAGCTTCAACACTGGAACAGAACTAGCTTCAACACTGGAATAGAACTAGCTTCAACACTGGAACAGGTCTAGCTTCAACACTCATCAAATTTGTGGCAAGGTTATGATAACTGGAAAAGGAAAGGGAAGACCAGAAACTGATTAGGGGCATAACAGGCAGAGGCTGCAAACCTCAGTCAATGAGAAGGACCAATGGGTGAGCATATTGCCGAGCATGTCTCATTAGCCAAATAATCTTTGCATTTTAATGGATTTAAAATTAATTTTTGGGAATATCAATAAGTCATGTCAGTCTTGGAGAATGTGATGCCAACCTGGTGCATTTCTTCAATAATATAAGAGCATTTTAACCAAAAAACATATGAAAATTAAAAAAAAAATTATCTTATTCCTTAAGGAGGTGCCTTAATACCTATGAAGGGGAGCTCTTGATTCAAGGAACTAGACTTACCCTGCCCTTTCTTGGGTCGAACCATATTACCTTCCAACCCCCAGGTGCTATATGTCCTATATGGGATCAACGATTTCCCCTAATTAAAATAAATAATTATCAAGTATTCTACAATCTATGTAGGGTAATAATTAGACTATCTGAGGTTGTGACCCTTTTAGACTCGGGAAGCAATCCTTAACTTAAGAGTGAAGTTATATGAGGAGGGAGAGAGAGAGAGAGAGAGAGAGAGAGAGAGACAGACAGACAGACAGACAGACAGAAAAAAGAGAGAGAGATCAGCAAGGACCGTAACTGGAGACAGACATTAGGTCTCCTGGCTGAGAGAGAAGAGACCAGTGCTGTGATGAAAGACAGCAGTGAGAACTTGGTGAGAAACCTGAGTGGAGCTCTGGAGTGGAGATCTGGATGGGAGGTCTGGAGTGGAGGTCTTGAGTGGAGGTCTGGAGTGGAGCTCTGGAGTGGAGCTCTGGAGTGGAGCTCTGGAGTGGTTGGTATACTTCTAGAAGACTGCTGTGAACTTTACATTGATTGTTTAGTGTTACTAGTCATTCACATGCAGCTTTCTCCCTGGCTTCCAAGAATTCACGAGTGTAATTCCTCCTGTGTTATATTGTTCTCTTCGTTACAGAATTCTATTTTTTTTATTATTATTTCCAGTAACATCGAGCATGAATAAACTAAATGAATTTCCGCTTGATCGATCCTCGCCTTTTGGAAATATTTCCAAGCAGTGTTCTTTTTGAAGCGATAAATTAAATGATAATTGTTTTTTGCAGTGTGTGATTATCTCTGCCAGGAGTAATTTTCTGAGTACGATTATCTCTGCCAGGAGTAATTTTCTGAGTACGATTAGCTCTGCCAGGAGTAATTTTCTGAGTAAGATTATCTCTGCCAGGAGTAATTTTCTGAGTACGATTATCTCTGCCAGGAGTAATTTTCTGAGTACGATTATCTCTGCCAGGAGTAATTTTCTGAGTACGATTAGCTCTGCCAGGAGTAATTTTCTGAGTAGATTAGCTCTGCCAGGAGTAATTTTCTGAGTAACGATTATCTCTGCCGGGGAGTAATTTTCTGAGTAAGATTAGCTCTGCCAGGAGTAATTTTCTGAGTAGATTAGCTCTGCCAGGAGTAATTTTCTGAGTAAGATTAGCTCTGCCAGGAGTAATTTTCTGAGTAAGATTAGCTCTGCCAGGAGTAATTTTCTGAGTAAGATTATCTCTGCCAGGAGTAATTTTCTGAGTACGATTAGCTCTGCCAGGAGTAATTTTCTGAGTAAGATTAGCTCTGCCAGGAGTAATTTTCTGAGTAAGATTATCTCTGCATAATTTCTAGTAGATTAGCTCTGCAGGAGTATTTTCTGAGTAAGATTATCTCTGCCAGGAGTAATTTTCTGAGTACGATTAGCTCTGCCAGGAGTAATTTTCTGAGTACGATTATCTCTGCCAGGAGTAATTTTCTGAGTACGATTATCTCTGCCAGGAGTAATTTTCTGAGTACGATTAGCTCTGCCAGGAGTAATTTTCTGAGTACGATTATCTCTGCCAGGAGTAATTTTCTGAGTACGATTAGCTCTACCAGGAGTAATTTTCTGAGTACGATTAGCTCTACCAGGAGTAATTTTCTGAGTACGATTAGCTCTGCCAGGAGTAATTTTCTGAGTAAGATTAGCTCTGCCAGGAGTAATTTTCTGAGTACTATTAGCTCTGCCAGGAGTAATTTTCTGAGTAAGATTACTCTGCCAGAGTAATTTTCTGAGTAAGATTAGCTCTGCCAGGAGTAATTTCTGAGTAGATTATCTCTGCCAGGAGTAATTTTCTGAGTACGATTAGCTCTGCCAGGAGTAATTTTCTGAGTACGATTATCTCTGCCAGGAGTAATTTTCTGAGTACGATTAGCTCTGCCAGGAGTAATTTTCTGAGTACGATTAGCTCTACCAGGAGTAATTTTCTGAGTACGATTAGCTCTGCCAGGAGTAATTTTCTGAGTAAGATTAGCTCTGCCAGGAGTAATTTTCTGAGTACTATTAGCTCTGCCGGGAGTATTCTGAGTAATTATTCTGAGAGTAATTCTGAGTACTATTAGCTCTGCCAGGAGTAATTTTCTGAGTACTATTAGCTCTGTCAGGAGTAATTTTCTAAGTATGATTAGCTCCGTCAGGAGTAATTTGGTATAAAAGGCTTCATCTGTCCATGTTCTGACTAGCTTCTCCAAGACTCTGCACTGACTCATCTGCTGTCAGGCAGATGAGTAACAGTCTAGACACTGTCAGCATCTAGTGCCTACATTTACAACCCACTTTCAGATTTTAACCTGAAAGCCTACCATCAAAGCTTATTTTCATAGCCTGCCTTTATAGTCTTCCTTCACAGCCTGACTTCATAGCCTTCCTTCACAGCCTACTTTTATAGCCTTCCGTCAAGGCCCACATTCGTAGCCTGCCTTTATAGCCTTCCTTCATAGCCTACTTTTATAGCCTTCCTTCACAGCCTACCTGGATCCTTACACTATTCATCAACAAAATCTTAAATAAACAAAGTAACAAGAGCTTCGACAACTGAGAAAAAAAAAGGAATGATAAATCTTTCATGATCCTTCAGTAATTTCAAGGGAAACTCCCGTAAAAATCTCGTCTGTTGTTTCCGTTTCTCTCTTCTCCTCCCTCATTCTGCCCTTAATTTGGCCTATCACAGTTCCCTCATCAGCATCTTTATCGCTCTGCTCCTTCGCCCCTGCTAATAAGAAGAGAGAGAAGCAGGCAATATGTAACCAAAGTGTGGCTAGAGAGGCTGTGGATAAAAAAGAGATTGTCACGCCTCCTCCTCCTCCTCCCTCCCTTTCTCTCTCTCTCTCTCTCTCTCTCTCTCTCTCTCTCTCTCTCTGGATTTCTTTGTCTCTGTATCTCTAGCTACTTGTTTCTGTCTGTCTGTCTGTCTGTCTGTCTGTCTGTCTGTCTGTCTGTCTGTCTGTCTGTCTCTGTCTGTCTGTCTGTCTCTCTCTCTCTGTCTCTCTGTCTCTGTCTCTCTCTCTCTCTCTCTCTCTCTCTCTCTCTCTCTCTCTCTCTCTCTCTCTCTCTCTCTCTCTCTCTCTCTCTCCTTCTCTTCTCTCTCTCTCTCTCTCTCTCTCTCTCTTTCTCTCTCTCACTCTTTATCTATCTATCTATCTATCTACCTAACTATCTCCAGACCACAAAAGAAAAGTAATATTTAAGATGCAAATTAAACAAGTGGAATGGAATAAAAATCCATCCATGACCTCTCAGTCACATCGTCAAGGAACACTAGAGTGTTCCTCCACACATAATCCTCACCCAATAAGCCAAATGGATCATTTCGTCTGAAAAAAAGACATGACATGTAAAAGGGAAAAGAAAAAAAAGGGGCGTGAAACGCGAAGTCTGAGGCCGGCTCCTTGTTTGCAACTGACACTCTTGCAGTTTCCACCACCAGATGGGCAGTAAATAATGATCTCGTCTTAACAAGGTGTTGATCATGTGAATATGGAGGAGGTGGAGGTTCCCGGCCCACCTAGGGTCGATGATCTCTCCAGCAGCTAGCTCCACACACTCGACTACCTAGTGTATCCGACCCACCTGTGTGTGTCCCACCCACCTGTGTGTGTCCCACCCACCTGTGTGTGTCCCACCCACCTGTGTTTGTGACTGAACCACCTGCACCAGTTCCTCACACTTGATCATGTAATGTGTCCTTATGAATGATTTTCATATGCTTCTTTTAGCAGCCTTCTTACTTGTACTACTCTTTATGGCAGACATGTTATATAATGTGTACAGAAACCTTAACAGTAGAGTTGTATAAACATGGGTTAGACTCGTTTCATGACTCGTAAATACCATGGGTTTAGCGCTTACCATGAATTATTAAATTATCTTTATCGTAGGGTTTTTTAATTTCGTTACTTGTCTATGTCTGTACTCGCCAGTTTGTACTCATTGATACTCGTGCGTGGGGGGGGGGAGTTGATTCAGGGCTCCTGACCCCTGCTTCTTAATGCTGACCGGCATTACTGGTTTCTGGTTTCTTGGTTCAGTGTACTCACGGAGATGTTTGCCGGGTGATAGTCGTCTCCGGTACCTGCAGCTTAAAACGTTTCAACTGACGTTTACTGATCCTGGTCTACTCTTGGCACTGTATGAATTTAACCTCTACCACCTCCTCATTCAGCTCATTATAATAAGATTGAAGTATTTTCTAACACTCCTCTAACTTAGTTGCATATTTATCTTCTACCTGGCTGTGTGCCTCCCATATCAAGCAGTCTGTCTCTGTTTTATCGAATTCTTTAAGTAGTTTGTACATTGTCATCATTTATTCTCCTGGTTCTTCTTTCTTCCAAGTTCGTTACGCTCATTTTCTTGAGTATATAATCACAGTTCAACCCTTGAGCTAACATAGTTGCAGACCTTTCGACCTCCACTAATTTCGTAACATGCTTTCTCAGGTGCGGATCCATGCTGGTGCTACTTACTCTATAATGTGCAAGACATACGTCGTGTACCGTAGTGTTCTGAAGGATTTTCTTTTTAATATATTTGAAGGAAACAAAGTCTCAAATGCACTGCCAAGATTATGCGGTTTTTACACACTTCTGGCGATACGTTCGGTGTAGTGATGACTCCGAAATCCTTCTTTCTCGCATTTTTTTAACTTTATTCCTTCTAGTTTATTATCTGTCTGGTCTTCCTCTACCTTCTTTAATTTGTGCGACTTTGCACTTATTTGGATTAAATTCCAGTAGCTACTTGCCTACAGTAGCTACTTGCCCCCAGTAGCTGCCTGCTTCCAGTAGCCACTTGCCTCCAGTAGCTATGTATTTGCCTCCAGTAGCTACTTGGTTCCAGTAGCTACTTGCCTCCAGTAGCTACTTGCCTCCAGTAGCTACTTGCCTCCAATAGCTACTTTCCTCCAGTAACTACTTGCCCCAGTAGCTACTTGCATCCAGTAGCTACTTGCCTCCAGTAGCTACTTGCCTCCAATAGCTACTTTCCTCCAGTAACTACTTGCCCCAGTAGCTACTTGCATCCAGTAGCTACTTGCCTCCAGTAGCTACTTGCCTCCAATAGCTACTTTCCTCCAGTAACTACTTGCCCCAGTAGCTACTTACCTCCAGTAGCTACTTACCCCAGTAGCTACTTACCCCAGTAGCTACTTACCAGTACACTACCCAGTAGCTACTTACCCCAGTAGCTACTTACCCCAGTAGCTACTTGCCCCAGTAGCTACTTACCCCAGTAGCTACTTACCCCAGTAGCTACTTACCCCAGTAACTACTAGCTTGACTCTTCCTGTAACCTGACCACGTCTTCTCGTACGCATGTCTCTGCTTTCTCCTTTTAATTTTCTTCTGATTAGGTTTCACTGCATCAACAAACACCGATACATAAAACTTATTCCAATCTGGTAAGTCATTGAGATATATTAACATATTTACTCTCTTACCATCGCTCTCGTCTGCTTTAGATATTCACTGATGCAAATGAATTTTTTTCCTAGCCACTCCTAGTCTTACTAATTTGTGTATCAATCTCCGGTGTGATGCTGTGTCACACGCCTTCCTGTAGTCCAAGAAAATATAGTCAACCTGTTATAGAATTCCAACAGGTTCGTAAAGAAGGACTTCCCTAACCTCAATCCATGTTGGTTTTCTGCATGGAAATTATTTATCTTCAGGTGTATCACCAATATTTTTTCTTATTATCTCTATCAGCACTTTATAAATGTCATCACTAATGGTTTATTTAGTCTTTCTTGTTTATTCCCCATGTTTATAGCAGGGCCATCACTGTGACCAATCGGCTACAGAGCTGACAATAAGATGAATTTACAAACAGCAGTACTGTGACGTTACTGTATAAACTGAATCAACCCTACCTACCTGGAGTCTACCTGAAGGGTGTTCCGGGGATCAAAGCCCCCGCGGCCCGGTCCACGACCAGGCCTCCCCGTGGATCAGGGCCTGATCAACCAGATTGTTACTGCTGACCGCATATAGTCCAACATACGAACCACAGGCCGGCTGATCCGGCACCGACTTGAAGTATCAGTGTGACTTTGTAAATGGTCCAAATCGGACCGAAACGTCGCCGTAAGCTTCTCCTATGTGCGGGTTATTCGAGTATTGTTCCAGTCACAGTATTGTGTACCTCGAAAGTTTCTGGGCCTAATCAGCCAGGCTGTTACAGCTCGCCGACGTATGAACCACAGCCCTGCTGGTCAAGTACTGACCAGCCTTCTCACAGAAGTGTTTGTAAAAATCATTCCTACTGTTCTGTAGCTGGGTGGTTACAGCTCTGGGCTTGCACATGCATCAAACATATTTCGTGTCCCCGTCCATTCTTCTGTTTATGTACTGACAATCGTTCGTTATTTATTTATAGTTTGTTCGGTGCTTCCGCTTCTTATTTCAGTATCCATGAGGGCATACTGTCCTTGTCTCACATTTTTATAACATTATATTCATGGTTCATACAGCAGCCGTGAAATGGGATTCAACGAGATTTGTTTTCAGGTAGTGTACATACTGTTTAGACACAGACAGTATATATACTGTGAGCAGCTCTTAGCTATTTTGCATGACTGTTTATCTTCCTATTGTCACCCAAAATACCCACAACTCACCACATGAAGGTGACTGCTTTTCGAGTTCCCTCACTGTCCCATATATTTTGTGGTACATATTATTTTTCAAGGTTAGAGGTGTTATCTCACCTCAGTTCATTTCCGAGCCTAAGCCTAGGAAAACCTTATACAGGTAATGTACGTGTGTGTATATAGACTCTCGTCTCACACAATCTTCCCCCGGCTGTGTCTGGCTCCCGGGACGCACCTCACCAGAGCTGGAAACAGTGTACGTATATCTTAAAGTGTCCCAACACCACCTTTCTCCACTCCTGCAGCTCCAGCTCTGCTAAAGGAAGAGCAGACGGGGAGCGGAGAGAGAGAGAAGGAAAATACCCTTGTATGTTCTGATAGTTCCCTTTCTTATCTAGTAGAGGTATTTAGGGTTTGTTGTAGGGCCACGAGTTTCAGGGAATGTCTGGTGGAGGGTGAAAGGAGAGTGATGTAAGGCCCTCAGGTAAAGCCTGTGTGTCTGAAAGCGGAAGAACAGGAGGCGAAGATAAGGCTTTGTTTACTTCAGTAGGAAGACTGAGGCCTTACTTTCTCCCTCCCTCGCTTTCTCTCCTGCCACAGATTGGATGTGCACTGATATTATCGCTGGGAGGCTGGGGCGAGGTGACACAAGGAGTAGGAGATGACACAAGGAGTAGGAGATGACACTAGGAGGAGATGAAACAAGGAGAAGCAGGAGGCGGGGCGAGGTGACACAAAGGGGAGATGACACAAGGTATAGCAGGAGCGGTGGATACTTCATTCCTTATAATGACTTAAACTTCCGCTTGCTTTTCTAATTTGCTAAGTAGCCTATAGTTCGTAATAGTTTGTCCCCCCTTTTGTTTCTCCTGACGCTGTCGTGGCGCTTGAAGTCGAGGTATCAGTGTAATACTAAAGGGAAAAAATTGGGCAGGGATGATCAGGGATCATCAGTGTAATTAATAGAATGTCTTATATAGTACCCTGTTGCAAATGAAAGGCAATTATTGTTGCTCTTATTGCATTATCCGTTTGAGTGGCATCCTGTAGGTACATGGTTCAGTGACAAAGGATTCCTTCCCAACATCATGAAAATAAATTTATGTATTCATTGCAAACTGTAAGGTTTGTTCACGGCGCTTGCACCACTGTGAAATGCTTGTCACCACTGTGAATGCAGTGTCCCATGACTGAAAAAATGCTTGTCACACTGTAAGTGTTGTTCACGGCGCTTGTCACCACTGTGAAATGCTTGTCACCACTGTGAAATGCTTGTCACCACTGTGAAATGCTTGTCACCACTGTTAAATGCTTGTCACCAATGTGAAATAGTCAAGATGGCAGCCTTCTTTGATATCCTCTCCTTTTATGGAATTATCCGTTAGCATGGCAGCACAAAAGGTAATTACCTTTATCTAAAGAGCATATTATTACTAAATGAATAAACAGAAGGATGGACGGGGAACTGAACCGTGGTCCATGTGTATAACTGGCCCCACACGGTAACCTCCTAGAGGTTACAATAGAATGATGTTACAGTCAGTCCGCTTCCGTATCATCTGTTCATTCACCGAGTCATTTTTTTATGATTTACATTGGGTTTATGGACTATACGCATATGAGAACTGTCAGAATAAATGGGACTGAGGAATGAGACAGTAAAGTCGCAACTGATGCCATCTGGAGTATACCTGGAGGTTTCGAGGGGGCAACGCCCCCGCGGCCCGGCTCTACCAGGCCTCGTGGGTGATGTTTGAACTGGAACTGCACTGCCTCAGTGCACTGCCAATTCTAACGAAGTGCACTGCCAGTTCTAACGTCGAATTTTTGCCAAATATGGCGACTTGATGCTTTACGAAAAAAATATCGCTGAAGTTAAGCTTATATACGTGAGGATGGAATAAGCTGCAGCTGGTTACGTAAATTTTAATCGGATTAGTTAAGTTTTTGAATTAGTGTTGAGACAAGTTGTAAAACTTGTATAACGCGTTAGTAAACGTGTTGTACAAGTTATACATTTTGTAAGTTTAAATCTTTATTTTCGGATTGTTTGCCAACTTTGCTTAAAAAGCATGAGAGAGAGAGAGAGAGAGAGAGAGAGAGAGAGAGAGAGAGAGAGAGAGGAGAGATGAATTAGAGACAGTGAGAGAGAGGAGTCTGATAATTGACTATGTGTACCTGTACTAATAAACTTCTTTATTACTTATTTAAGATAGATAGATAATTGATAGAGAGAAGAGGGGGAGAGAGAGAGAGAGAAGAGAGAGGAGAGAGAGAGAGAGAGAAGAGAGAGAGAGAGAGAGAGAGAGAGAGAGAGAGAGAGAGAGAGAGAGAGAGATAGGTTAAGGGCAGAGGGAAAAGAGGAGAGAAAAGGCTTATTTCATGCTCCAGCATTGAGGGAGTGTATGAGGATGATAGGTTACTCTAAACACTGTCATAACCACATGCTGTCATAACCACATGCTGTCATAACCACATGCTGTCATAACCACATGCTGTCATAACCACATGCTGTCATAACCACATGCTGTCATAACCACATGCTGTCATAACCACATGCTGTCATAACCACATGCTGTCATAACCACATGCTATCATAACCACATGCTATCATAACCACATACTGTCATACCACTGCTTATACCACATGCTATCATAACCACATAGCTGTCATAACCACATGCTGTCATAAACCACATGCTGTCATAACCACATGCTGTCATAACCACATGCTGTCATAACCACATGCTCTCATAACCACATGCTGTCATAACCACATGCTGTCATAACCACATGTTGTCATAACCACATGCTGTCATAACCACATGCTGTCATAATCACATGCTATCATAACAACATGCTGTCATAACCACATGCTGTCATAACCATATGCTACCATAACCACATGCTGTCATAACCACATGATGTCATAACCACATGCTGTCATAACCACATGATGTCATAACCACATGCTGTCATAACCACATGCTGTCATAACCACATGATGTCATAACTACGTGCTGTCATAATCACATGCTCTCATAACCACATGCTGTCATAACCACATGCTGTCATAACCACATGCTGTCATAACCACATGCTGTATTAACCACATGCTATCATAACTACATGCTATCATAACCACATACTGTCATAACCACATGCTGTCATAACTACATGCTATCATAACCACATGCTGTCATAAACTACCCATGCTTAGCTATCATAACCACATGCTTTCATAACCACATACTGTCATAACACATGCTGTCATAACCACATGCTATCATAACCACATACTGTCATAACCACATGCTATCATAACCACATGCTATCATAACCACATACTGTCATAACCACATGCTGTCATAACCCATCTATTCATAACCACATGCTGTCATAACCACATGCTGTCATAACCACATGCTGTCATAACCACATGCTGTCATAACCACATGCTGTCATAACCACATGCTGTCATAACCACATGCTATCATAATCACATGCTGTCTTAACCACATGCTGTCATAACCACATGCTATCATAACCACATACTGTCATAACCACATGGTATCATAACCACATGCTGTCATAACCACATGCTATCATAACCACATGCTATCATAACCACATACTGTCATAACAACATACTGTCATAACCACATGCTATCATAACCACATACTGTCATAACCACAGGCTATCATTACCACATGCTATCATAGCACCATACTGTCATAACCACATGCTGTCATAACCACATGCCATCATAACCACATACTGTCATAACCACATGCTATCATAACCACATGCTGTCATAACCACATGCTATCATAACCACATGCTGTCATAACCACATGCTATCATAACCACATGCTATCATAACCACATGCTATCATAAGCACATGCTGTCATAACCACATGCTGTCATAACCACATGCTGTCATAACCACATGCTGTCATAACCACATGCTCTCATAACCACATCTTGTCATAACCACATGCTGTCATAACCACATGCTCTCATAACCACATACTGTCATAACCACATGCTATCATAACCACATGCTATCATAACCACATACTGTCATAACCACATGCTGTCATAACCACATGCTATCATAACCACATACTGTCATAACCACATGCTATCATAACCACATGCTCTCATAACCACATGCTATCATAACCACATGCTATCATAACCACATGCTATCATAACCACATGCTGTCATAACCACATGCTGTCATAACCACATGCTGTCATAACCACATGCTATCATAACCACATGCTATCATAACCGCATGCTGTCATAACCGCATGCTGTCATAACCGCATGCTGTCATAACCACATGCTGTCATAACCACATGCTGTCATAACCACATGCTGTCATAACCACATGCTGTCATAACCACATGCTGTCATAACCACATGCTGTCATAACCACATGCTATCATAACCACATGCTGCCATAACCACATGCTGTCATAACCACATGCTGTCATAACCACAGGCTGTCATAACTACGTGCTGTCATAACCACATGCTGTCATAACCACATGCTGTCATAAGCACATGCTATCATAACCACATGCTGTTATAACCACATGCTGTCATAACCACATGCTATCATAACCACATGCTGTCATAACCACATGCTGTCATAACTACGTGCTGTCATAACCACATGCTGTCATAACCACATACTATCATAACCACATGCTGTCATAACCACATGCTGTCATAACCACACGCTGCCATAACCACATGCTATCATAACCACACGCTGCCATAACCACATGCTGTCTTAACCACATGCTGTCATAACCACATGCTGTCATAACCACATGCTGTCATAACCACATGCTGTCATAACCACATGCTGTCATAACCACATGCTGTCATAACCACATGCTATCATGACCACATGCTATCATAACCACATGCTGTCATAGCCACATGCTGTCATAACCACATGCTATCATTACCTCATGCTGCGTACCATAAAACCACACTCTTATCAATAATCGCACCATGCTTCATAACCACATGATATCATACCACATGCTGTCCTCCACATCTTCACATCTTCCATGAACCACACGTTTCAATAACCAATCATGTCTCCGGTTTCTCCTCACTCATTTCCTCCAACTTTGCTTCAGTCCACTAAAAGACATTCTGTTCTATACCTCATTAGTTATAATCGCTCTATTTCATCATTACAGATTCCTTCAAAATTCTCGTTACTTCTCATACTTCACCTTCCCATCATATCTACCACTTCCTAACTATAAATCACATTTGTTCCTCCTAGTCTTTTCTCATTTCTCTCCAAACCTCTTTTTCTTACTGTCAGTACACTTGCTGTTAATACATTCTTTCATTGCTATTTTGGTCCTTCTTGCCTTTTTTTAAACTCATTGTTCTATACACCTTCCTCATCATTTCTAAACACTGTGCTAAACAAAGTGCAAACTATTACCCATTTCAACTTTTTTTTTGTCTCCTAATTCCACTAAGCAATTGTCTTCCCTCTGTGTCACCCATTACACAAACCTCTTTGCACCCTTCATTCATTTCTGTTTTTAATATTGTTATACTCTCTTTCACAATGATCTAACCTCCCCTTAACCATCCTTCGATGTTTAATTTATTTCCATTCTGTTTCTCACTAACACCAATCCTGTATACATTTTCTCTCCTTATACTCTAGCTAGCATTAAATAATCCTGGCATATCATCATTCTTCAAAATCGATCCAGAAATCTGCCAACACCTCCACTAACACAGAAGATAACACGTCACAGGACTAGCACGTCACAGGACTAGCACGTCACAGGGACTAGCACGTCACAGGGACTAGCACGTCACAGGACAAGCACGTCACATGACTTAGCACTAGTTGCCTCAAAGACTACACGTCAAGAGACTAGCACTTCAAACATAACGTTCTGATTAGCACGTCATAGAACTACACTCCAAGCTTTCATTCTACAGAGTAGCAGACGTCACAAGACTATCACGTCACACAGACTACACGTCACCAAACTTTGTAACTTATTGGTCATCATTTTCTTAAAAAAATGCGTTTTATACCCTCCTTTTAATACAGCTAAACCTTTAAACATAAAACTTTTCTGTT
The DNA here is from genome assembly GCF_026875155.1 of Cherax quadricarinatus. NCBI lineage: Eukaryota > Metazoa > Arthropoda > Malacostraca > Decapoda > Parastacidae > Cherax > Cherax quadricarinatus. The sequence goes on along the minus strand of NC_069419.1, from coordinate 16,508,465 downwards.
TATACAATATATCATTTAATATATGCTACTCATCAGTTTTATTTTTTCATATGATAAAGCCTAATAATTTCCTTGCCTCCTCCCAGTTTTAAATACAACACATAAATATTTGTACCAGTGCTGATAACACTTCATTCCACTACCACCAACAATCAGTTTTCCCCTCAACATTAATGCTAAACACTACCACCAACAATCAGTTTTCCCCTCAACATTAGTGCTAAACACTACCACATTCATACCACCCTTCAAAAAGCTGCTTTTTTATTTTATTCTAAGTAATTGCAGACATAAAATTTGGGGTACCCAGCCGGTGTTCCCGGGAGAGTCGCGTGATTAAGAGGATGCAGGACAACCCACAGTGAAATATTATGAAAGGGAGACTAAAAGCTTTTTCTGGTTCTAATGAACGGGGAATTTTACGAGCCTCGGAGCTGCCATTCCCAAAGGTGTGAGGGAGCCACATTAACCCTTGCGCCGCCTACCTTAAATGTAGATAAAAATTATACATTATATGGCCTTGCAAGCAAAGGAAAGAGTTTTGAAGAGATTTTCCAAGACCGGATATATTTAATATATATATATATATATATATATATATATATATATATATATATATATATATATATATATATATATATATATATATATATATATATTCTGGGAAACAGCTACTGTAGTTTGCAAAGATAAGTAAACATTTATACAGAGCTTTAATTTATATACGACAACTGAAATGGATCGGAAGTCATCACAGATGATTCATTAGCACAAAGTAACCAGCCATGGTTACTTTGTGCTAATGACCACTACCACAGGTGCTGACCACTACCATGGTGCTGACCACTACCATGGTGCTGACCACTACCATGGTGCTGACCACTACCATGGTGCTGACCACTACCATGGTGCTGACCACTACCATGGTGCTGACCACTACCATGGTGCTGACCACTACCATGGTGCTGACCACTACCATGGTGCTGACCACTACCATGGTTGCTGACCACTAGCACAGGAGAGGGCGAGAAATGAAGAGGAGAAAGAGTAAACAGTGATTTAAAGGAGAGGGGGAAATATTTAGAAGAAGATTGAGAGGGATACAAGTAAAAAGGAAGGAGAAATAAGGAAGATAAAAGGGATCAGGACACCAAATAGTATCGGTCAACGTACATAAACATAAAAGTAGGTAGAAACTGTGGATGAAGCAGGTGGTGATGAAGCAGGTGGTGATGAAGCAGGTGGTGATGAAGCAGGTGGGGATGAAGCAGGTGGGGATGAAGCAGGTGGAGATGAAGCAGGTGGTGATGAAGCAGGTGGTGATGAAGCAGGTGGTGGAGATGTTGCAGGGCGAGAGAAATGGAGCAACATGCCCTGAGGAGGCGAAATTTGCAACAATTTACCCTTGTCAAGACACGAAGAGAAAGAGACGCCTCTTTAAGCACAACACGGTAAAGAATTCTTTACCATCGTCCTATACGTCTTCCCACACCAAGAGGGAACCAGTAGCTGGGTATAACTAGGAATCTTGATGTTTCGCCCATAGTTCATGGGCAGAAACAAAACGTAATATATATTTTTTTTTTTTTTGACATTTTATAAAATGCGAAATTACCAGGATCAGAAAATGCAATGTTTAACTCTTTTGCAATATGATGACAACGGGAGATATCCATGCCAGGAAACCTGCAAGATCTTGCAGGCACTGGAGGAACCAGCCGCCGGGATACACATCTCAGTGAATGTTGTGTTACTGCGCTCGGGGGAGAGAGAGAGAGAGAGAGATGTATGACAACGATTATTAGAGGAGCAAATCAGTGGTGCAGTTTTATTAAACGAAGGACGAGACCGGTGATATAATTGGAAATTTTGTGGATGAGAAGAGGGAAGCAAAGGAATGAAAGGGGTGACAGAATGAGTGGGATAATGAGAAAGAAATAGGTTGGTGAACAGGTCAGAAAATATGAGGTAGAGAAAAAGGATAACAGAGTAAGGGATATGATGAGAGAAATGGGTGAAGAAAAAAAGGCAAGTGAGAGTGATGTGGGAAGGGGAAAAAATATAATGTTCATTGAGGAAAAAATTCAACTACTCCATTATGGAAAACTGAAAGAAATAATAGTATACTACAAGCTCTAACCACACAACAGAGCGAAAAATTAATATGAAAGACCTGGGAGTGTTAATGTCTGAGGATCTAATGTTCAAGGATCACAACACTGTCACTGTCATATCTGCGAATAAAATGATAGGAAGGACAATGAGAACCTTCAATACAAGGGACGCTAAGCCAATGATTATTTTTAGATTATTTGTTCTCTCTAGGCTAGAATACTGCTGTACACTCGCAAGGCAGGAGAAATCACAGATCTAGAGAATGCACAGAGAACCTTTACTGAGATACTGACCTGTTCTCACCTGGAAAATTCTAGAGGGATTGATCCCAGATCTGCACACAGAAATCACTCCCTACGAAAGCAAAAGACTGACTGGGCAGATGGTGCAACATACCCCCAATGAAAAGTAGAAGTACCATGAACATACTAAGAGAAAACACAATAAGTGTCCGGGACCCAAGACTGTTCGACAGTCTCCAACCAAGCATAAGGGCAATCACCAGTTGACACCTAGCTGCCTTGAAGAGGGAGCTGGACAGATACCTAAAGTCAGTACCTGATCAGCCGGTCTGTGGTTCGTACGTTGGACTACGTGCGACCAGCAGTAACAGCCTGGTTAATGAGGCAGGCCCTTATCCACTGGGAGGCCTGGTCAAGGATTGGGCCGCGGGGGCGTTGACCCCCGAAACAACCTCCAGGTAGAGGTGATTAACATTGGTGAGAGAAGAGATGGGTAAAGCTTGTTAGTTAAATGGTTCGGAGAAAAAGTGAGAAAAATAGATGTGGGATGAGTGAAAAGGGTCGGGGGGATGCAAAAGAAACGGTTGAGGAGGAAATGAGTGAAATTAGCAAAAGAAAGGATGTATGAGTGGATGAGATGAAGACTAGCGATAAAAGGTGGTAAGAGGAGAGTGAGTAAGGCAGCAAGAAGTAACTAAAGTAGTGAGACGAGTGAAGGAAGGAAGGGCCTAGGCATGGAGTAATTGGAAAGTGGGGATTTTGTGATTTGCAGAATGCTTAAAC
>NC_069419.1:16307825-16502825 GCF_026875155.1 Cherax quadricarinatus | reverse complement strand
ACACCCACTCATGTATTTATCTAACCTATTTTTAAAACTACACAACGTTTTAGCCTGAATAACTGTACTCGGGAGCTTGTTCCACTCATCCACAACTCTATTACCAAACCAGTACTTTCCTATATCCTTCCTGAATCTAAATTTTTTTCCAACTTGAAACCATTGCTGCGGTCCTGTCTTGGCTGAAAATTTTCAGCACACTATTTACATCCCCTTTATTTATTCCTGTTTTCCATTTATGGACCTCGATCATATCCCCCCTAATTCTACGCCTTTCGAGAGAGTGCAGATTCAGGGCCTTCAGTCTATCCTCACAGGGAAGATTTCTGATACATGGGATCATCTTTGTCATCCTCCTCTGTACGTTTTCCAGAGCATTTATATCCATTCTGTAATACGGTGACCAGAACTGAGCAGCATAGTCTAAATGAGGCCTAACCAAGGACATATAGAGTTGAAGAACAACCTGAGGACTTTTCTTATTTATACTTCTAGATATGAAGCCAAGAATTCTGCTAGCTTTATTGAGAACACTAATGCACTGTTGTCTTGGTTTTAGGTTATTGCTAACCAGAACTCCTAAATCCTTTTCGCAATCGGTAGTATTAAGATCTACATTATTTAGTTTATATGTGGCATGGTTATTTAACTGTCCAACATTTAGAACTTTGCATTTGTCAATATTAAACTGCATCTGCCACTTCTCCGACCATTGCGTCAGTCTATTCAAATCATCTTGGAGTGCTCTAATATCCTTATTAGAATGAATTGGACGGCCTATTTTGGTGCCATCAGCAAATTTGCTTATGTCGCTATTTATTCCCTCATCTATGTCGTTTATGTAAATTGTGAACAACAACGGGCCCAACACTGACCCTTGAGAAACACCGCTTGTGACGTGCCCCATTCTGATTTCTCCCCATTTACGCAAACTCTCTGCTGTCTATTTGTCAGCCATGCCTCTACCCAGGAGAAAATTTCTCCTCCTATTCCGTGTGCCTTAAGTTTCCTCAATAGCCTCTGGTGTGGAACTCTATCGAAAGCCTTACTGAAGTCCATATACACAATATCATATTCATTACCATAATCCACCTTCTCAAACACCTTAGTGAAAAAAGTTAGTAAATTCGTAAGACAGGAACGCCCCTTTGTAAAACCGTGTTGAGAATTATTAATCAATCTGTGCCTGTCAAGATGGCTACGAATTGCTTCGGCAATTATTGATTCCATAAATTTTCCCACTATTGAGGTAAGGCTTATTGGTCTATAGTTCGAAGTCAAGGACCTGTCACCTGCCTTGTAAATAGGTGTTACATTTGCCATTTTCCACTTATCAGGCACTATGCCAGTTTGTAATGATATGTTAAAAAGATTAGCCAAAGGTCTGCTAAGTTCCTCTTTACATTCCTTTAACACCCTTGCAAACAGTTCATCAGGACCTGGGATTTGTTAGGTTTTAGTTTCTCTATTTGTCTGAGGACCATGTCACTAGTTACCGCAATCGTACATAGTTTATTATCATCCTGTTCTACGTAATCTATTATTTCAGGAATATCGCTAGTATTTTCCTGGGTGAAAACTGAGAGGAAGTAGGTATTTAGAATTTCACACATATCCTTATCACTGTCAGTGATTGCAGTTATCTGGGTAATTTCATGATATATTGAAACTAAGTGATTTGTGATCACTTTCCCCAAGCTCATCATTAAGCTCAAGATTATTAATTAGTGAATCTTTGTTGGCAAGAACCAAGTCAAGCAGATTGTTTCCTCTAGTTGGTTCTGTCACAACCTGTTCTAAAAAGCAATCCTGAACCGTATCAAGAAAGTCACTAGATCAAGATTTCCTGTCATATTGTTCCAATCAATTTGTCTAAAGTTAAAATCTCCCATTATCACAACATTTTCATATCTAGATGCCTTATGAATTTCGTCCCATAACAGCTTATTGCACTCCCTACCAAGGTTTGGGGGCCTCTAAATCACACCCAAAATTAATTTGTCACGACCCTCGAGAAACTGAAGCCAAACCGTTCTGTGTTCGATGTTTCTAATCTTTATCATGTCTAAGACAACAATTTAAATTTTCTCTGACATACATCGCCACCCCACCACCCTTCCTGTTGACCCTATCAGTGTGGAATAGTTTATAACCCTGTATGTTGCATTCAGAAGGCATTTCTCTATCTTTCAGGTTGAACCAGGTCTCTGTTATACCAATAATATCTATATTACCTACACTTGCAAGTAATTTTAGCTCATCTATCTTATTTCTTAGACTCCTACTATTTGTATAGTAAACCTTAAGGGAGCTAGTCACTCGTTGCCCTCCACTATCTCTCTTTGTTTGTTGATCAATTGATTTGCCATTACTAACAACTTTATTTTGAATATTGTCTTTTAAACATATCCCTGAGGTATGCCTTCTCTTCTTAAGACTTTTAATATTAAAGTTGTATTTTAAAATCTTGATACAGCAAAAAAACTTTTGATAAAGAATTCCCCCCAAAATGCTGACGGATGTGTCTATAAGATTCCTTGCAAAATTTGCGATAAAGTTTATTACGGTCAAACTGGTAAAAGTCTCGAACTTAGATTAAAACAACATAAATATAGTATTAGAACTGGGCAAGATTCCAATGCTCTATTTATTCATGTGAGAGATTTTAACCATCCAATTGATTTTCAAAAAGTTGAGAAAGTTGTATCAAGCAAGTCCATGGTTGACAGAAATATAATTGAATCTTGTTTCATAAAAAGCAGTTTTGAAAATAATATGAATATTTCCTTATGTTTATGTAAATTACATTCATTTATAATTAATAAAATTTGGTTAGGGTTTAATAATACATTGGACAAATAATAAACCTTATTTCTTGGGTAGAATAATTTGTTAGTGGGATGTCGTGAGGACCTGTCTAGTTGGACCACGGCCCTACTGCAGTGTTCCTCTTTTCTTAGGAGTCCGGTATTGTCCCTCGGCAGGTGTTTCTTTGTTGTGGGAGTCGACTGTGAGGTGTGGTCTAAGCCCTTTAATTGCCTTCCTTTGATGTATTACTTTCATTGTTCCTTGACAATGTGTGTAGTCACGAAAGCGCTTGGAATTTCACTACCTTCCACAGTGGTTGTTTTGCATATATATAAAATATATATATATATATATATATTTTATATATATATATATATAATATATATATATATATATATTTTATATATATATAATATAAAACATAAGAACATAAGAACGAAGGAACACTGCAGAAGGCCTACTGGCCCATGCGAGGCGGTCCAAGTCCCTACCGGCTTAAGCCAAGCACCCAACCTAGTCAGGTCAGGTCACATTGACTCAAGGGAGGAACACGGCAACCGACCCGTTACACAAGCTATCAGGTCTAACTCACACCCACCCACATCTACTCATGTATTTATCCACCTATTTTTAAAGCTACACAACGTTCTGGCCTCTATACTACTTGGAGTTTTGTTCCACTCTCCACAACTCTATTACCAAACCAGTATTTTTCCATATCCCTCCTGAATCTGAATTTTTCCAACTTAAAAACCATTGCTGCGAGTCCTGTCTAGGCTAGAATTATCAGCACACTATTTACATCCCCTTTATTTATTCCTGTCTTCCACTTATAAACCTCAATCATATCCCCCCTAATTCTACGTCTTTCTAGGAGTGCATTTTCAGGGCCCTTAGTCTATCCTCATGGGGAAAGGGGTTTCTGATACATGGGATCATCTTTGTCATCCTCCTTTGTACATTTTCCAGAGATATTTATATCCTTTCTGAAATTACGGTGACCAAAACTGTGCAGCATAATCTAAATGAGGCCTAACCAAGGATGTATAGAGTTGAAAAAACAACCTGAGGACTCCTATTATTATGCTTCTTGATATGAAGCCAAGGATTCTATTAGCTTTATTGCGAACACTTAGCACTGTTGTCTTGGTTTCAGATTACTGCAAACCAGAATCCTAAATCTTTTTCGCAATCCGTAATATTAAGATCTACATTATTTAGTTTATATGTGGCATGGTTATTGTCCTGTCCAACATTTAGAAACTTTGAAATTTGTCTATATTAAACGCATCTGCCACTTCCCCGACACTGCATCAGTCTATTCAAATCTTCCTGGAGTGCTCGAATGTCCCGTCAGAATGAATTCGACGGCCTATTTTGGTGTCATCGGCAAACTTGCGATGTCGCTCTTTATGCCCTCATCTATGTCTTTTTAGTAGATTGTGAACAGCAGGGGGCCCAACACTGACCCCTGTGGAACACCGTCGTGCGCTTCCCCACCTGATTTCTCCCCATTTATGCAAACTCTCTGCTGCCTATTTGTCAACCATGCCTCTATCCAGGAAAAAATTTCTCCTCCTATTCCATGTGCTTTAAATTTTTCCCTCAATAGTCCTGATGTGGGACCCTGTCAAAAGCCTTACTGAAGTCCATATACAAAATTATCATATTCGTTACCATAATCTACCTCCTCAAATACCTTAGTGAAAAAAGTTAATAAATTCGTAAGGCAGGAACGTCCCTTTGTAAAACCATGCTGAGATTCGTTGTTTAAATTTTATGCTTTTCAAGGTGGCTACGAACTGCCTGGGCCCAATTATTGATTCCATAAATTTTCCCACTATGGAGGTTGGCTTTTTGGTTATAGTTCAAGCTAAGGACCTGTCCCCTGTTTGAAAAATAGGTATCACATTTGCCATTTTCCACTTATCTGGCCCCATGCCAGTTTGTAGTGATATGTTGAAAAGATTAGCCAAAGGTGTGCTAAGCTCCTCTTTACATTCCTTTAGAACCCTTGCATACAGTTCACAGGGCCTGGGGATTTTTTAGGTTTTAATTTATCTATTTGCCTAAGGACCATTTTCACTTGTGACCCTAATAGTGCACAGTTTATTATCGTCCTGTTCTACATAATTTATCATTACTGGAATATCACTGGTATCCTCCTGTGTAAAAACTGAGAGGAAGTATGTGTTAAAAATCTACACATTTCCTTATCACTGTCAGTGAGCTGACCCCAGGAACTTTTTAGTGGGCCTATCTTGTCCCTGATCTTACTTCTGTATACCTGAAAGAATCCTTTTGGTTAGTCTTCGATTTCCTTGCCCAAATTTAACCTCATAATCTCTTTTTGCTTTTCTAATTCCTTTTTTATTTCTCTTCTTTAAATGAATATATCGATTTCTTAATTGCCCCTCTCCTCTTTGATTTGCCTATATATGCCCTCTCTTTTGACCAATCAGATATTTTAATCTATTGTTCATCCATTTAGGATCATTTTTGTTTGATCTGATTTCCCCCATTTGGAACATAATTTGACGAGCAGCTAGAACTATGCCCTGGAAAGCATCATATCGGCAACCATCACCACCTACCTACCCCCAGTCAGGTCATTCCAGTTCAGCCCACCTAAGTAATTTTTCAGTCCTATGAAATCAGCCAAGCGAAAGTCAGGGACGGAGACTTGATTGCCATTATTAGGGAACCATGATATGTTAAAACTGATGATTGTTTATCACTCTCCCCAAGCTCATCATTAACCTCAAGATTATTAATTAGTGTTTCCCTACTGGGAAGAAAACCCAAATCAAGGAGTTTTTTTCCCCTAGTTGGCTCTGTCACAAACTTTTTAAAAAACAATCCTGGATCGTATCAAGGAAAATCACCCGACTCTAAATTTCCTGTCAAATTGCTCCAGTCAATCTGTCTATAGTTGAAATCTCCCATTAGCACAACATTTTCGTATGTAGATGCCTTACGAATTCGTCCCATAGAAGTTTACTGCCTCCCTATCAAGATTTGGGGCCCTGTAAATACACCCAAATTAGTTTTTCTCGGCCCTCGAGAAGCTGTAACCAAAAAGATTCAGTGGCTGACGCTTCTAATTTAATATCTTGTCTAACACAACAATTTAAATTGTCTCTGACCCTACATCGCTAAATCCACCCCCTTTCCTGTTGACCCTGTCAGTGTGGAATAATTTATAGCCTTGTATGTGACTTTTAATGGCATCTCTCTATCTTTCAGATTGAGCCAGGTCTCTGTTTAGCAATAATATCTATGTTTCCTGCACTTGCAATTAATCTTAGCTCATCTATCTTATTTCTAAACACTCCTGCTATTAGTATAGTAAACCTTAAGGGAGCTAGTCCCTTGCTGCCCTCTGCTGTCCCCCCTTTTTTTTCTGACCTGTTCTATTGTCTTTATTTATAACTTCATGCTGAATGCCTTTTATACATTTACTGTTTCCAACCCTAGTGTTGCAACCTGCTTGTTTCCCACACACACCCATACCTCTATCTTCCATCAGTTTTTAAAATCATAGGGATTTCACCAATGGCCTTCTCAATCGAGTCTGCAAGTGGGTACCACCCCTGCCCCAGAGAGATGAACCCCATCCCTTGCATACATATCATGTTTGCCATAAAAGTTGTTCCAGTTGTCAATAATGATTGCAAGTTCCTTCAGTATCTGTCAGCCAGCAAATTTACACCAATTTCCCTAGACAACATTCATTTCCTACTCCCTTCTAGGCAAGATCTACATATGATTGGAATCCCTCCCTAGACTTTAAAGAAATCTATAGCCTGACCTGTTTATCTGCACTCTTCTTCCTACCCTTCCCAAATCATTCCACCAGCACTGAGACAGTAATGGGCTTGTTCCCATTACTGACATGATATTATCCATCTGTTGACAATGTCCCAACACCAGCTCCAGGAACCCTCTATCTCTCATCTTCTTATTCCTATTACAAAAAGCACGGTCAACATATCTTACCTGAGAAATCACCAACCACAAAATTTCGCCCTTTCCTTATTATGCAGGGCAATAGTACCCTACCTTCACTGGCCACTGAAGTAAAATTCATCTGGAGAAAGAGAACGATTTCCTACCTTCAATCTTCACTCTTAACTTTCCTTATCTATGCGTCCCATTACTGAACAACTCGCCACTTGTAGCGGGGTGCTGGGCTGCACCTCACTGCTGTACCCCCGTTGCCCCTCCCCACCTACACCCTCCTCACAGTGAAACGACTGCACCCCCACTGCTAGAAGGGCCTCATTCCCCACATCTCCAACCACCTCACACTCTCTCCCACCCCCTTTGAGGGGGACCTTCACCCTAATCTCCCCCGGGAGAAGCAAGACCCCTCCTTAAACTCCCCAAAACTCAGTTTTTCCTGCGAAGCAACCATTTTTTGTAACCGTCCACGTAATCCCAAAGCAGCTCGGGGTCTGTGACCTAAAAAAATTTTCATATATACAAATATATATAATATTTATATAATATATATATATAATATTAAAAATTTTATATTTTATACTTTATATAATAAAAAAATATATAAAAATTAATATATAATATAGGTTATAATAAAAATTTTTTTTTAATATATAATATAATATATATATATATATATATATTAATATTTTAATTTATTTTAAAGATATAATTATTATATATTTATAATATAATATAATTATTTTTTTTTTTTTTTTTTTTTTTATTTTTTTTTTTTAATGTTTTTTGAGTTGTTTTGAATCGACGTCATTACAATCTCTCCCACTCTAGCATAAAAGGGCTATAAAAATAAGAAAAAGGAACATGACAGGCCTACTGACCATCGAAGCTGGGTCAGTGGGCCTTGCAAGTCCTGTCAGGGCGGAAATTTTCAGAAACGCCATTTACACCCCCTTTATTTATTTCTGTTTTCCATTTATTCACCTCGATCATATCCCTCCTAATTCTACGCCTTTCGAGAGATCCCAGATTCTGTCCTCAGGGGGAAGTTTTCTGATCAGGGACATCTTTTCATCCCCCTCGTACTTTTCCAGACATTTATATCCGTTCTGTAATACGGTGCCAAACTGGACATAGTCTAAATAGGGGCCTAACCAGGATATAAAAGGTTAAAGAACCCCTGAGGACTTCTCTTTTTTATACTTCTAGATATGAACCAAGAATTCTGTTGCTTTTTTGCGAACACTAATGGACTGTTGTTTTGGTTTTAGATTACGCAAACCGAACTACTAAATCCTTTTTTCGCAATCAGTTAAAAGATCTCATTTTTTAGTTTATATTACATGGTTATTTTCCCGTCCAACATTTAGAAATTTGCATTTGTCTGTATTAAACGCATCTGCCACTTTCTCCGACCATTGCACAGTCTATTCAAAACATCCTGAGGCTCTATGTCCTCATTAGAATGAATGGCTGGCCCATTTTTTTGTCATCGTAAATTTTTCTTATATCGCTAATTTTTTCCCTCTCTATGTCGTTTTTGTAAATTGTGAAAACAAGGGGGGCCCAAAACTGACCCTACGGAACAAAGCTTGTGACGTACCCCCATTCTGATTTCTCCCCATTTTGCGACTCTCTGCTGCCTATTTGCCCGCCTGCCTTACCCCCGAAAAATTTTCCTCCTATTCCGTGTGCCCTTAGTTCCTCAATAGCCTCTGTGTGGGAACTCATGGAAAGCCTTCGAAGCCTATACACAATATCAATTCATTTCCCTGATGTACCTCCCAAAACACCCTTTGTGAAAAAAATCATAAATTCGAAGACAGGACCCCCTTTAAAAAAACCCTGTTGAGAATCATTAAACAATCTGTGCCTGTCAAGAGGCTACGAATTACTTCGGGAATTATTGTTTTCCCTAAATTTTCCCCTATTGAGGTAAGGCTTATTGGTCTATAGTTGAAACCAAGGACCTGTCACCCCGCCTTGTAAATAGGGATTACATATATTACATATATTACAATATTAAATTAAAAGAGAAGTAAATTATTCTATAGAAAAGAGTTTCGAAGAATCGTCATGACAGCCCTCAATCGTGTATGTGCGAAAAATTCCTCAAAAAACTAACTTGAAGATTCTTTTCCCCCCCCTGCGAATCCCAAACACACAAGTGTCTTTGATCGTCGTTGCCAAAAAACAGCAAAAGTGAATTACAATCCACCCTTTTATTTCCTAGTCCTTTAGGGCCTTATCCACACAGAAAGTGGTGGGTTTTTTGGTGTGAAAAAAAATTTTGGAAAGCCCAAAGCAAAAGGGCCAAAATTTTGGGGCAGTTCAGCAGAAATGACAAAGAAAAAAAAAATATAAATATATATATATATATTATAATATATTATATATAATATATATATATAATTATATATTATAAATTTTATATATATTTACCCATATCTCTTTTTTTCTTTCATTTCTTAATAGTTCTTATTCTAATTAGTTTTTCTTTTATCTTTTATCTGCTAAAATATCCGAAGCAAAGGGCTGGTAGCCCCTTCTACTGTTTACATTACTAAAGATAAGAAGAAAAACGTTATGAAGATGAGATGTTTCAGTGTGCGTGGATGTAGAGCAGATGATAAAAAAAGAGATGATTGCTAAGGTTATGAAAGAAAAGAAGCTGGATATTCTAGCTCTAAGTGAGACAAATCTGAAAGGGGGGTGGGGGTAGGAGAGTTTCAGTGGGGTAAAATAAAGAGATTAGACCAGGTGTATTTAAGAAAGTCAGGCCTAAGGAAGGGGTTGCAATAATATTGAGGAATTAGTTATGACAGAAAAAGAAGGAATGTAAATGTGTAAATTCAAGTATTATATGGATTAAAATAAGAGAGGTATGCGAAAAGCGGGTTATTCTAAGTGTAGAGGAGAGAGACGGTTTATGGGAGATGTTAATCGAGTGTTTAGAAATTTTTGAACCAAGTGAGAGAGTAATTTTGCTAAGGGGACCCGAATGCTCTATTTATCAATTTGTTACCATCGTCACCAGTTTACCTCTCTAGTTCAACCATCATTCTCACAATATAATCAAAGCTGTTTACAGCCCCTAAGTAGCAGTCCAAAATCCATAACCACAGGTCATAGGCCAAAAAATTAATTTCAGAAATCCTCACCATGTAATTAAGAGAAGGAAGAAATTAGCTTTGCTTCTCAAATCAGGGCTGAGCTGAGGAAGGGAAATATACTAATTATCACCCAAATACATAGGAAGATTATACGGAATACGAAAAGAAATTGAACTAGAGAAAAAAAAAATAGAGTTGGATTTAAACTAAAAATATGACAAGGATCAAGACTGTATACTTCCTCGAGTATATTCTCAGATAATTCTCAGTAGGGAGGTTCACCTAAATTTCAGAAATATTATTTGCAAGGTTACATCAAGTCTGGTCGTCGACCTTTGATTCCATGACAACGAGACATGGTTGAGTCATACTAACAATAAACACTTCCGGGGTAATTCCAGAATTTAAAAGCAGGAGATGAAGGCCTTTTATAGAACACAGAGCTGATTCTCTACATAAATCCTTTGATCACCCTTCGTTTAGAATCTGACCTTGGCTGATTTTGTGCTGCTGGTCCTCGTGAAATTTATGGAATGCAAATTCGTCGTTTCTCATTTTTATTAAAGGTTATTAACCAAGCGGTGAGGGACGTAGACAACGTTCCTTGGTATGATGTAACAGCAAGATGATGTCTCTTTTTTGCACGGCAGGCGGCGCTTCGTTTAGGGCCGACGAACAACTGTCGTAATAAAAAACCTTTTAGGAAATGACTTTGGGATCTCTAACATCAGCCCTGTCGCTCTGATAGTGAGACAAACAGAAGCTCTTCATTTTATTAACCCTCTTGGGCTAATAACTTTGGTGGGTTAAAAACCCTGGTGGGTTAATAAAAAATAGAAAAACCCATGGCGTTAAGCTTTGGTTTTCTTGGGTTTGGGGTTCTGTCCTCGTTAAAGGCTGCCACCCACAACTAACTAGCAAATAGGGACCTTTTACGCTTCTCGGCTCGCCTGGGATTGGACTCTCTTCCTTTTTCAGTCATGACACAAACACCACTGGGGTGACAGCCCCTGACCACTTTCGCATCTCTCACAGTGAGTAATGGCCTCTGTCTCACAGTTTTTTGGGGGATGGACACATCAGTTGTTTTATTTTTTTTTTTAAAATTCGACCCCCCATGCTTTCATTTTATTTCCAAGATATCTTAAAAATGTGAAAACAAGAGCTATTTGCGTTGGGACGGTGAAGGGAATAAACACCAGTATAGCAAGGGGATTTTTGTAATGCCCTCCACCCCTCCACCCACTGAAAAAAGGGGTTTAAAGAAAATTGCCATGTCACAATTGCATTGCCCCAATATTTTAATAAAAAAAGGGGGAAGTGAGTTTGGACTGCTGCTGCGCAGATTTACCCACAGTGTGTCACTGCTTATTCTGTCTCAAGAGTATAAATAGGGTGATTGTTCCGGTCCACACCAGACCTTCATTTTAAACCCACTAGCCCTTGTTTTGTATCTTGTTCAACTAAATTTTTTAAAACGAATTTTATTTTTCACAACACTTGAGAGGCAGTTTGTTTAGTTGTCTCTAACTTGCAAACACAACCAAACCCACCTGGAGTCACCTCTTGCCTCAGAGTTTTTGTCCGTTTTTTGTAAAGGAATCATTCGAAATTTAATATCCCGTGTTTCCTGTAAAATTTTTTTTAGTACTGGCGACTGAATGAGATTTAAAAGTCGTTTCTAAGGTTTTCACCCCTTTTGTTCATTTTGTTCATTTTGTTCATTTTCTTCTTATTATCACAATGGTATACTATACATGTTATTTTTGCTATTTCACTTAATATTATATTCAGGAGTAATTCCATTAGTAGCTAAAATGGATTTACTCGACTTTATAATATTATCTAGTCGCATTACTTAGCTTTGTATTTAGGTAGGTCATTTAATTAGTGTCAACTGCTGGTGACCTGGCCAAGCACCAGTAGGTGTTTTGAGCTGCTCGACCCCTGCTCCGACCGAGACAAAGTGGGCTGGTAAAGTCTCACAGAGTTCAGTTCATACCTTCCTCACCTCTCGTGAGGGAAGCTCCCTGATTCCTGGATTTAAACTTTGGTCCCACATGAGGTTCCTAGTGACCCTCCAGTACCTCGGACGGTATCTGACAGAAACGTCTCGGACGAAGTGTGTGTTGCTGTTTTGGAGACGCTGGTGATTGTCCCTAGCTCTGCTAGGAGTGAATTTAAGCAGTATTGGTTCAAAGAGGACGGTGAAAAAGTCATGGAAGATAGACTCGCCTCAAAATTCCTTTAAGTGTAAAATATTCCTAATCTCACTTAGTATATTATGAAAGTTGAATAAGAGTGAATTATTATTGAAGTTTTTACGTCTTCTGTCTCATTTGGATTGAGTTAAGTAAAGTGTTATTATGTGAAGAGAAGGTGTTATGATACTAGAGCCGTTCAGTACTATAATCAAGATAATACTGTGTATTATCTTTTAAGTGAACTTAAGTGTAAATTTCATGAGTACTCTGTTTTATGATGCGACCTTTTTAAAGTTAATATAAAACTCTTCTATGGTTTATTAAGAAACTTAATAAAAAACCGGAAAGAAACATTGTGATTGTTTACTACTGAACCCTTGAATGATTTCATCTAGAACAGGATATTCAATCCTGTTTATTTGTTGCAAGAAAGGGCTAAACAGGCTTAAGTAGTGGCCCTGTACGCAACACTAAGGTAGAAGAGGTAAAGGGGTTCCATGTCTTTTTTTCTGGGGTTTGCTTCTTAAAGACTCCTTAACCACTCTAGTTTATCTTCACCTTGTATGTTACTCGAGGGTCAAAACTGAACAGCAGATTCAAGGTGAAATCTGACAAGTGTTTTATAATGTCAATATTATTTCTAATGTTTTAAAGTCGTAAAATTTACAATAGATATGACACCTTGTGTTCTCTTGTCTTTGCTGCTCGAGTTACATATTTATTGCACTGCATTAGACTATTGCCAGTGAATATTCCAAGTTCACTCTCTTTGTTTTTGTCTCGTTAGTACATAGTCAGATTTTTTATATTCATGTTTAAGAAAAGCATTACTTTGCAAGTGACATCGTTATAAGCATTAATTACTTTGCATTTGTACCATATTGGCACTCATAACTGCGTCCCCGATCGCTGCGCCCATCCTTCTAAGTTTCTGGGAATATTCATATATTCAGTCCTGGATCTGGCCTTTTTTACCAATTTCACGTCATCAGCGAATCCTGCCATTTTAGGTGTTAGTCCCGCTGCGAAGATAAATTATGTAAATTGTGAAAAGGCATGAGGCTGAGAACCGATCCTTGAGCAATCTTGGCTTCTTAAGGTGGAGCCACTTAGATACGTCTGGGCTCAGCGCCAGTCCATGTTTATTTACTGCTGCTGTACCAGTAGTTAATTCTCACCTGTAGTGCGTCGCCTATACCATTCGCTTTGATTTTGGCCAGAATTCTTCGACGTGGTACTTCATGGAAGAGAGAAAGAGGGAGGACTAGGAGAGTGAGGGAGAGGGAGAGAGAGAGAGAGAGAGAGAGAGAGAGAGAGAGAGAGAGAGAGGGAGGGAGGACTACGAGAGTCAGGTAGAGAGAGGGAGGGAGGACTACGAGAGTCAGGTAGAGAGAGGGAGGGAGGACTGGGAGAGTCAGGTAGAGAGAGAGAGGGAGGACTGGGAGAGTCGGGTAGAGAGAGGAGGGAGGACTGGCGGAGTCAGGTAGAGAGAGAGAGAGAGAGAGAGAGAGAGAGAGAGAGAGAGGACTGGGAGAGTCAGGTAGAGAGACAGAGAGAGAGAGGGAGGACTGGGAGAGTCAGGTAGAGAGAGAGACAGAGAGAGAGAGGGAGGACTGGGAGAGTCAGGTAGAGAGAGAGAGAGGGAGGACTGAAAGAGTCAGGTAGAGAGAGAGAGAGGGAGGACTGGGAGAGTCAGAGAGAGAGAGAGGGAGGACTTGGAGAGTCACATAGAGAGAGAGGGAGGACTGGGAGAGTCAAAGAGAGAGAGAGAGAGAGAGAGAGAGAGAGAGAGAGAGAGAGAGAGAGAGAGGACTGGGAGAGTCAGGTAGAGAGAGAGAGAGGGAGGACTGGGAGAGTCAGGTAGAGAGAGAGAGAGAGGGAGGACTGGGAGAGAGAGAGAGAGAGAGAGAGGACTGGGAGAGTCAGGTAGAGAGAGAGAGAGAGAGAGAGGACAGGGAGTCAGGTAGAGAGAGAGAGAGAGGGAGGACTGGGAGAGTCAGGTAGAGAGAGAGAGAGAGGGAGGACTGGGAGAGTCAGGTAGAGAGAGAGAGAGAGAGAGAGAGAGAGAGAGAGAGGGACTGGGAGAGTCAGGTAGAGAGAGAGAGAGAGGGAGGACTGGGAGAGTCAGGTAGAGAGAGAGAGAGGGAGGACTGGGAGAGTCAGGTAGAGAGAGAGAGAGAGAGGACTGGGAGAGTCAGGTAGAGAGAGAGAGAGAGAGGGAGGACTGGGAGAGTCAGATAGAGAGAGAGACAGAGGGAGGACTGGGAGAGTCAGGTAGAGAGAGAGAGGAGAGAGGGAGGACTGGGAGAGTCAGGTAGAGAGAGAGAGAGAGGGAGGACTGGGAGAGTCAGATAGAGAGAGAGAGAGAGGGGGGACTGGGAGAGTCAGGTAGAGAGAGAGAGAGAGAGAGAGGACTGGGAGAGTCAGGTAGAGAGAGAGAGAGAGAGAGAGAGGACTGGGAGAGTCAGGTAGAGAGAGAGAGAGAGGGAGGACTGGGAGAGTCAGATAGAGAGAGAGAGAGAGAGGGAGGACTGGGAGAGTCAGGTAGAGAGAGAGAGAGGGAGGACTGGGAGAGTCAGGTAGAGAGAGAGAGGGAGGACTAGGAGAGTCAGGTAGAGAGAGAGAGAGAGGGAGGACTGGGAGAGTCAGATAGAGAGAGAGAGAGAGGGAGGACTGGGAGAGTCAGATAGAGAGAGAGAGAGAGAGAGGGAGGACTGGGAGAGTCAGGTAGAGAGAAAGAGAGGGAGGACTGGGAGAGTCAGGTAGAGAGAGAGAGAGGGAGGACTGGGAGAGTCAGGTAGAGAGAGAAAAGAGAGGGAGACTGGGAGAGTCAGATAGAGAGAGAGAGAGGGAGGACTGGGAGAGTCAGGTAGAGAGAGAGAGAGGGAGGACTGGGAGAGTCAGGTAGAGAGAGAGAGAGGGAGGACTGGGAGAGTCAGGTAGAGAGAGAGAGAGAGGGAGGACTGGGAGAGTCAGATAGAGAGAGGAAGACATTAAAAATCTTACCTAAGATTATGTCTATTAGCAAAAGCTATAAAAAAGAACCGAGTTACAGTATAATGGTAGACAAAGAATTTTCATGGAGGCAAAGAAGAGGAGAGAAAGATGGCGAAGCAAGAAGAAGAGAAAGACAGGGAGGCAGGGAAAATAAGATAAAGACAGGGAGACAGGGATAAAGTTCGAGGTAGAGGAGAGGAAGAAGACGTAAAATGAACAAGAATGGGAAGGGATGAGGCAGTGGGTGGAAAGGAAAAATGAGACACACGGATGAGAAGAGAAAGAGGGGAAACAGGTGAGGGACAATAGGATGAAGGTGAGAGGGGAGAGAAGGCAAGGTTGGAACGAGAGGAAGGGGGAAGAGATGAAACACATGGGAAGTAGTTAGTGGGGACGAAAATATGGAAGAGGGATAGGGATAGATAGGAGGGCTAATGGAAAAGATAGGGATAATGGAAGGGATAGGAGAAAAATGGAAGGGATAGGAGGGATAATAGAAGGGATAGGAAGGATAATGAACGGGGTATAAGGGATAATGGATGGGAAAGGAGGGATAGTGTATTGGAAAGGAAGGATAATAGATAGGATAGGAGGGATAATGGAAGGCATAGGAGAGATAATGGAAGGGATACGAGGGATAATGGAAGAGATAGGAGGGATAATGAAAGGGATAGGAGGGATAATGGAAGGGATAGGAAGGATAACAGAAGGGATAGAAAAAGTCTAAGGAAGAGGATGGATAGTGGAAGAGATAGGAGAGATAATGGAAAGGAGAGAAGAAATAGTGGATGGTAGAGGAGAGGTAATGGATGGTAGAGAAGGGATAGCGGATTGTAGGAGAGGAGTAGGGGGAGGAAGATGAGGGGTTGTGGAAGATAGGGGAGGCAGGGGAAGGCAGGGGAGGAGTTGGGGATGGTAGGGAAGGGATAGGGGAAGATAGGGGAGGGATATGGAAAGGTAGAGAAGGTTGCAGGAAGAGGATAGACTTTTAAGTTTTTTTCTCTCTCTGGTACTTTTCTTGAGTCACCGGCATCATATATTCATTGAAGTTTGGCATCTAAGGCGGCACTGATCCAGTGGAATTTGACATGGATCAAAGTATCATTCTCCTTTTCTCTCTCTCTCTCTCTCTCTCTCTCTCTCTCTCTCTCTCTCTCTCTCTCTCTCTCTCTCTCTCTCTCTCTCTCTTTCCCTTTTTACACAGGGTGTGACAAGGTTAGGTTAAGGATCCATAACTTGTTTTCGTTGCTCTCTCTCTGTCTCCATCCTTGTGATACTCGACATCGTTGGGACTCATCTTTCGCTCTATGAAGATGGCCGGTACACTGCCTGTAAGGCCTTCATTTTGTTTACAAATTCACGAGACAGTTTCTCCTTGAAGTTAACCACGTCTGCTGGCTGTGTCGGTTTCTCACATCAACCTCAGCAATTTCAGTCATTCCTCTGAAACATAATTAAGGTTTTGCCTCGTAAGGGTCCTGTAAGATTTTCGTGACTGATCGTTGCAGCCCGGCCCTGTCAGGGGTCACTGACTGCTTTACCAGGGAAGGGGATGAGCAACATTGCAACCCGCTTCAGCTATTTCATTCATCCCTTTCTAGAAAACGTTGACAGGGGTAGATATGCTCAAACTACTAATTAAATTCCTTGTTAATTTTCCTAAGCTCCTCCTTTTCTGTTCCTACCACTGGACAATAAATTTAAAGAAAAAAAAGCTTGCATAGGCTACACAATCACGATTTGTTTCACCAATACTTCCAGTTGGTAAAACATAGGCAACAGTTAGGCATCTTTCTGCCGAAACGATTCTGCAGTCGAGTACAGAAAGTAGGCAGGAGCAGTAAAGGAGTGAAGACGACGTAATCAGTCCATCACCCTTGAAGACGCCTTCACTTCTCTGCTGCTCCTGTCTACTTTCTGTACTCGACTGAAGAAGCCTACTGTGTAGGCGAAACGTTTTGGAATAAAGATACCTAACTGTTGCATATGTGTCTTACTTACCAACCTGTCGGCATTGTTTACCGTTTTGATATTCAATACTTCCAGTTATACGTAATAAACCATGTGTGTAGTTTATTAAGTATTGTGAGGAGATCTATTAAGCTGTAGAGATTAGACTATGCATCCTCCCACTGTCTCTGTCCCATCGTGTGTGTGTAAACTGAAGTGTGGCAACCAGAACATAGTGAAAACTGTGTCAGAAGGTATATGAAGCTTGCCCTTGGTCCACATGGTTAATAAAGATGATGGAAAGACCCAGGTGGTGAGAAGACCCAGCTGGTGGCAGACACAACTGCACAGGGGAATTTTATTGAGACATTCTGCCTGTGGTGAGACTTCTTCAGTCATCTGTCGCCAAGACCCAGGTGCAGACAAAGCTTTTATTGCTACGGCTTCGCTTTCTATGAAACTTTTTAAGTCAAGACGTGATAAAGGTCTACACAGAGCGAAACGTTGTCGGCAGTATGTCCTTATGTTCATTAACAATGTTATGCTGAACAATAATAACACTGCACCATGATTACACTGTACACTCTAATGATTACACTGCACAATAATTTAGAAATTTATATTTAGAGTAAAGGATGATGGAAATATAATGTTTGATGGTAGTAAATGTAGAATAGTGATTAGATTATAGACCAGGATCTATCACAGTCTTGAATAGTGATTAGATAATAGATTAAAATCTTTTACAGTCTTGAGTAAGGATCAGAAATGAACGATAGGCTACCACAATCTTGAATAGTGATCAGATAATAGACCAGGATCTATCACAGTCTTGAATAGTGCTCAGACAATAGTCCATGATCTCAGTCTTGCATGCAATACAATGCATTAAATCAGTAAAGGATTCAGTATATTGCCACAAACGTAAACAGAATTAATCACGCGTAAAAAACCCCGCAGTGCTATACCTCTTTGAAACTTTAATTTACTTCCATTAGAGTTCGTTATTGCACCACTGATACTCATCTTTCTCATGACTCATGAAACAGTAGTAGTAACAAGTGTGCAGACCACTCACAGAGCAGGTGGTTAACACACTCTGGCTTGCCAGTTTGAAGACTCGCTTGCCATGGGTCCAGGCCGCACCCACTCTGTGATTTCATTATCTCTGGCATTATAGTCTCCAACAATAATGATTGGTTTACCATTATCATGATTGGGTAAGGCTTCAGGTTGTAATAAATTAACTGGAGCACAGACATTATAGATGTTGATCGAGAAACTAAGTATATATACTTAAACAGCATTATATTGCATTTTTGCTCTCCAGATGTATAACTATATAAGACAAAATCTTATTAACCTATCACGCAGGAATTGGTTCATCTTAAGTTATGTTGCCTATCTGCTCAGCATCATCGGAAGTTCTTTAACTCACAATTTTCATGCATTCTTGTCGTCACGTACCATCAATATTTTTCCTTACACTGACATTACGTAGGCCTGTTAACTTCTCCGTAATATATGCAAAGTTTCACGAGGAGATATTCTTATCACTCTCTTGCTTGATCGACGATATAAGCATTTTTTCCCCCTCATGTTTTATGCAACGAAGCTGAGGGAAAAATAGCATAGATTGCACGCTCTTCTTTCTTATAACCATTGACTTACCGTCTGCCGGCAGTTCGTCATAATGTGCCCTTGATACTAATCGTTCCCATTTAATTGGTTTATTTGTGGTTTTAATCAGTGTCTGGTACTACCATCCCTCCGACCTCTGTTTACACTCTCTGTTACAGCTTGAGGTGGCTCACTATCATAGGAGAGTATTATACCAAGTTCTAACATCACCACCTGTATGCTCAGCAGATGTCTCAGTCTCGTACGTGACCAAGGCCGAGTCAACAGGTGTGCCTGACTAGAAGTTCACCTCTGAGTTAACATGTGTGAACCTTCTCGTTGGTGGCATCGTCAGGTGAGGGAGGAGCGACAAGTTCCTCATCAGCCTCGAGTGAATTGGCGATGAAGATAAGCTAAGCGTGGACTTAGAGCAGGTTGACTGGTGTTGCAAACTCCCCAGCCTTACCCAGCAACACTGAAGTAGATTTACTGGTGTTGCAGACTCTCTCCCAACCTCCCTTAGCAACATTCGACCATTAGTTAGCTGTCATCTTGTGATCTTTAGATTCTTCTCCCAGCTATTGTGTGAAGCTTTCAAAACAGCTTTCTTACAACTGACATATTTAAGAGTCAGGATTTCTCCATTCCAGTGCTCACCTCCTCCTTGCATTCCTCAGTGTTGTTGTTCTGATGGTAAATCATATGTCTTTGTTGAAGCATCCCATTGGAACCAATCAGGATAATCTGATTGGTTCCAAAAGAGATATCTTTATCTAAATATTGTGATGAGAAGATAGATAATGTTCCGATTATCATTAATATTTTTTTATTCAGTGGTAATCGCTAAGCCAGTAAGGGTTACGCAGAGACTTCTTTTAATGAGAGCGGTGGTGGCCAGGTGTGATCCGAGAAAGGAAACTGCAGGCAGTCTAAAGCTACATTTGGTTTTATGAAAAATCTATGGATTATGTTTAGGTCCCCCTCTCCCGTGGTTTCATCTTCCTTTTCTCTTTCTCAGCTCTCTCATTTCTCTTTCTCAGCTCTCATTTCTCTTTCACAGTGCTTTCATATTTCTTTCTCAGTGCTCTCGTTTCAGAAAGTTTTTCATTCTCTCTAAGTTTCCTCTTCTGTAGTTTGGTGTCTGGCTATTTTCTCTTTAATTCTCCTCTCCAGTCCCACTTCAATGAAGCACTCGGAGCTTGAGTACCGCATGACTGCTAAGTCCTGATCCACTTCGCTATTCACTGATTCGATTACGCTAAAACCAGGTCAAGCCTCACATACTCATCATCTCTTCTCATTCACGTCATTGGCTTACCATGTTGGCTCATGAAATTTTCCATCACTGGCTTCCATTCACTTTACACTCAACGTTTCCTTTCCCTCTTCAGGTGGCATTCTTCCCACTCAAATTCCTGGTATTTGAGGGGTAGCGAGGGGAAGGAGGAGGAGGAAAGGTTTTGGGTATAACTGGGAAAGAACCTGCAGGAAGTGTAAGGAAGGGTTTGCAAGAGGGAGGGAGAGTGATGTAACTTTGAGAAGTTAATGGAGAGTAATGATGAAGGTTGGGGTACTGTGAAGAACAGAGCAAGTGTTACGAACTGGTTATACCTGGAAAGGCAGATAAAGTTGGAGGATGGAGATGGAGAGGAAAAAGAGGCGAAGTAAACAAAGGGTTGTAGGTGATGCCGAGGGGTTAAGACAGAGGTGAGGGATCACCGGAGGCTTGGTTAGATTATAGCAGGAGATTAGATTTTAGATTTTACTGCCGAAGCGGCTAGGTTGTGCACAGTATATTGATCCTGTGCATGGTAGTGTAAGAACATATGGGTAAGTTAGATACATGTGTAACATTAAGGTATCTTTATTATGAAACCTTTCGCCTATACATTAGGCCTCTTCAGTCGAATACATTATTTGACTGAGGATGAAACTTGCGGAATAAAGATACCTATCTGATGCACATGTACCTTACTTGTCTATTTGTCGGTGTTATGTACCATTGTTATATTTGCAACAAAGTATAGATGCACAAAATGCCTAGGAGCTAGGCCCCAAAAGGATTAAGTGGAGTACATATAGATTTAGATCTACAACTGCCATATCTGTTGCAAGCAAAGTTAGGATATTTGCTTAACATATCTTGTACATTAAAACACTCTGACAGATCACATAGATTTTTATACAGTACTGTCTCCGTGTTCCTCAGCAAGTGGATAATTAGCACATAGTGTTGAAGAAAGTGACTATAAGGCTGACCACATACTTTGCAGCTTAATCATCTGTGCATCTGCCACTCTGCCTTAAGCACTTGCAACCAAGCCTTAGCTTGGCTACTACAGCATCAGCCACCCTTCACGTTACAGTAGCAGAAGACAAGGGGTAAACGTTAAAAAGGATTAGGAAGATAGAGGGGATGGGAGTCTGTGGGGGGTTATCTTTACAGTAGTTTGACGGGATTTACTCTAGCTAAGAGTGAAAAGTCACAATTCAGTGACTGGAACCATTCTCCAGTTAACCCACACTTGGGGAAAACCTTTTTTCCAGGACGAACTGGAACGTCGTTTAAAGAGCCCTCTGTTAGTGTGAGTTATTTCGAATTTGTTTTCATTATTAAACGAAATTTGGAACACCAGCGGCATGCTGTTACCCTGCTTTGTATGATATTGATATAGTGGAAACAAAAGTCCGTGTTTCCCTGTCATATTCCGTAGCACAGGATGGATTCTGAACATGAGTTAATGAAATCTGTCAGCCTGAGCTGGAAGTTCCAGTAAAGCGTTCCACTAGGGCTTCAGTGTCACGCACACATGCACATACACATACACAAATCAACACATATAAACACACACACACACATACACACACACACATACACACACACACACACAAGCACAAAGTATGTGTGTCGGAGACATCAATTCTTTGATACCTAAAACAAAAATTAAAATAATCTCTTAGTGTATATACAGTAAGATATATACAACTCTCAGTGTATATGCGCTGAGAGACATACAACTCTCGGTATATATACACGCTGAGATATACAGTATACACCACTCGGTGTATATACACTGAGAGATATATATCTCTCGGAGAGAGAGGATGCACCCTGGTGTATATGCACGAAGAAAAAATACGCCTCTTGATGTATGTAACCTCGATGTATATAACCCTGTGCTTACTGCATGGAGTATCCACATTCAACAACAGGTGTCGTAATACCACATGGATTTAATGGTGTGAGAAAGTGCAAGAGGGTGAGTTAGCAGGATTTAAGGTCACACACACAAATACACAAATGCTCACATAATCACAACGGTAAGTAGATACCTGGGGTGTTAGTCTACTGCTGTGGGTCGTATCCCAAGGGGGTGTTAGTGTGCCCCAGATAGAGCCTGGCTTAAGAAATGAGCTGAAATAAGGTAAGAGCTCTTAGCCGGTAAATTCAGCTGTGTAAAAGAGAGTAGATTAGTATGTAATTGGCGTGAAGGGTTAGGGAGGGAGGATCGTGTGTGGCCAGGGAGGATAAACGGGAAGGTGGGGGATTATAGCCAGTTTAATTGTAGGTTGTAATGTGTTGGGGGTAGGGCGAGTGTTGAAGCTGATGGACAGGGGAGTGGAAAAAGCAGAAATTGTTAGGAGAAACACTCATGATGGAAGCTGTGAGAGGAAAGAATCTTACAGGAAGTTCTGAGGTGAAATAATCATGCGGGAAATTGAGGAAAAAGAATCGTACAGGAACTTGAGGGGTAAGTCATAATACAGGACCTTGCAAGGGCAAAACAATCAAACAGAATGTCACACACATGACAATCAGGTCAAAAAATTACACAATCACCAACTATTTTCTGTACTAACTTCAGTTATCTGCCGAGTCATAATTCTCGTCTCTGCTCATAACTCAAACAAGAATTGACATCAGCGCTCAATTTTTTGTTGTTGTGAATATGTGACAACAAATAAGTTACCAGTGGGACACACCAATCAGACTTTAGATAGGCAACAATTGTTTCTCCAGAACCTAGATGGAGAGTGTAATCTGATGAAGGAACTGCCAGCAAGCGTCACACATATGACAGTTATTTCTCTACTAAGCTAGCGTTTACTGTACATCAGCTACGGGCAAAAATCCATTGGAAATCGTATGAAGCTGTACTGCTGTGGCATCTTGTGAGTGTAGAGGAGGAGGGAACCTGATATAGGAATATTGTGGGCACAACTTAGTGATTTTGACCTCGTGAATGTGGCAGAACTGCCGCAACCAACACCTTCAACTCGGCCAGATAATCGAAAAACTTGAAATGCATAAAATAGCTTTTCTTAGCGAGATGTGAAGCAAATCTAATCTATGCCAACGGAGACGACGAGCAGTTGGAGGAAGGGGAAAGAAGATGTACGAGGAGAAAGTGGAGGAAGTTGTCTTCGATGATGAACCAGTCTGGAGAAGAAAGGAAGAAAAGGAGAAGGGAGATGGGACATTTAGGAATGGAAGGAGGTAAGAGAGAGGGGCGTACACAAGAGGGAGAGAGAGAGAGGGCAAGAAGAGAGGGTGACGTAGTAAGACAACATCTGCATCTAGATGTTTGCAGCGAGGAAGAGAAAAAAGAGAGGACAGAGAAAGTGAGATCAAAGTAAACTCTAAGAGTGTGTGTATGTGTGTGTGTGTGTGTGTGTGTGTGTGTGTATTCTGAGATACACCTCTCTATGTATCCTGTATAAAATCCTTAAGTTTTATCTATGTCTATAACATCAACATTATAATATTAGTCATATAAATATGGACATAATAATAAGAATAATAAGAATGACTTCAAGAGTGTATCAGTCTGTAGTGGAAGGAAGGCGGGGTAGGGGTCGGCCTAGGAAAGGTTGGAGGGAGGGGGTAAAGGAGGTTTTGTGTGCGAGGGGCTTGGACTTCCAGCAGGCGTGCGTGAGCGTGTTTGATAGGAGTGAATGGAGACGAATGGTTTTTAATACTTGACGTGCTGTTGGAGGGTGAGCAAAGTAGCATTTATGAAGGGGTTCAGGGAAACCGGCAGGCCGGACTTGAGTCCTGGAGATGGGAAGTACAGTGCCTGCACTCTGAAGGATGGGTGTTAATGCTGCAGTTTAAAAACTCTAGTGTAAAGCACCCTTCTGGCAAGACAGTGATGGAGTGAATGATGGTGAAAGTTTTTCTTTTTCGGGCCACCCTGCCTTGGTGGGAATCGGCCAGTGTGATAATAAAATAATAAAAATAATAATAATAATATCATTATTATTAACATTATTATTAACATTATTAAAATGGGTCAAACCACAGAAGAAAGAGAATGTACTCTGAGAGGTGTCTCATAGACACTGGAGTATCCTTACCGAGTGGTATACAGGTGACACATAGCCTTAACAATCCTCGTGTCGTTGATAGGCTTTAAAGCCGAGTAAACCGATCAACCGTAAGGTTATACAGCTCCGGGGAAACTGAGGCAATCAATTTTGATCAGAAAAAAGGGAAGTTGCTTCCAATCCCTTTAAGTGACAGTAGATTCACAATTCTTTATAGTCTAACTACCAGCCTAATTAACAGCTAAATAAACTAAGATGAACCACAGCGGAACAAACACTGGAAAAGTTCCCGACAAAGTTTGTAAACACCCGAGTCACTTAATTATCCTGACGGTTTCTTATACAAAACCTTTGATGAATTTTCCCTGAGACCCGAGACCAGCTTTGAAAGCTGCGGTGTGATCAATAGTCTAAGAACCACTTTTTTTCTCGTGGAATAACAATAGTCTTGCCAGCCAATCAACGACTAGGTTTTTCTCGCCAGCTGAGACTGTAAACATCGACCGAGATCTAATTATCTAGTGTGTGTTGGGTGGGGACTAGCCTTTGTTAGTACCTGTGGACCTCAGTCTCTCGTGTAATTTGGTTTTATTTGAGTTAGTGCCTCTTGGTTTAGAGAAGGACGAACTTGTTAAGCTAAATCAAGACTTCTTTGTTAGGAGGCGAAGAAGCAAGGAGGAGAGAGAGAGAAAAAAATATCAGACTGAGAGAATGATCAGACTTACAGGACACGAGGAGACGTCCACCTCTCGTACTGGAAATTAATTACCAACAGGAATGGCAGATTAAATTACATTTGGAAACGCAAAAATATTATGCTGTTCACACATAGTGTAATTAAAATTATGCATGTTTTTTAAAGGCTGCAGAGACAATTAGTGGGGTTGAAATGTCACGCTGAGGGTGCCAGTGGTGGAAGAAAATAATAATGAAGGTTGATGTCAAGCAACTTGAGGTGAGAAGGGTACCTTGATGTTGGTGAAGGGCTTTTGTTCCAAGAAATTGAGCAACCTCTCACCTTCCTAGGATCAAACTTAGTCTCCTTCCCTTCCCAAATGATACTAATACTAGTAATAATAATAATAATAATAATAATAATAATAATAATAAGAATAAGAATAATAATAATATTAAGAGAAAGAAAAATAATGAAAATAAATATAAAGATATTACTACTGCTTCTACTACTACTACTACTACTAATAATAATAATAATAATAATAATAATAATAATCCTCGTCAAGCTTTTCATCTCCACATAAAATTAATTTCAGGCAGAAAACACTTAATCCATTTTTGGTTTCAACTGACGACACTCAGAGATAAGACACTGTCTTAGATTTAAGAAGTAGCGATTATAGTAATCATCAAGACATAATAAGTCCTCTAATAATTAAGACAAGAATGAAAATCGAGCCTCGTTAAAGTAACCAAGACACGGTCCAGCAGCTTTACTGTTTCTCATCTTCATAGCTGACTTAAACATGAACAATAACCTACTTATCATCCACTGCGGACGATACCGAAGTATGAAAATCATTCACGAAATCGTAATGACACGATTGCAAACAAACCACACCACGAGGGGACTTGAGCTAGAGTTCGTCACGGCCACGCTAGCTGGAGATTCGTTCGCAAAAACTTGCATTTGTGGTCACAGTGGTGCCTATGGTAACCTTCCTATGGTGTATAAATATACCTAGTTGGATGAATCTTATTGTGGCTAGCTGGTCCAGTTGTTAACCCGTCGGTCTGGAGTTTTATGACTCTCTGATCGCGGGTTCTAACCCCGCCCGTGGTATGGTTTATGAAAATCACCTCAGTATAAAACCCAGAAAACCTACTTCCAATAGGAAAATAAAAATGACGCGATTTTCAATCATGACAGAATTCAGAGGATTAGGATTAGGCTTAGGAGTTATGAAGACTTCAAAACTAATACCGTATACAAAACAGACTATATCAAGTAACATATAGAAGAGGTAAGAAATTTAGGAATAATTATGTCAGAGGCTCTGTCATCTAGAAAGCACATTAAGTTAAATACAACTTAAGTCAGGAAAATGATAAGGGAAATTATGAGACCTTCAAACCCAAGAGAAATAATTCCAGTGATGGTACGTTTTAAAGCACTTGTGCTCTCACGACTAAAATATTGCTCTGTGTTCAGTGCCTTTCAAGGCAGGAAGGAGAGAGAACAGAGCTGAAAAATGTACAGAGGTCTCGTATTGACCCCAAAGAATCAATAAAATATACAAAATATTGGGAATGCCTAAAAGTACTTGAATTTTTTCTCTCTCTGGAACGAAGAAAAGAGATACTTAATAATAAATACATGGAAGGTACTAGAGGGTCTATTCCCTAACATGCGCACTGCTATAACAACTGGAGCTACAGATATTAGAGGTGAGGAAAATATCCAGTGATTAGCAGGGAAGCCATGGGTGCAATTAGAGAGCACTATGTTAACATCCCTGGCCCAGGAGACTTCAGTATACTGCCAGCAGATATCAGAAATATTGCAGGAATGATAAAAAAGTTGTTTAAAAGCTCGTCAACTTTCTGCTACAGGATCCAGATCAGTCGGGCTGTGATGGCCTGCTGGTATGTAGCACAGACTGGTTGACTAAGCAGTCAACAGGACAGCCCGTATCAAGGCCGCGATACGGGTGTAGAAGAGCTCTCAAAACCGATCACAGGTAAATGTATATATACACATCTCTATGAAAAATTATATAGTGTAATAAATCTTTCCTACAATCTATTTACACGTCATGTATATACTCATCTTGGTGCATATTGTTATTATTACTGTTACTATTGCTATTATTATTTTTATTATCACACTGGCCGATTCCCACCAAGGCAGGGTGGCCCGAAAAAGAAAAACTTTCACCATCATTCACTCCATCACTGTCTTGCCAGAAGGGTGCTTTACACTACAGTTTTTAAACTGCAACATTAACACCCCTCCTTCAGAGTGCAGGCACTGTACTTTCCATCTCCAGGACTCAAGTCCGGCCTGCCGGTTTCCCTGAACCCTTCATAAATGTTACTTTGCTCACACTCCAACAGCACGTTAAGTATTAAAAACCATTTCTCCATTCACTCCTATCAAACACGCTCACGCATGCCTGCTGGAAGTCCAAGCCCCTCGCACACAAAACTTCCTTTACCCCCTCCCTCCAACCTATCCTAGGCCGACCCCTACCCCGCCTTCCTTCCACTACAGACTGATACACTCTTGAAGTCATTCTGTTTCGCTCCATTCTCTCTACATGTCCGAACCACCTCAACAACCCTTCCTCAGCCCTCTGGACAACAGTTTTGGTAATCCCGCACCTCCTCCCAACTTCCAAACTACGAATTCTCTGCATTATATTCACACCACACATTGCCTTCAGACATGACATCTCCACTGCCTCCAGCCTTCTCCTCGCTGCAACACATCACCCATGCTTCACACCCATATAAGAGCGTTGGTAAAACTATACTCTCATACATTCCCCTCTTTGCCTCCAAGGACAAAGTTCTTTGTCTCCACAGACTCCCAAGTGCACCGCTCACCCTTTTCCCCTCATCAATTCTATGATTCGCCTCATCTTTCATAGACCCATCCGCTGACACGTCCACTCCTAAATATCTGAATACATTCACCTCCTCCATACTCTCTCCCTCCAATCTGATATCCAATCTTTGGTTTAGAAAGACACGTAAGCAAACACTATGACATATTTATTAGAAAACGTTTCGGTCCTGGGACCTTGATCACTTCTAACATACAGAGGTAGGAAGGCATTATATATATAGACGGAGAGTGAGGTGTGACGCACGTGACCTGAGGAATGTCATAAGAACATGAGAACATAAGAATGGAGGAACACTGTAGAAGGCCTACTGGCCCATGCGAGGCAGGTCCTTATCAAAACAACCTCTGCCTACGATGAGGACGGGTAGACGTTGAAATCATGTGACTCCTGTGCTGTTGGGTTGATGGTGCTTAAGTATCATGTATGCCAATGTTTTTGAAATTTTGTCGTTTCCAGTGTTGCGTTCTATAGTGTCGGTGACTGCGATTAGTGAGGCTTCTAGGCACCGTCGGCGTCTGAGGTCTGGTTCGGTGAGAACGAGTTGTGCCTCATTCCAGTTCATCAAATGTCCCGTGGAGTCTCTGTGGAGGACACAGGCGTACCTTACATCGTCTCTGTTAGAGGCATTTCGATGCTCATTCAAGCGGACTGCAAGATCTCTGCCTGTCTCGCCTACATATTTCTTGGGACAGAACCCACAGGGGATAAATATGTCAGTGTTTGCTTACCTGTCTTTCTAAACCAACTTGTCGGTATTTATTACCAAGGTTTATACCATCCAATCTTTCATCACCTAATCTTTTTGTTATCCTCATAACCTTACTCAATCCCGTATTCACTTTTAATTTTATTCTTTTGCATACCCTACCAAATTCATCCACCAACCTCTGCAACTTCTCTTCAGAATCTCCCAAGAGCACAGTGTCATCAGCAAAGAGCAACTGTGACAACTCCCACTTTATTATTATTATTATTATTATCATCATCATCATTATTATGACATTCGAAGAAATCCAGGTTTTAGACCTTATAGGCTCACAGGAAACCCCAATTTACGACTTCTCTTTTGGCCCAGGTATCATGATAGGAGTAGTATCAATAGTAGTGTAGATGATCACTCATCCTCACTAGTAGGTGTACAACGTACATTGAAACCCACCAAGATACCAAGACCAAAGTTCATGCGTTCGTATCAAGTTGCCTTAACATGTTTATTAATGATTCCAAAGGAAAAGGTGGCAGTTACAGGTAACGCCAGAAAGAGGAATAATGTGCTCCCTTGTAGACACGTATCCACTAATGTGCTCTTGCCAGTTGTAAGAGGAGCGTAGCCACCACTTCGTCGACCACCACTGGTGTCTGTTGCACCCTGGTGGCCGAGAGACTTGAGATCGCAAGAGACCTGGTGCAGCACCTCACAGAGCTCAAGTACGTATGCAGAAAAGAACGATATGAGCTACGCTTTGTACTTCACCGAAGCTCCCATGAGGTGGGGAGAGGCCAGACTCATAACCAAGGAGATCGGTCTGCATAAGGGACGGTTTATTGAATCTTCATTGATAGTCGTTTCTAGCACCGTTGTCCAGAAATCCGGTAGTTTTAAGCATGTCAGGTATTTCTTATGTCCATAAATCTTGATGTGATGATCAATATGTCATTAACATAACGAAGCCAGGTGATGCGTGGAATGTAGCTTGAAAATCTCTGCTCAAAGGTTTTCGGTAAATAGCAGGTACTGTGCTAATTGAATTGCCTATTGGCACTCTAAATTTCTGCTTGAGCAGTAAACCTTTGAAGGAGAAGCAGTTGTACAGGACATATAGCTCAGTAAGGTCGATAAAACCTTTGGCAGGCATGAGTAACTCAGGACTGTCTTACTTAGCGTCTTAAGGGTTAAATGGCGTGTGGTGGGTACTCTGGCGAAAAGAAATGTGACTTCCGAGTTGGTTAATATCTTGCCTTATGTTAATGTCTTTAACCCGGTTAAGTGGCTCGAGTGTCGGAGGTGTGTTGTACTAATACTTCCTAGTGATTTAAAAAGATGTTTGGCTAGTATGCTTGCCAACCGGTGAGGTACACTTCCTGAAACGATGGGTCTAGACGGGATTTTTAGTAACCAATGCAAATATGCGGGTCAGATAACGCAGTCTCTTTCCCCGTTCAGTGCGTTTGAGCACCTGTCTAGTTTTAAAAAGAAAGGTTTTAGTGAGTATGTTATGTGTGTTGTTTATTCTTTCATATGTAACTTGGTTAACTGAGTATATCATAAAAGCCAGGCCATTCGCTTCCTTTTCAAGTCAGTTTTAATCAATGTTCCTTCGGCAATAAGATTTTTGGTACAGAGCTTTAAAGGTAGGCTGAATCCCCTCCTAGGAAAATTTAATAAAACCTAGTTAAAGAGCTGTTGAGGAAAGAAGCAGAGGAAAAGAAAGATATATTAAATCCTTAAGATGAGCAAGAGACCACTTAGGAGCAGTAAAGCACTCGTTGTCGATGTTACGAGAGCAATGAGCGGAGTTACAGCTCACCAGGTAGGATTTACTCTCTGGTGGCCCACACACCCCTCAACACATACAGTCCTTAATCCAAGAAAACACAGATTGCTTGTTGTCACATGTAACTATCATATAGAAAAGGACAATCGCACATCATGAGTCTACCTACCTGGAGACTACCTGGACAGTAGAGTTCCGGGGGTCAACGCCCCTCAGTCCTGTCCCGGTTACTACAATTTTGTTATATTTTGAAAGCCAAATTAAAAAGAAACCTAACACTGAAATTACTGTTATCTTAAGTTAATTCCCGTCCAGGTTTACACGTTTTAATGTTATCAGTAATGCATAACCCATTACTCTTCCAACCTGCTCATTTAAAAAAAAATCTTAAATATTTTAAGAAAAATTTTAAAAGGATGTATTATATTCACTCGACTAAGTAATATTTGCCAAGAAATTTCAATCTGAATGATCCAATGTTAGAGATATGTTGGGGAAATGTTTTCTAGAACAGTGCTCCGTATCCTGTATTCTTGCTACGATAAGAAGCAGTAGCCATGAAACATTCACAAGACTTTACTTCTTCATATAGCATTTTATACTTAACTGTAGAACACACACCACCAGGATGTGATGACTCACACACATTATATACACACACACACACACACACACACACATATATTATATATATATATATATATATATATGTATATATATAAACATTAGAGAGGTACCACCTCTAGAACTTTACTGGGGGCCCTCATCCTCAGAGAAGATAATAAAAGTACCTCAGTGGAAACTCAAGGTTCTCCCTGGAGCTGTTTGAATATTTTCTTCTGCCATCCCCTATATTTTTGTGCTACATGTTAACTTTATTAATAGACAGAATGCATTGATAGAAAACACAAACACGAATACATTGTTACAATATATCAAAGATTATGAATCTCCTCCAGCTCCTCCGAAGCCGGACGCGAGCCAAGTATGCAGCAAGCATTTCCCCTCTGGATGGCCACGTTGAGGCGCTGAAACATGAAAGTGGCTGATCTTGAGTCCCCTGGTGGTGTCGATGAGTCTGGAACCCAGTTCTGTAAGGAAACATGTGGCATTTTTTTCCCCATGATCCCAAGGTCTTCGATCCCACTGGGACAAATTGATACTGTTGGCTTATGTCAACTTGCCGATCTTGTACTCCTTCCTGTGGTCAGCAGCTCCTCCCTGTCACCCTATACTGTGATAGATATAGGTGTCAGCCAGTGTGGACACACAGGTACAGTCCTATGCTAACAGCTAGTCATTCTTCCAAGGATAGATGGTGATCCCATATAGTAATATATATATATATATATATATATATATATATATATATATATATATATATATATATATATAATATATATATATATATATATACACATGTGTGTGTGTTGGTTACCAGTTGTAAAAGGCACTTGTCGATAGACACTTGGCCTGTGTGTGTGTGTGTGTGTGTGTGTGTGTGTGTGTGTGTGTGTGTACTCACCTATTTGTGGTTGCAGGGGTCGAGTCATACCTCCTGGCCCCCGCCTCTTCGCTGATTGCTACTAGGTCCTCTCTCTCCCTGCCCCATGAGCTTTATCATACCTCGCCTTAAAACTATGTATGGTTCCCGCCTCCACTACGTCACTTTCTAGGCTATTCCACGGTCTGACTACTCTATGATTGAAGAAATACTTCCTAGCATCCCTTTGATTCATCTGAGTCTTCAACTTCCAATTGTGACCTCTTGTGTCTGTGTCCCATCTCTGGAACATCCCGTCTTTGTCCACCTTGTCTATTCCGCGCAGTATTTTATATGTCGTTATCAAGTCTCCCGTGACCCTCCTGTCCTCCAGTGTCGTCAGGCCGATTTCCCTCAACCTTTCTTCGTAGGACAATCCCCGTAGCTCTGGGACTAGCCTTGTTGCAAACCTTTACACTTTCTCTAATTTCTTTACGTGCTTGACTAGGTGTGGATTCCAAACTGGTGCAGCATACTCCAGTATGGGCCTGACGTAAATGGTATACAGAGTCTTGAACGACTCCTTACTGAGGTATCGGAACGCTATCCGTAGGTTTGCCAGACGCCCGTATGCTGCAGCAGTTATCTGATTGATGTGCGCCTCAGGAGATATGCTCGGTGTTATACTCACCCCCAGATCTTTTTCCTTGAGTGAGGTTTGCAGACTTTGGCCATCTAAACTATATTGTGTCTGCGGTCTTCTTTGCCCTTCCCCAATCTTCATGACTTTGCATTTGGCGGGGTTAAACTCAAGGAGCCAGTTGCTGGACCAGGCTTGTAGCCTGTCCAGGTCTCTTTGTAGTCCTGCATGACTCGTTGTTGCCTCCCTGTAAGGTATTCTCTGATCCATTGCAGTGCCTTTCCTGTTATGTGTGCCTGATCCTCTAGCTTTTGCAGTAACCTCTTGTGAGGAACTGTGTCGAAGGCCTTCTTGCAGTCCAAAAAAATGCAGTCGATCCACCCCTCTCTTGTCTTACTTCTGTCACCTTGTCATAAAACTCTAGTAGGTTTGTGACACAGGATTTTCCTTCCCTGAAACCGTGCTGGTTGTCGATTATACACTTGTTTCTTTCCAGGTGCTCCACCACTCTCCTCCTGATGATCTTCTCCATGACCTTGCATACTATACACGTTAGTGATACAGGTCTGTAGTTTAGTGCCTCATGTCTGTCTCCCTTTTTAAAAATTGGGACTACATTTGCCATCTTCCATACCTCAGGGAGTTGCCCAGTTTCAAATGATGTGTTGAAGATCTTTGTTAATGGCACACACAATATCTCTGCTCCCTCTTTAAGGACCCACGGAGAGATGTTGTCTGGTCCCACCGCCTTTGAGGTGTCAAGTTCGCATAGCAGCTTCTTCACTTCCTCCTTGGTTATATGTACCTCATCCAGCACTTGCTGGTGTGCCCCCCTGTTCTGATTTCCTGGAGTCCTACTGGTTTCCACTGTAAATACTTCTTTAAATCTCGTGGTGTGTGTGTGTGTGTGTGTGTGTGTGTGTGTGTGTGTGTGTGTGTGTGTGTGTGTGTGTGTGTATGTGCAGAACAAGCCACATGGGGATGGAAATCTTTACCTCAAGATCTTTTGCGCTCTATATGCGTCGACAGGAGTTATGCAGTGTTGGGAAATTAGCTCTTGACGATGCACAGAGAGTGCAAAAGATCTTGAGCTAAAGATTTCCATCCCCATGTGGCTTGTTCTGCATTGTTAAGATCGCCTGTTTACGATTGTATTGCACATGTGTGTGTGTGTGTGTGAGTGTATGTGTGTCTGTGTGCGTGTCTCAATACTTTGTTTCATCAAATTCGAGAGTTGTCTGTAAAATTGGGGTAGGTGTCCAGGACCGCTGGAGGGTGCAACAGACGGCCACAACCACAACTCACACCACTTCGCTGATGCTACTCTTATCACCGACTGTAAACAAACTTGAAAGAGCTCCTCGCTGGAACGGAGCCCACACAAACGTTTGCCTCACTTTCCTCCTTTATTCCAGTCCCTTATCTTTTTCTTCTCGCGTAGCTTTTATGCCGTGGGTGAGTAAGTGATGTGTTCCGGCCAGGGTGGAGATGATGATGGATCAGCTTCTAGCGTGAAGAAGGAGAGGAAACGGGTTAGCTGGGTAAGATAGAAAGGGGAGGGAGTGGAAGAGCAACACGGAGAGAAGGGGGTAGAATGAGGTGTACGAGAGAAAACTTGTATGATAATGAGACACACGCAGTAAGGCCCCGGGAGAAGTCGATGGTTAGAAAAGATTCAGGTTTTTCCGCACCCCACATGCATCCTGTGGTCGGTAGCGCAAGAGTAAATGGATACACAAAAGGCCTAGAAACTAGACTCCAAAAGGGGCAACAGGAGAACTTTTCTATATACTTTATATTGAAAATTGGTCTTATCTGATGCAAGTAAATTTGGGATATTTGCTTATTATGTCTGGTATCTTATGTCAAGGTATCTTATTAACGATAATATCACATACTTTATTATACTCTCTATCTCAATAAGTAACTGATTTTCACACAGTTGAGTTACTTAAATTTATATATATATATATATATATATATACATATATATATATATATATGTATATATATATATATGTATATATATATATATATATATGTATATATATATATGTATATATATATATATATATATATATATATATATATATATATATATGTATATATATATGTATATATATATATATATATATATATGTATATATATATATATACATATATATATATATACATATATATATATATATATACATATATATATATATATATATATATACGCATATATATATATATATATACATATATATATATACGCATATATATATATATACATATATATATATACGCATATATATATATATATATACATATATATATATACACATATATATATATATATATATATATATATATATATATATATTCATTAATAAAGAACAGATGTGGTAGTGCTTGAAGAGTCTCTTTTAACTTACAAATATTGGATAGACTTTCTGGACAATGAAAGACGTACTCTGAAGATCTTGCTCAACTCAATATTAATCTTTAAAAAGACTCGACGACTAAATCATGACATAAAATTAGGTAAAATGACGAGGTTTCCGCAGTAAAGTCTGAGATGCTTCACTTGAAACACTGTAAAACAAGCAGAAACTTGCACTCTAAATTAGATACTATATAAACAAAATACGATTAGATCCTGATAACAACAATAATGTTCACTTCAGAGATTGG
Organism: Cherax quadricarinatus; assembly: GCF_026875155.1. Taxonomy (NCBI): domain Eukaryota; kingdom Metazoa; phylum Arthropoda; class Malacostraca; order Decapoda; family Parastacidae; genus Cherax; species Cherax quadricarinatus. Next base: position 16,467,958 of record NC_069419.1, on the reverse strand, counting down.
AATGATGTAAAAGGGATATAGTGAATGACTTGAAAAATAGTGCTTATAAATATATATATATATATATATATATATATATATATATATATATATATATATATATATATATATATATATATATATATATAAAGAATTGAGAGCTGTTACAATAATTAACAGAGTAACAAGGTAATCAAGTAAAAAAAACTGCATCATAAAAGTAACCATTACATTTCATTGACTTGATATAACATTTGCGTAATATGACATCACAAACACATTTAATAAAATATATGTGTCTATAATTAACAGTATTTTTTCCAGCGTGCAGACACGCCCAGTTTGTCCAATTATGTACTGGCTGACTCGCCTGATTACACGGTACTGTGTGCACGTGTGCACGGTGTGTGTACATATACGCGTACACTGTGTACTCAGCCTGTGTACCAGCTGTGTGTATCACCTGTGTGTACCACCTGCGTTTCTATCACCTTTGTTTACACCATCTGCGTATGTGTATATTCCCCTTGTTTTCACACCTACCACTTTTGTGTACACTCTGTGTAACACTTGTGTGTACACTGTGTGTAACACTTGTGTGTACACTGTGTGTAACACTTGTGTGTACACTGTGTAACACTTGTGTGTACACTATGTGTAACACTTGTGTGTACACTGTGTGTAACAATTGTGTGTACACTGTGTGTAACAATTGTGTGTACACTGTGTGTAACAATTGTGTGTACACTGTGTGTAACACTGTGTGTAACACTTGTGTGTACACTGTGTGTAACACTTGTGTGTACACTGTGTGTAACACTTATGTGTACACTGTGTGTAACACTTGTGTGTACACTGTGTGTAACACTTGTGTGTACACTGTGTGTAACACTTGTGTGTACACTGTGTGTAACACATTGTGTGTACACTGTGTGTAACAACTTGTGTGTACACTGTGTGTAACACTTGTGTGTACACTATGTGTAACACTTGTGTGTACACTATGTGTAACACGTGAGTACACTGTGTAACACTTGTGTGTACACTGTGTGTAACACTTGTGTGTACACTGTGTGTAACACTTGTGTGTACACCGTGTGTAACATTTGTGTGTACACTGTGTGTAACACTTGTGTGTACACTGTGTAACACTTGTGTGTACACTGTGTGTAACACTTGTGTGTACACTGTGTGTAACACTTGTGTGTACACCGTGTGTAACACTTGTGTGTACACCGTGCGTAACACTTGTGTGTACACTATGTGTAACACTTGTGTGTACACTATGTGTAACACTTGTGTGTACACGTATAACACTTGTGTGTACACTGTGTAACACTTGTGTGTACACTGTGTGTAACACTTGTGTGTGCACCGTGTGTAACACTTGTGTGTACACCGTGTGTAACACGTGTGTACACTGTGTGTAACACTTGTGTGTACACCGTGTGTAACACTTGTGTGTACACTGTGTGTAACACTTGTGTGTACACTGTGTGTAACACTTGTGTGTACACTGTGTGTACACTGTGTGTAACACGTGTGTACACTGTGTGTAACACGTGTGTACACTGTGTGTAACACGTGTGTACACTGTGTGTAACAATTGTGTGTACACTGTGTGTAACAATTGTGTGTACACTGTGTGTACACTGTGTGTACACTGTGTGTACACTGTATGTACACTGTGTGTACACTGTGTGTAACACGTGTGTACACTGTGTGTAACACGTGTGTACACTGTGTGTAACACGTGTGTACACTGTGTGTAACACGTGTGTACACTGTGTGTAACAATTGTGTGTACACTGTGTGTAACAATTGTGTGTACACTGTGTGTAACAATTGTGTGTACACTGTGTGTAACAATTGTGTGTACACTGTGTGTAACACGTGTGTACACTGTGTAACACGTGTGTACACTGTGTGTAACAATTGTGTGTACACTGTGTGTAACAATTGTGTGTACACTGTGTAACAATTGTGCGTACACTGTGTGTAACAATTGTGCGTACACTGTGTGTAACAATTGTGTGTACACTGTGTGTAACAATTGTGTGTACACTGTGTGTAACAATTGTGTGTACACTGTGTGTAACACTTGTGTGTACACTGTAACACTTGTGTGTACACTGTAACACTTGTGTGTACACTGTGTGTAACACTTGTGTGTAACACTTGTGTGTACACTGTGTGTAACACTTGTGTGTACACTGTGTGTACACTGTGTGTAACAATTGTGTGTACACTGTGTGTAACAATTGTGTGTACACTGTGTGTAACACTTGTGTGTACACTGTGTGTAACACTTGTGTGTACACTGTGTGTAACACTTGTGTGTACACTGTGTGTAACACTTGTGTGTACACTGTGTGTAACACTTGTGTGTACACTGTGTGTAACAATTGTGTGTACACTGTGTAACACGTGTGTAACACGTGTGTACACTGTGTAACACGTGTGTAACACGTGTGTACACTGTGTGTATTAATTGTGTGTACACTGTGTGTAGCACTTGTGTGTACACTGTGTAACACTTGTGTGTACACTGTGTGTAACACTTGTGTGTACACTGTGTGTAACACTTGTGTGTACACTGTGTGTAACACTTGTGTGTACACTGTGTGTAACACTTGTGTGTACACTGTGTGTAACACTTGTGTGTACACTGTGTGTAACACTTGTGTGTACACTGTGTGTAACACTTGTGTTTTACACTGTGTGTAACACTTGTGTGTACACCGTGTGTAACACTTGTGTGTACACCGTGTGTAACACTTGTGTGTACACCGTGTGTAACACTTGTGTGTACACCGTGTGTAACACTTGTGTGTACACCGTGTGTAACACTTGTGTGTACACCGTGTGTAACACTTGTGTGTACACCGTGTGTAACACTTGTGTGTACACCGTGTGTAACACTTGTGTGTACACCGTGTGTAACACTTTGTGTGTACACCGTGTGTAACACTTGTGTGTACACCGTGTGTAACACTTGTGTGTACACCGTGTGTAACACTTGTGTGTACACCGTGTGTAACACTTGTGTGTACACCGTGTGTAACACTTGTGTGTACACTGTGTGTAACACTCGTGTGTAACACTTGTGTGTACACTGTGTGTAACACTTGTGTGTACACTGTGTGTAACACTTGTGTGTACACTGTGTGTAACACTTGTGTGTACACTGTGTGTAACACTTGTGTGTACAGATGCAGCTGAGTTTTTATAATAGAACTTTAAATTGGGCCATTTAAAATAACAATTAAGCCTAAACTGGAAACATTCGTGCTTAATTGAGCATTGTTTTATTTTTGTGTATATTCATTTAATTTTAACAACAAAAAAATCCAAATTATTTAGTACAGCAGTAACATTACAAATATTCCCCAGGCGCCTCGTAACCATTGCATCGAAAGGAAAAAAAAACAGATACCTACTCTTGTCTGAGTGTTTTACGCTCGGTAATAGCGACTAAATATTCCCAGGTAGGCTATTAGAACCTGCACATTCTAGGGGTGTTCCCGGCCAGTTGTTTGTATCGTTAGTTTTCTAGGCAGCTACTGATGTAGCTATTCCTATATATTCTTACTGCTTATCAGGACTGTGTTTCTGTGTTTGGAGAAAGGCAATGGACGGGCGGCGTGCGCGCGCTTATTTACGAAGGTGTGGGTCGCATGCTGGGGGACAAAGTTAACCTAAGTTGCACGAAGTGCTCTGCATAAGCAGGGGCTTTCTGTATAGTATGCCAGTGATGTCAGGTATATCTCTGTAAGTTGTATCATATACTTGTAGAAATGAAGATTGTTGTTGTTGTTGTTGTTGTTGTTGTTGTTGTTGTTCAAAGTGGCAAATGGTTTAGTTAGTTTACAAATATCTTAAGCAGTTGTCTTCTTCAGAATCTTCATCATAAATAATTAATAATATCATTATCATTTGCTACTATCATGACCAACTTGCCGCTGCTGTTGTTTGTTACTCTCCACATTGCAGAAATTATCACCACTGGACAAGCACAAACCATTTCGAAGTAATATTTTTTTTTTTTAACATTTCACAAACTATTTCCATAATTCGTTCCAAATCACTGGAAAACGTGGCACATCAATTTTCGATGAAAAGGCAAATATCCCCACTATTTTCGTCGAAAAAAAAGGAATGGTGTAAAAGATAGTATAAAATGCCGACAGAGGTGAAATAAAACATGTAGTACCTGGAATTTTTTTTGTCGTGAGGGAACATTTCGACCCCCTCACCCCCCCCCCTCTTCATCTCTCATGTACCTATCTAACATATATATATATATCTGTGCATTATGAATTATTACTGTAATTAACCACTCACTTACAAAAGTATACATTTTAAAGAAAAAATATCAACAGTCCTTAACAATATATTACATATTGGGCAATTTACTTTTAAAATATATTAATTATAGTTTTCTAATAATTTTTGAACAGTTTACATAATTCTACTCTCTAAGTTATCTTTTTTCCTCTGTTTACACTTCTGGAATTAATATAAGCTGTCGGGTAATCGATTTTTTTTTGTGTGTGTGTATGTGTGTATATAAACGATTGCAATTTGACATAAGTTGAAACTGAATGAGTCGAATATAAATAACGTCAGTGTTAGGAGAAAAAAAATCCAATTTCTTCTGAGAGATTAAATATCCTCACCACCTTGTAACTACTTATTCATTTATTTAACATAGTTGTGAATCATGTATTATCATGCTTGCTTTACATACCGAGAGATATGCTTAAAAGTTATATTCTATTTATGACATACGCCACAATAACTTTTGCATGAACAGATTATTGCCGCTGTAGCGGCTAACTCAAGACGAGGAATGCTGAGCCAGTGATGATCCTCAGGTCACTTGTTCTCTCAAGACAACAATACTGCTGTATACTATTAACCAGTTCCCGTATATACTCAAACATCTAAACTACTTTGAGACGACGTAGGCAAGAAAGATGTACCATGGTATTCACATGAAAATTCCTGGAGGGACTTGTCCACAAACTGGCACACCGGAATCACTCCCTGTGAAAGCAAAAGACTTGGCAGACAGTGCACAATACCTCGTATAAAAATCAAGGTCTCGACGAGTACACACGAACAATTTGCATTATATTTTCCCCCCCCCCCATCCTCGGCCATCTCCCATTAGTATATAGTGGCCCAGAGAGGTAAACACGTTTAACATCATTCTTCCAATAGGTGCCATGGCAGATATTTGCGGACATTGCAGTTCAAATGATTTTATAAGTGCAACATCCCCACCTATTCTCCAGAGTGCAGGCAATATACTCCTTACCTCAACGACTCAAGTCTTGGGGCCAACAGGTTTCCAGGAAACACGTTCTTGTAAATTTTTATTCTAGTATTTTTGTGTAAAATTGCATGTTAAAGTTTTTTTTTTTGTCTCGCAAGTCCGTCTTATATTATTTACGTTTATATCGAATCCGCATCAATTTCGGTATTGTCTTGTAAGTCAGTAAGCCTGTTAATCGTATCTAAGGTTTATCGTTTTAAATTCATCTGTAGATCTCAACCCAAACGGGTACCAGGGTTAATTCATGTACTTTCTTCAGTACCCACCTTCGTATGTGCTTTCTTCTATACCTACCCCCCTGTATGTGACCGACAGAAGAATAAACAATTACCTATTTCAATGTCATGTAACATTTTTCATTCTGTATTTTTTTCATTGTATTCTTGTGTTATTTTATTAATTCCGTACTTTGTGCTTGCATCCTATTTATTTATCGCATTTCTTTCTTTTTCTATATTACTTCTGTAGCAAATCACAGACCGGGTGGGGATTAAACCCATAGCAAGTGAGTCCTAAAACTCGCAGGCCAATGTGTTAACCACTGTACCACACCGGATAAATAAGATTCATCTAGCTAGGCATATTACTTTACACTACAGTAAGGTTAGCATTCGTCACCACTCTGACCAAGAATGCCTTTTTTTACAAAGGAATCTCACGCCAGCATGACTGTGGTGTGGACAACACACTGGCCTGGGTTTGATTCCCATCTGTCATGTGATTATTGTAAATCGTGAGTCAGACTTTCACCAGTAACAACTACACACCTCGTAGATTCTCACCAGTTACAGCTACACACCACGGAGATTTTACCTTAGTCAGCCACTCTCCCATTTCTTCTGGGTTCTCCCTTCCGTTACCTGTTTATTCTATCCTTGACTCAAGACCGACGTCTGCCAACTTGGGGTCCAAGGGAGGGAGAGTGTTTGCGAAGGACAGGGATAGAGAAAATGTGATACAGGAGGTAAACAAACAAGGCTCAGATTGAGAATAAGCATATGTTGTCTGCGTTGTTTACACCTTTATTTTGAATGGTATTTTAGTATCCATGAACTAATGTTATATTGAGTATAATCACGTAAATTATCCTCATTTTTATTCAAAATCTAACTTTAAACAGAATTTTAAAGGGAAAGATAATGAGCAAAATCTAAATATCGTACATGAAAGGGAAAACCCTAAAGGGTGAAACCCACTTGGACGCATAAATGAAAAAGGAAATGAAGAGAGGGTTGCATATTTCGACATTTAACTAAGGTCCTCTTCAGCATCAACATCACACGTCTAGCTATAATGTACCTCTCATAACTTACCAACTCACCTAACAAAGGGTCCTCACTAGAAATGGAATAATGTCAGCGCTTCTCACTTGTAATGAGCAATTGGACGGAACAATGAATGTGAGCTTGTATGTCAGAATAATTACCCAGAGCTAATCCACTTTCATCAGCACTCGCCTCCAATATTCCAACTGATCACGTTTTTTTGCACGCAAAAAAAATTTAATGAATTATAAAAAAATCCCATTATTATCTCTTAAATTTCACAATTCACCAGGAGCGAATTTTGAGAAAATTACGTTTTCTCTCAAATTACTTTTATGGTTTTATCCCCTGTTCCATTTTTTTTTACGGAATATCTCTTCTAGTTTTACATTACAAGTGATACGCTCGTTTCGTCACTCGTCACATGCAGGCGTGTAATGTTACAGGTGTACATTACAATTAGGTAAAAGTATAATGGTGCCCAAGCTGTATATTTGGTAACGCTGTAACTGTGACACGTTGTGTTCTGTTGTAGATTCGCCGTTATAATCGCCCGGCCCGGGCCATTTCCGAGACGTGGCCCGGCCTTGGTTCCCTGTCGAGGGAGTGTTTCAGACCAATGTCTGCCGTGGGAGAAAGTACAAGTACCTCCTCGTCTTCTGGGACCAGCTTTCTCCAGGCGTAGTCCCATTCCCCGCCCCCACGGGGCTTGGAAGAAGCTAGGCACCTTGGGCTGCCACGAACCCCGCCCACACTGGGCTCAATGGGTGTGGCAGCTGCAAAGCAGCAAACGATGTCAGGAGGTGCAAAGGCAACAAGCACTACAGGACCCTTTAGGAGCCACACCCCAATTTTGGGCATTAAGCCCGAGCGCTCGGGAAACTTAAGAATGTCTTGCTGTGCGTTGCTGCTGCTACTACTACACTTGTCCGTTGCACTATTGTATCTTCCTGTTACACGGACCCGTGTTGGTGTGCGGCCTGGGACGCCATTATATATAATCATTACACTCTGCCCAAATACACCAGGCAATGGAGTGGATCTCTTGAAATAATATGTCCAGTGCCTCCCATGAAAAGTAAAGTGTGCGGTGTTATAAGCATGCGCACGCACAGACACACGCACAAGCAATAACACTAACACTAACACAGACACAGACAGACGGACACACACACACACACACACACACACACACACACACACACATTGCCCGCAATACCATGATCAAGTTGGCAAAACTGAACTTAAAAAGAGTTTGTTATCACTAAAAACCTTCCGAAATTAAACGTGACAAATTATTTTAAATTTGACATCTCTGACATAACAGAACTTTTTATTAATTGCTGATTCATTAGTGTTTTCGAAAAAAAAATTACATGAGCTATCATTCAACCTGTACTGATACTGCCACTCACAAATCTCTGCTGAGTACAATGGTACAATGGTACATAACAAATAGTGCAATCAAAGGGTTCTTTACCTAAAGAACTGGACCTGTCCTTAGTACTACCTGAATGATCCGGAAGGGTCATATAGCCACAAGCTTTATAACCCTTCCGGGTTTAGCACTTCCCCCATGAATAATAATAGTCTGCATAATATATCACAAGTTCGTTTATTTTTTTAGCACAACATTTCATAAGACTGGGACATCTACCTCGCTCTCAATTTGCATACTAAGTTCTTTGACAGACGGACGTACTGTCAGGGAACTGTCTTATCTCTGGAACTCCTTTCTCATCGGAATGAGAACGATCTATTAAATGAGGAACTAAAAACTATTCCTTAGAAACTGTATGACTCTAGTGGGCTTTGCGCTTAGTTTTGATTAATAATAATAATAATATCCCCTTTAAAAATCTATTTTTTCAGAAAGATAATGTCTGTATTGAAGTATATTATTACACAGGTAGAGAATGTCTGGTATTTGTGACTTGAAGATGAGTACCTTTATGACTTGTAGAGTAAATAACGAGGTTCGATTTCCGGCGAAAGGGTGGAAACACTGGGCGTGTTTCCCTACACCGGTTGTCTATGTTCACCCATCAGTAAAATGGGTACCTGGGTGTTAGTCAATTGGTGTGGGTCGCATCCTGGGACACACCTAATTTGCTCTAAATGCTCAGAATAACAAGTGGCTTTCTATATCGTAGAGTGTCACTGATGTCATCATCACTGTTCATCACTGAACAGGAAGTTGAACATGCTATATCCTTTTTTGTTACACAGAAAATATGTTTTTATTTCTTTATGCATACTGTATAAAATATACCCAGATATATGCTTTTATACATGCTTTTATTTTAACCATGAGAAAAGTTAAACGGAATATGTTTTTTTTTTAAAGTTGCAGTGCAAAGTACCTTGACGGTGAAGCCAGTTGAAACAGAGAGCGTGTCCAAAAATGTGTGTACTCACCTATTTGTGGTTATAGGGGTCGATTCATAGCACCTGGCCCCGTCTCTTCGCTGTTGTGTGGGTGTGTGTTGGAGAGAGAGAGAGAGAGAAAGAAAGAGAGAGAGAGAGAGACAGAGACCAAGAGAGAGAGAGAGAGAGAGAGAGAGAGAGAGAGAGAGAGAAGAGAGAGAGAGAGAGAGAGAGAGAGACCGAGACTGAGACCAAGAGATAAAGAAGGAGAAAGAGGGTGCGCGATAAGAGAAGCATTCAGCCATATGCAGGCAATTGGGAGGAAGTAGGGGGGGGGGAGGGCAGGGTGAGGCACTTCATCAACAAAAATATCAACTAACAACCAACTACTCCGTCCGAGGGGAAAATAAATATAGGTATGCAGATGGAGGTGGGAGCTACCAGGTGATGACAGGCACAACTTGGCTAATTACCCGTGTGAGTGATGAGGGGCCACCTTGTTAAGCACAACAACCACACTTTTAATGACTCCATGCAGCCTTTTTCTTGTTGGTAATTGCTACGCTAGTGCCAAGTCAGGCACTGGTGCCACCTGTAGAGCTTGGTGCTACATTTAGCAGTAGTACATGTAGCGCTTGTTGTTTCATCTAGCAGTATGTAACGTAGCATTATTGCTACCTACAGCAGTAGTACATGTAGCATGGGTGCTACATGTAGCACTTATGCCACGTAACCTTCCGTGGTATTTGTAACGTCGTTGTAAGTGCCTTTAAAGGTGAAGAGCTTGTGAATCGAGGAACTGGAGCATAGGCTTCCAATCTTCGGATCGAATCTGATTATCTCCCATTCAACGGGTACTGAGGCTCTTGTGTAATTCCTTACGGGTTTAGTTTTCCCCATGAATATAATTATTATAATTATTTTTTATTATATTTCTTATAATGATAATAATTACTACTATTTAATAATAATAATAACGGAACATTATCACAACTTTCTTCAGCAACAGGTGGAGGCATTGTACAGGTAGACATCGACGTAGATGAAGGTAGACACTGAGGTAGATACACGTAGAGACTGAGGAATAAAAATCATGTCCAAGTTACCTTTTAATAGAAGAACAACACAAGTTAAACGCAGCAAAGGTTAGGAAGATGACAGTTTGGATTGCAAAGACTGGCAAGAAGAGTCATGCCAGTGATGTTACAGATCAGGAAGAGTCATGTCAGTGATGTTACAGATCAGGAAGAGTCATGTCAGTGATGTTACAGATCAGGAAGAGTCATGTCAATGATGTTACAGACCAGGAGGAGTCATGTCAGTGATATTACATCCCTAGACGAGTCAGGCTAGCGACTCGAGGAGTCAGTTACTCGTGTCTGACACTATCCAAGTCTGCAACGATTGGGCCTCAGACTTAATCTTACCACATATGATAAATAAACATCAGAAACATTAGACTACAACACCACAGACTTCCACAAGTATATAAACATAGCATCAACAAAGCAATCAATTAGTTTTGATATACAGAAATACCACCATTACTCATATACGTCTCTTGCAAGGTAACTGTTGCCCATATTTCATATTGTAGATGAATGGTTCACAGAACCGACACGTTGATAAATTAGGCACATGTGCAACTCTTGGGTATCTTTATTAAGGAAACGTTTCGCCACACAGTGGCTTCAACAGTCCATACAAAGGAGAATCTTGAAGAACAGGAGTAGAATGAGGTAATCTGTCCCTCAACCTTGAGTCGATGTGGTCAGTCCATCAATCTTGAGTACTGACCACATCGATGGACTGACCACATCGACTCAAGGTTGAGGGACTGACTTCCTCTCCTGTTCAAGTTTCTCCTTTGTATGGACTGATGAAGCCACTGTGTGGCGAAACGTTTCCTTAATAAAGATACCCAAGAGTTGCACATGTGTCTAATTTATCAACATATTTCATATTAATTGCTATGCGTCTTTTCTTTTTCGTTAGGAAGAGCATGACTGGATAAAAGTATGGTAGCTTGCAGAACCTGTCATGCGTGTTTGTGGCACTGCGTCTCTGCTATATACAAACCACATGCTGTACCTACGAGTCGAACTAGGACGGCTTTAAGCCCATCCCTCCACCATCCACACGTCCACTACCACCACCACCACCACTCCATCACCACCACAATCACCAAAACTCAGTGAACTTCAACAATCCTCTTTTATCTACATCATTCCCTGGATTCTGTATAATGAAAAATTGTCAGCCTTTGAGGTGTGTTGGGAGTAGCGGGATGGTGTTCATTATGTAACGTGTTATTGAATTCCTGACATGTCCAACTTTCCCAAACCAACTTGACTCAAAACTTGCATCATTATGCAACCTGGCCTAGTTGCCAGAGCTGCTTATTGCTCTCTCTCTCTCTCTCTCTCTCTCTCTCTCTCTCTCTCTCTCTCTCTCTCTCTCTCTCTCTCTCTCTCTCTCTCTCTCTCTCTCTCTCTCTCTCTCTCTCTCTTCTCTCTCTCTCTCTCTCTCTCTCACTAACTACATACAATGTCACTTTCATTGAAATTGAAGTTGAAATTTAAATGTTTATTTCTCTGTAAAGATTACTATGTGGGATTTACATGTTATAAAATATTAATTACAAAGAAAGCTACTCTTCATGTACTAATGTGTCAGGGCTGGTTGTTTAAATATATTTTATTTAATAAAAACAGCCTATTTTTTGAGGAAAATAACCTCCATTACACCAAAACATTTTAGCTTATGTTATTACGTAATATTGACGTCTTACTTTCTACTTTTAACGTTTTTTCTATTTACGACAGTTATCAGAGCTTCTCTTTGTAAGCAGTTAATATCAGCCTTCACAAATGAAGCAGTAATAGTGAAGGATCTCTCATGATTTGGGTCATGTGACTGGCTTCACCATGAAGCAGGAATGGTGAAGGATCCCTCATGATGTGGGTCATGTGACTGGCTTCACCATGAAGAAGGACTGGTGAAGGATCCCTCATGATGTGAGTCATGTGACTGGCTTCACCATGAAGCAGGACTGGTGAAGGATCCCTCATGATGTGGGTCATGTGACTGGCTTCACCATGAATCAGGACTGGTGAAGAATCCCTCATGATGCGGGTCATGTGACTGGCTTCACCATGAAGCAGGACTGGTGAAGGATCCCTCATGATGTGGGTCATGTGACTGGCTTCACCATGAAGGACTGGTGAAGGATCCCTCATGATGTGGGTCATGTGACTGGCTTCACCATGAAGCAGGAATGGTGAAGGATCCCTCATGATGTGGGTCATGTGACTGGCTTCACCATGAAGGACTGGTGAAGGATCCCTCATGATGTGGGTCATGTGACTGGCTTCACCATGAAGCAGGACTGGTGAAGGATCCCTCATGATGTGGGTCATGTGACTGGCTTCACCATGAAGCAGGACTGGTGAAGGATCCCTCATGATGTGGGTCATGTGACTGGCTTCACCATGAAGCAGGACTGGTGAAGGATCCCTCATGATGTGGGTCATGTGACTGGCTTCACCATGAAGCAGGACTGGTGAAGGATCCCTCAATGATGTGGGTCATGTGACTGGCTTCACCATGAAGCAGTAATGGTGAAGGATCCCTCATGTGACTGGCTTACATAGCAGATCTCTTGCATAAGAATACCTCGCACCTCTTCGCCTTCCTCTAGTTACAAGTTGGCTGACGCGTGACGCTGGAGTCTGTAGTAGCGACACAGTTCAATTAGATGCACAAAAGCGGCCGTGTTTGCCGACTATCGCGGCATTACCGGCGACAAACAGCGGTGCTGCCGCGATCCTCGGGTCTTTCCCTTGTGCCTCGCATCTTGAGCTTCTAACTTTCCTTCTCTCTGATTATTCGAGGAATCTAATATCAAAGTAAAAAGTTTCATGGAAGTTTTAAAGATAACTATCTTATCACCGCCAAATTCCTTTGTTGATGTAAGGGCGTGTTACCCGGCCTCAGAGTGTTGCCCGGCCTCAGAGTGTTACCCGGCCTCAGAGTGTTGCCCGGCCTCTGTATGTTTCCCGGCCTCAGTGCTAGGTGTAGCTGCTGCTCCCCACTTCCCATTTTCTTTGCTCGCAGCTGAACGTTTGTCAATTAGCACAGATGTTTACTCAAGTGAATTTGGGTGTGACATAACTGCCTTCCCTCTTTCATTAATGAAAGTGTTTATCCGTTCAGAAATGTGAAACAGGGAGTCACCTCTGCCTTAATTACAATCATCGCCATGACACAAACCCATAGCAGCTGAAAGACAACGAGTATTTTCAACTAGTTTTTGAAATTCCCCCATTTGTACCAGGCATTCATAAGCAAGACAAAGGACCAATGCCAAAGTAAGCAATAATAAGGGACATTATATTATATAGGCTATAGTTCAACCGACAGGTCTGTGGTTCGATTCCAAGGCTGAGAGAAACGTATGGGCACAAGTTTCCTTGCGCCCACACGTCTCTGGTAACAAATGTCGCCCTGTAATCTCGTCACTGTCAAAATAAATATTTACAACTAATCTAGAATATTATAACTAGCTTATGATCAGTACTGAGCAAATGAAGAAGCGGGAAGAGCTTAATCTCTGAGAGATTCATCATGACAGAGACCAGCGTAAGGGAAGACTTTACTGTCGCCTAACAAGCAAACTATAATATTCAACGCAGTGTAAAGAACTTTTATCAGAGATGTGACTCCGAGATTAGCACTCCCTAGAGGGAGGGAGGGTGTTAGGGTGAGAGGGAGGGAAAGATGGAGTTAGGGAGGGAAGGAGTTAGGTAGGAAGGGAGAGAGGGAGGGTCTCTTTTCCGCCACAAATGGAGCTTTATAGTCAGATTTCCCTTCTATGTGAATGAATGAATGACCATCTGTACAAGCTGACAGTGGTGTTTCAAGCCAGCTGTGCGCCGCCTGGTACTACAAGAATTTTGCCCTACTTTTAACTCTAGTATTCTTTATTACCTTCAGAAATAAGATATTACGGCTGAAATAAATTATAAACAACCTAATTTATAAATTCGTAAGTTTCTCAGGGAAACCAGTAAGCCGGACTCGAGTCCTGGAGGTGGGAAGTAAGTGCTTGCACTCTGAAGGAGGAGTGGGGATGTTGCAGTTTGGAATGAGTGATGATGAAAGTGTTTTTTTTTTTTTAGGGTCACTATACCTCGGTGGGAGACGGCCGGTGTGTATAGAAAATATAAATATTGGGCAATGTATATAAAAGTTACAACGTACATTAATCAGAAATTGGAGTGAATTCCTTGATCTGTTGTGATAATGTTCACGTAATATATTATTTGAGGAGTAAATTCCTCAAGTTAAATTCGTAGTGTGTGTGGAACACAAAAAGTACATCCCTTGCAAGTGCTAAACTTAGTGTTGAATAATATTGCTTATTTTATTAATATCAGTGGTTAGAACTGACAACATCTCATCCAAGCCCACAATGCATTTGTGTTAATGTATCCTAAATTAGGGATTAAATAATCTCTCGGTATATATACACTGAAAGACATACACCTTACGGTGAGTACATATATCAGCATAACGTTTTCAAATCACAGAGCCTGAAGTACTCGTTATTATATCTATAGGTTATATTCCGTAAATTACATTCGTTCATTCATTAAAGATTTGCCGATACTTCCGTCCCGGGTCTTCTCCAGATGGTGACCCGGCGATCCGGAAATTACAATTAGAAAATTCAATCCTTTGTTTTTTCATTTGAACGAAATAGATGCCTAGTACACCTACCAGTCACCTAGTACGTAGTACACCCACCAGTTACTTAGTACCTAGTACACCCACTAGTCACCTAGTACCTAGTACACCTACTAGTCGCCTAGTACCTAATACACCACCAGTCATCTAGTACCTAGTACATAGAAACACCACAGGTGCTTGGTACTACCAATCACTTATGTGCATGGTACCACGAGTCACCTGTGTGCACAAAATTACCAGACACCTAGAGAATGTGTTAAGGAAATCACGACAGGTAGTATGGTCGTGCAGGAAGTTTGATAATCACCAGAGGTAGTGTAGTAATACTACTACGACTACTGTCGCAGAAGGAATAGTAGTAGAAGCAATAGTATTATTGTTGTCAGTATTTTTATTATTAATATTATTCATGGGGAAACGCTAAACTCTTGTGGCTCACAAAATGCCTAAAGAAATTGGAAATGGGAAGACAATCAGCTATAATCTGAAGAAGGGCGTCTATAATTCCTTGGAGAGTGAGACGTTCTCTAGCATCAAGGCGCTGACCTTCCCTGGAAGGGTAAAAAAAACATTTTTGTGCCGAAAAGTATTAACAATTTACATAATAAGTTAGCGTATATTCTCGTGTTTTCAAAATAGTGGTTAAAAAGGACGCAAAATATAATACCTTCAGGACATGTTAAGTGAAACTTTGGGGGGAGTCCTGTTATATATATATATATATATATATATATATATATATATATATATATATATATATATATATATATATATATATATATATATAAATAACCGGAGGCCCATGTACCTACACCTGCCAACCTGCCTCCTTTGGCCTAGGTGTTATATTTACATTATATATTGACAGGTGGGGCTTCATATGGCATTTCTCCACTGAGTAACTGCTGGGTGTTCGCACTTGCGTATTCATGCTCGATGGGTCCACACTTTACGGTGTGCTAATGGTGAAGGTAATGTCACTACGAGACCTTGATGTTTAACTCTTACGTGAGAACAAGGCAGGATTACGCATAGATGGGTACGCGGAGGGACTGTCGGACGCGAGTACGTGAATGTACGTATAAATACACATACACACACACTTACACACAATGGGGAATGATAAATGCCGGATTCACACGTCCTTGTTAGTGCCTATAAAGCTTGCTACTGGTATGTAGAGACCGTCAGAGCTGTCCCTACCATAGCCCAGTATCATACCATAACCCTGTACCATACCATAGCCCTGTTATACCACAGCCCTGTACCATACCACAACCAGTACCATACTACAACCCAGGACCATACACAACCCAGTACCATACCACAACCAGTACCATACTACAACCCAGGACCTTACACAACCCAGCACCATACCACAACCCAGTACCATACCACAGTTTTATTATAATCATGGGGAGCGCTAAACCTGTAGGGATTATGCAGCGTATGTGTTTGGGGACGGAGGGTATTCAGGCTCAATTCAGGGAATTGTAGCACAGATCCAATTCCCTAGATCAAAAGCCCCTCGCCAGCGTCAAGGAATCTCCCTTGAGGGGATTACCATACCACAACCTAGCAGGGGAATGAGAGACAGATTCGGTCAGAATGAGACATCAGGTCGAAGTCTTGGATCATGAACCCTTTCTCCGTCTCTCACGTTCCAGTAAAACGTGAATATGTTTTTTCTCTATAAATTCAGAGTAAAATATTGCACGTGAAGCACAATTCTGTCCCTGGGTTCGTGGTGGATTTGTTTGTTCCATTACGACCCTTTCGTTGCAACATAAAAAATCGTGTGAGAACCATAATAAAAATATTTGTATTGGAATAATTAAACTTCAAAGGGAAAATGGCTGCTGGGAGATTATGTATTTTTCTTTTTAGGAAAACTGTGTTTCTGTGGTGGAAAGATTTCATGTTTTCCTTTATGGTGAGGCCACAGACGACTAGCTACTTGGCCAGCTAGAGAGTGCAATGGACTAGCGTAGTAGTAGCAGCAGCAACACACACAGCAAGAGACATTCTTGAGCTTCCCCAGCGCTCGGGCTTAACGCCCAAAGCTGGGGTGTGACTTCAAAAGGATTGTAGTGCCTTTGCACCTCCTGACATCGTCTGCTGCTATGTAGCTGCCACCCCCTTCGAACCCAGTGTGAGCGGGGTTTATGGCAACCAAGCAGCCTAGCTTCTCCCTCCGAGACCCGTGGGGGCGGGGAATGGAGCTAGGCCTGGGGACAAGTGGTCCCAGAAGAATAGGAGGTACTTGTACCTCCTCCCATGACAGACATTGGTCTGAGGCACTCCCTCGACAGGGAGCCAAGGCCTTGCCACCTCTTGGATTAGGCCCGGGCCCGGCGATTATACCGGCTACTCTTCAACAGAACTAGTCAGCTAACTTGCTGGATGACTGTCTAACTGGCTGGTTGGCTGGCTGGTTAGCTTGCTCCTTCGTCGTCTGTCTAAATAACTAACTGGGTGGTTGCCTAATTGAGTCTTAGTCATATGATGACCCGCAGCTGGAGCGTTTGGTCTACGTCTCACTACGGCAGCCACTGTGTAAACGTGCTGCCTGGTGATACCTATAATCTTCCAGGGATACCTCACACCACGGGTGGCCGAACTTGGCAGCGGCGGGCATTTGTGTTTTTCCTATATGTAAATATATTGTCAAACACACACATACACACACACACACACACACACACACACACACACACACACACACACACACACACACACACACACACACACACACACACACACATGCATTTTCGTTAAGTTTCTAGCCTAATGAAGTATTTTAGGTGTACTGGTCGTCCCACGTTCTACTACAAAAGGCTTTTTGATCTACTGGTAGATTGAGATTAACGCTTCGGCCACCCCTGTACTATATGCTGGTCACCCCTAGCGTAGTGATTGTGACCATCTTTCCACTAACAACAGCAGAGGTATTATATATTAATGGTATTCAAAACAGACAGGTTGATGAATAGGAGACGTCTGTAACACTTGGGTATCTTTGTTATGGGGTCTATGCGGCAGCCAGTGTCTGTATCACTCCAGGTCAGAGAATAATAGTGGAGACGGTGCAAAACATTAGTAATAGTTTGATGTGCTCTCACTCTCTCTCTCTCTCTCTCTCTCTCTCTCTCTCTCTCTCTCTCTCTCTCTCTCTCTCTCTCTCTCTCTCTCTCTCTCTCTCTCTCTCACTTTTAATGTATTCCATCTGTGCTACAAGAACTGCCTTGTACTCTCATCCTGTAGTGGCAATACAAGTACAAATTATATTTTTGCCCATTAGTTCCTTCATGGCTATCATGGACCCCGAGGGATGACCTCAGTCAGCTGGAGGAACACGGTGTACAGAGATATTCTACATCATGTTAGTACCAGTCCGCAGTAACTGCTTGTGTCAGAGTTAACATCGGGTGCACTCTGTGGGAAGATTTTCAGAAATGCAGCACAAATATTGAAGTGAAATACAAATATTGGATTATGCAATACTGACATTGAAAGGAGATACAAATACTGGAGCAGTGCAATGCAAACACTGGAGAAATACAACACAAATGTTGGAAAAGTGGAATACAAATAATGAAGTGCAACGCAAACATTGAAAAAGTGCAACAGAAGTGCAACAGAAACACTGGAGAAGCGGAACGCAAACGCTGAAGAAGTGCAAAACAAACACTGAAAAACTGCAACCCAAAAACAGAAGAATTGCGACACAAACACTGAGAACCACAACAAAAATCCTGGAGAACTGCAACACAAACATTCGTGCCAACACCCAGACAAACATCCTCCTCCAGTGTTATAAACACCAACGGCTGAGTAAACATTTTGACCATACTAATTTTAATAATAAAAAAAGCATATATTATCAGAGAGGGCCCGACGATTTACTCTTTTACATATACAAATGTCTTCGGTACAGCAGAAAGCGGTAAAGTCGAGGGCTGTATTATCCGACTTTTCCATGTGTTCTTGGTGGCTCCAGCGCCCCCTGGCTGAGCCTCGGGGGGAGGGTGTGGGGTAAAAACCTCTTTCCCAGTAATTGGTTTCTGTTAGCAGAGGAAAAAACGGGAGCGTGATGAGCTGTACTAACAGATGCCGTGGCCTCTGTGACCCGGGGAATCACAGGTCCCATTGAGACTTTCCAGCCAAGGCCTCACAGCACTCAAGAGTGTAGTTACCATGCTCAACGGTGTAGTCATCACGCTCAAGGGTGTAGCTGTCACACTCAACGGTGTAGTTATCATCCTCAACGGTGTAATCATCATACTCAACGGTGTAGTTATCATGCTCAGCGATGCAGTCATCACACTCAACGGTGTAGTTATCATGCTCAACGGTGTAGTTATCACCCTCAACGGTGCACACATTACACTCAGAAGATACCACTTCGAGGAGCACAACAATGTATTATCACAACTGCAACTAAAAGGACAGGTTGGATAACTAGAACCTTGTGCCAGGATGTGGCATCATGGTGCACTCTCGTGCTAAGATGTGGCATCATGGTGCACTCTTGTGCTAGGATGTGGCATCATGGTGCACTCTTGTGCTAAGATGTGGATCATGGTGCACTCTTGTGCTAGGATGTGGCATCATGGTGCACTCTTGTGCTAAGATGTGGCATCATGGTGCACTCTTGCGCTAGGATGTGGCATCATGGTGCACTCTTGTGCTAGGATGTGGCATCATGGTGCACTCTTGTGCTGGAATGTGACATCATGGTGCACTCTGAACGCAGGCAAAAAAGATACATCATAAGCTACACCTGGAAGATACTGGAGGCATTGGTTCCAAACCTGCACACCGAAATAACTACATATGAACACACGAGGCTTGGCAGATGGTGCAGAATACCTGCAGTTAAAAGCAGGGAAGCGATGAGTACAGTGAGAGAGAATTCAGTAAGTGTTAAGGTACCACGACTCAACATTTTCCCTTCATACATAATCTGGATTAACAAACAACTCCTAGTTGTCATCAACAGGCAACTCGACAGATTCCTCAGAGCAGTTCCTGATCAGTGGGGTTGTGGTGCATACTTTATTCTGCGGGCGGTATGCACTAATAGCTTAATCGATCAGGCCAGTAACCAAGAGGAGTGGCCTGGGACCGGGTGACCTCTGGAAGGGACTCTAGGTAAACTCCGGGTAAACGATGCAACAAACACACACACCTTCATACCCGGGCTTTACAGGAGCAGTAAATGGTAGCCTATCCAGCGAGTCTCCACGGGGAGCGAGTGATCAAACAGTCCTGAGCTTTGACTTCCATTTGCAAATGAACCTGGAAAGGAGCTTAGAAGAGAGAGAAATACACCAGACTACACAATAAGCGATTATGTTTAGATGAGAACGAGAACTGGAAACGAAGACAACATAGGAAGTGCATAATTGCGGAGGCAATAGACGGCAGAGAACGGATACAGAGAAATGAGCAGAAGAGACAGAAACACGTAAGGAGAGAAAAGAATAAGAGATACAGAACAACAGTATGAAGAAATGTAGTAACAACAGCAAGATCAGATTCAAAAGTTCTTTTATACAGACGCATCACAAGTAAGATGACATTCACTTACCATCTAAGAGATGGCCATCGGTTACAGGCAGGTCTATGATGAACTAATCAAAAGTTTCACAGATGTATTCACTGAGAAAATGGAGGAGCAGGAGAGAACGGACACACAAGTGGACACTGGATAATATCAACACAACGGGGGATTAAGTGGAGAAGCTACTAAGGAATTTGGACACATCAGAGTCAATGGGTCTTTAAAAGGAGTCACCTTGGTTTCTGAGTGAGGAAGCACAGGCACTCTGTCAGCCTGATAGCAAAAATTTATAGAAATTTTAGACAGGGCACCTTCACTGTAAGGATGGTTCATACACAGTTTTAACAGTAAGTGGGTTTGACAGTCCAGAGACAGTGTGTGCGATGGTTTTCGTGACGAACACACACTGTAGAAGTGACTCAGGAGACTTCGGGGCTCTTAGCTTCTCAGTAAACAGAAAACGTTCTCAAGCCTCGACTCTCTGCCATCATGGCAGAGAGTCGAGGCAGATGAAAAATAATAATCGCATGTATCACGCACTGTACTGAAGAAAGAAGAAGCAAGTTGAAAAGGTCCAGCAAAAAGTTGTAGAAAGGCCACAAATAAAAGAGGAAAAATAAAAAAAAACGATGATCGAACTTTAAACTTTCCAAGTGTATCACCTGTGTTTATCTCAGCCTTTCCTTTCCTTGTTCTTTACAATATACTAAGTTTTCCTCGTTTTTTTATTTTTATTTCCCAGATGAGTACACCCCGTTAATTAATCGCCAGGTTCCACTTTTCTTTTCTCTCGGTATTTTTTTGTTCTTGTCGTGCGAAGTAGAACGTTATGGTTGATGGTTCTCGATCGAAGGCAGACACTGATTGTGCCATCCAAGGATACGCTTTAGTAGGAACTACACTCGACAGTGGTGATCTGTACTGGCACGATGAGATGGTCAATTGGGATTAAAACCTATCGACTGCTCAAAGGGTCGTTAAGGCTGCATGTAACCAGGTCACCACCAGTCAATAATCCTTTAACGCCTAAAACAGGAAATCAAGTAAACTCTCAGTGTGTATATATACACTGAAAAATGGACACCTCTCGGTGTATACATCTTGCCGTAGGAAGAGTAGGGTGTGTAGAGGATAATAAGAGCGTCTGGTTGTCAATGGTTGTCAAGGATGAGGTCTGTTGCGACTGATGGGTATTTTTCTTTGATAAACAAATGAGAACTATGGTTAATAATGAGAAATATGGTTATTAAAGGCTTATGGTATTTTATAGAGGATCGAAAGAAAGGGGCAGGTCGAGGTGTGTATAGTGTTCAGCGAACGGTGAGATCGATGGAATACGCTTAGTGGTCTGCCCTGGTAAGTCGGGATTATATTGTGGTGTGCATTGGTGGTCAGCAACCTCAGGCACTGCCTGCAGTGGTGCTTGATATTCCGTGGTAGTCATTGTGACTGATGTCTGTGGTAGTCTGCAGTAATGAGAGGTCCGTGGTAAGCCAAGGGTGAGTCTGTAGTGGCCACTTGGAGGAGGGGTAGGTCGTTGTGATCGACAGAGGATTTGTAGTAACCTCCAACGGTCACATGAGATCCTGTGGTAATCCATAGTGGTCAGTCGAGGGTCTATAGTAGGCCTAGAAGAGTCATTAAAGATGTCTGGTCTTCGATGGAAGGTGTGTAGTCTAGAGTGGTCAGCGAGATCTCTAGTGGGCGACCAATAGGCTGAGGCAGACCAGCGGTAAGATTCTATGGAAGGAGGTAAATGTGCTTTAAAAAACGAAGAAATTATTTGGAGAAATTGCTAATCGTAGATGATAAATAGCAGTCGAAAGCGAGAGTAAAGCAGGAGGCTGAAAGTGAGAAAGCACTAAGGTTGGATTGCATTCAAACTTAAAGTGATGGTGCACCGATTCAGTGTGGGAATGAAGGAAGGAAGGGCTCAAGGACTGAGAACACGATTAGCTCTTTGTGCAGAGGAAAAAGATGTAACGGAGAGCGGAAAACTTAGGGGGAAATAAACACTTTGAGCATACCAGACTGCTTGTAGGTTACCTATAGTAGGTTTCAGTGGTCATTGCCCCTGCGGAGCGGTCCCAGACCAGTCCTTCCACCTGCTGGTCTAATCGACCTAATTGTGGTGCCAGCCGCAGGCAGAGCAACGTATGCACCACAGCCCGAGTAATCAGGTAAAGTGTATGCCAGAATTGTTATGGAGACGACTATAGGAAAGATAAAGCATGACTGCACAAGAAGAGAATGAATTTAAAAAGGGAAAAAGAGGAGGTGTGAATCAAGTGTTTGCAATGGGACACAGTAGAGACAATGATAAGATAGTAGACAGTAGTAGATAACTACTGTTTTCGTTTATACATAAATATTCGTAATTTTTAAAGTTGTACCAAAAGTTCTTAAAGAAAAATTTAAAACCATTTAGTGAATACATATAATTAGATCACATACCAAGCCGGTCACTGTAATTTCATAAGCCAGTGTGTATATCTAATGTGGAAAATTGCATTTATCTGAATGTAACTAATTATGTACATAACAGTAAATGATAACAAAGATAATTGTTATTTATCAATGTTACATAGACAAGTAGGAATTTGGGACACCTAGGTCGCAAAAAATGTCCCCCTTCGATACCTACCACTGTCATAACCACAAGTTGCTCTGGACCTATTAATTAAATGAAATATACATACACCAGGAATACTGGTAAATATATAAATTTGTGGACTGTATATTAAAAATAATAAATGGTTATATATACACAATTCCATAACAAAGGAAAATATATCTTAATATCACTCACCAATTTGACTGGATATTAAGTTGTATCATACTCAGAAAAACCTCACTAACTAAATTTATGAAAACACTGGCCAGAATTATACACAAATCTAGAGAGCTTATCTGAGGTTCCTGGAGCTGTCTTGTCCAGTCGTCTGATATCTCAAGTTATGCAGGAATGCATGTCCAACAATTTCGCCTCCTATTTGAGAGGTGTCAGCCCAATTTTAACCTCTAGAGCACGAAAATTCCTTCCCATTACACTAACGTTGTATCCAATACAAAACCAAGAGTCTCTTGCGCATGCGCAGAGCCTCCCTGTCGGCTCCATTCTCTTCTTTTAAAAATACACTTTTAATCAAGTTTATTTACATAGCATAATATTGAGAAATTATTTTCCACATCTACAAACATTGCTGTATAGTGCGTCTAGTAACAAGTTGGACGCTTGTGGTAGCACTGTCCATTTGCATGTAAATAGTTTTTACCAGCAGACACACACAGCCAAATAATTAATTATAGAACATTAAAATTATGAGACTGACAATCGCTCGTGTGTATTATAATGGGATTAAAAGTATTAATATTGCCTTAAGTACTAAATGTATAATTTGCTTTTGAGATAAAGCGATACACGTCATTAACGTTACATATTAGCAGAGAGGCTTTTCATTTGTCTATTAATAAATATTAATTTAACACTAGTATTAAAGACACTC
Source organism: Cherax quadricarinatus (assembly GCF_026875155.1). Taxonomy (NCBI): domain Eukaryota; kingdom Metazoa; phylum Arthropoda; class Malacostraca; order Decapoda; family Parastacidae; genus Cherax; species Cherax quadricarinatus. Next base: position 16,444,183 of record NC_069419.1, on the reverse strand, counting down.
AATAGGACTTACTACCTACGTCAACAGCGTGCTTATAAGCTTTAAGTTCTAAAACAAATCAATATCTTTTAAATCTGCGACTCCGAAACCTATCCAGTCAAGCTTTCATCATTATATGAGAATTAATTACTGAGTTATATGAGATAATACAGGTGCACCTTCCTGCAGCCTGGTAATATTCTACACTCAGCCTGCTGGTAAATATTCAGTAATTAAGCCACTTTTGTAGTAAAATGGTTTTATACAAACATACATTTTTTAAATGGTAGAGATCGTAAAGATCAGATGTATGTAAAAAAATGAAAAAAAAATAATAATGAGCTGCTGTCCTTTTATCTCGAGTAAGGGAGGGGGAGGGGGGGGGTTGAAAAATAAAAGCCTCTTACCAACTCACTAACACTAAGAAGTGGGTGTTTGGTATATTGGTTTAAAAGCCTAGCCACTACACGAGGCAGGTGAAGCCTACATGTAACCTGTACAACACTGGCCATGGATATTTTGATCCTTAAAATACATACACCAATGACTATGTACCATTTTGCACGCTATACTATAGGTTAGTTACTTTTAAATACTTTTGACTACCAGTGAGGAGTATTCTAATCCCTATAATAGGGATTAATTATTCTTAACTGAGTGTGTGTATATATATATATATATATATATATATATATATATATATATATATATATATATATATATTATATATATATATATATATATATGAACTCAGTTCAAGCCGTAATGAACGAGTGTCGATGAATAAATCAATAAGTGATGTGTGGATTAATAATTTAATTTCAGTGTGTTTAATGAACAAAGATGCCAAGACTGATGCGAGCCTCTTCATTTGCGATACCTGTAAAATAAACTGCAGACCTCTGTATAACAATTATTATTTTTTCAACATAATTACTTGTACTTCAGGTTTAGCAGGTTTTAGTTGAGAAAGGACACACACAGACACACACAGCACACACACACACACACACACACACACACACACACACACACACACAACCACACACACACACACACACACACACACACACACACACACATACACACACACACATACAGAGAGAGAGAGAGTTAGACAACTCGCGTAGTAAAACTCGTTTTTCCGGGCGGCATCAAGAAGGCGAAACTTCCGTACATGACTGAGGAAGTTGGTGAAGTCAAATGTCACCTCCACGACGACATTCATCCCCTTTTTTTCTGCACTTGGGCCGAAGTTTTCAGCTTCAGCAACTTTTATTCGCCATTAGGCTGACGTTTTTAGGATGTCCAGACTTAATTATTAACTTTAAGAGCTTGAGTAATTCTCTGGGTGCCTCTCCGACGACCCTGTAAACACAAGAGCTCCTTTTTTCCATACCTTTCTCTCTCTCTCTCTCTCTCTCTCTCTCTCTCTCTCTCTCTCTCTCTCTCTCTCTCTCTCTCTCTCTCTCTCTCTCTCTCTCTCTCTCTCCCTCTCTCTCTCTTTGCCCACCCTAGCGCTGTATAGCCCTTGTGGTTTAGCGTTTCTTTTTGATTATAATAATAATTTGCCCACCCTCCCATCCCACTCGCCTTTTTCTCTGCTCCCCCAACTTCTTTCTCTCCTTCCTCTATTTCTCTTTTGCAGAAGGGTGTAATTGAGCTCCCTCTGTTGAGCACAAATGGGTCGTCCAACCTAGGAAGGTCCAGCTGCAATAACTGGAAAATCAATAGCCATAAACCGAGCTGGTGTTCTGCTTATCTCTCCTACCAGACCAGGATCACCCTGACTCACCACCACCACCACCACTACTATCTCCACCATCACTACCATCACCACTATCACTACCACCACCACCACCGTCACTACCACCACCACCACTACCATCACCACAACCACAGCCACTTACAAAACCAGGGCTCCATCATGACGACATACCAGACCAACTTACACATATCCATGCTCTGCACCAGGACTCTGGAAGACCACGCACCAGGCCAGGACTCCAAAGACCACATATTACTTAGACTCGAGCAGCTGTGTCCTCCACTTTGCCGGTCAAATACTCCGTTTTTTTTTTCAACTAAACGCATAGATTGATGTTATATTATAATAAGTGATTATTTATGTTAACAGTCTGAGCAAACTTAACCTGAGTAACGTAAATAAAATGTTTTCCAAAAAAAGTAAGAAACAGGGTTTAATAGGTCAGGTTAGATCCGTCGGGAAACAGGACAAGTGTTTCCTGGAGCGTGTCTTAGTCATATGATGACCCGCAACTGGAGGTTTCGGTCATCTGACGGAGGCCTTCCGCTAGCTTACCCCTCCACCCTTTCAAAAATTATACCCATTTCTTATTGTCAGATATATAAAGACCTTATGAACACATATTACAAAAAAATATTGTATGAATGCTTCAGAATTCTCATGTAAACTTTAAATTTATACACATGAATTATTATTATTATTATTATTATTATTATTATTATTATTATTATTATTATTATTATTATTATTATTATTATATTACTACTAGTAGTAGTAGTAGTACTAGTAGTTGTTGTTGTAGTAGTAGTAATAGCCCAATATCATGTTTTAAATAAACATTGTTTTGCAGGTACTCAGATGAGGTCACCACAGAATCACTGACACACCACAAGCTTGATTACCAATATGCTGAGCGTTCATCCTGTGACGTCAAGTGTAAACAAAATTAACCTTAAAATTTGTCGCCCGTCACAGGATGTACGCCAAAATAACTTGCTAAGTCTATTTACATGCAAAGTTATTAGGAAAGGGAGAGAAGCAAGAAGGAAGACGTGGGAAGGGAGAGAAAAGTGAGGAAGGAGAATACGGAGAATTATTATTATTATTATTATAATCAAGGGGGAAGCGCTAAACCCGGAGGATTATACAGCGCCTGGGGGGGGGGGATGTGGAAGGCATTCAGGCTTAATTCGGGGAACTGGAGCACAGATCCAATTCTCTAAATCAAGAGCCCCTCACCAACATCAAGGAACCTTCCTTGAGGGGCCAGAATACGGAGAAGAGAGGAAAGAGGGTGGTGGTGATGGTGGTGGTCTGGACGACTGTACCAGCAGTCGAGGTGTTGGTGTTGTTGTTGTTGTTGTTGTTATTCTTGCTGTTGGTGGTGATGGTGGTGGTGGTGGCGGCGGCGATGATCTTGAATGAGCAAGCGCACACCTGTAACACAGGAGGATACAATCACTGTACTAATTGTTATCACTATTCATTCCCCTCAGTGGCGGCTATACTGAGGTGTCTTCTGGGAGCTGCAGCTGAGATATGATATTACCACTTGTGTCTTTAGTAGTCCCTCGAGTCTTGTATTGCAGAGCGATCACCAACAGCCTATCTGATCAGAGGCCGCCTCCGCAATTAGCGGAAAGTGGATGGAGCCTCCATCACGTCTTGGCATGAATGACAGGTACAGCGCCTCATGCCGCAGAATCTTGTGTGGTATTATGTAGCCTAGTATGTCAATGTGGGTGTGAGCTAATCGGTTTGTGGTTGTTTGTTCGTAGTTACAGAAGAGCTTGTGTATGTGTGTGTATTCACCTAATTGTACTCACCTAATTGTGGTTGCAGGGGTCGAGACTCAGCTCCTGGCTCCTGTGTGTGCTTCACCTCCGTCTTCTCATATGCCCGCGATCTCCTCCAACCAGAATCATTCTCAGAATCCCATTAAACTCGAGGTGGAGGGGAAGATCTCAAGCCCCTGTGCACATGGAAGTAAATACGTGTTTAACTAATGCTGAATTATGAGGCAAGTAATGTTATACTCTCTTGATTACACGAGGAAGACAAGCGTGGAGAGGCTCCTCTGATCACCTATTTAGTTTTACAAACTGAAGCTGGAACAGCTCGGGAGCTCCACTCGAGTGCATATTACAGCAGTAAACTATAATAAACTCCAATGATTTTTGCGAGCATTTTTTTTATACAAAACTTATTAGACTAGTTTAATGCAAAATATTATAGTAATTCACAGGGGGTTGCTGTAGCGTGGTTACATTGGTTGAAGTTGCTCAGCTTCACTGTAAGGAATTATACTTCGATGGTGTTGGGTCAAGGTACATGTGAAAGTTATGACATTTACCGTGGTTTCGTTACGCTCAAAAGAAGCTTGGTCATGTTACAACAAACAATACAGTGCACCAACACAGAGTTAGATAAAAGAAGTAAGGTGAGGTTTCCGTATAGCGCGGTATTCTTGAAGGTAGTAAGTAGTAATGGTGGTGGTGATAGTAGCGGTGGAGGTAGTAGTAGTAGTAGACGGAGAGCAGGTAGCAGTAGTCTCAGTGCACGATAGTTTCAAGGTGGTGACCGCTGCTAAAGTACTGCAATCCTGTACATGACGGGTGTAAAGGAAAATGGAAAAATCAGTATTCTGTACGAATTCTATGACTGTGGTAGGGCTAAACGGGTCTTCAGTTCTTCGGGAAGGGTAGTATGTGGCGCTATCTATTGAGGGGGAATTATTTAATTCTCCTATGCTTTGCGGTTTGCCGTGTTTCTTTTTTTTTCCTATCTTCTCAGTTTTCTTTGTTTTTGATGGAGTTATCTTTCGCTTCCTCACTTCAGCTGTACATTCCTGTAATTCGCATAAGTGTTGTGATCTTCTTGTTTCACTGGGATATTCTGCTATGTATTGAAGTCTCCAGTTAGTGAAATAGTGTTTTATGCCTTTTCCTTCAGCTGTCTTTATTAACCTTTTGCCCTGTCCTCCCAGTCCTCGGTTCATGGGTTGGTTATCAAGAAGAGAGCTGGATGGGAAAGGGTACGTGCCGTATGTACCGGCACAGTGTACATGCAGTTATGTTGTCCTGGAAGTACTCATCAGATAGCCAAGAAACTTGTGTATTTCCAGAGGTATTTGTGCAACCTGGAAAATAGCTTCAGACCCTTAGCCAACCATCATATTTTAAGAAGGAACTGATTGCATTTCACCTGTCTACCGTCTTGTCGTGGACTCAACTTGATACTCAGTCTTCATCATGATACAGAGAAGTACTTAGGTCTGTCACCTGGAGTGAAACACCAGTGGGAGAAGATCCTGGTAATAAGAACAGCTGTTTACGTCTGTGGCATTACAGCCTCAAATTGTGAATACTTCTCAAGTTCAAATTATTTTTATTTATACTTTCTCTAGCTTTTTTAGTCCGTATTTTTTTTCCTTAGGTTAGAATTATCTAATAAAGGTCTTGATAAAGGATATTATTTAAGCCATTTCATGTATTTTATTTCATTTTTTCATCATATTTTTCTCGAGGGGGAAAAGCCTAACAGCTCTTTCCCTTGCCAACGGGTCTGAGTCCGTATTACTGAAGTTGCCATAAATAAGGTCGATCGAGCAATGGGCTTGCAAATTTTTGTCCCCTTGCAGTCCACACAAAAATCATGTGTGTATATATGTTCTCTCTCTCTCTCTTTCACACACACACACACACACACACACACATCACTCACTTACGCACACAAACACACACACACACACACACACACACACACACACACACACACACACACACACACACACACACACACACACACACGCCAATTTTGTAATATAACTGACAAATTTCTACTTGAAAACCCCAATAACAATCCACACCTTCCCTTATGTACAATACACAAGTGCTGAATGAAAACTTGAAGCCAGTCAGAAAACTCCTCAAGTTCGTGAATGTACACCACTACGGTACTCATTTTAGAATGGGTAAATTGTCACTACACGGCCCATTAACAATGACTCACTCAACTAGATAAAATACACCAGCGCTGGGACTTGATCAAATTAAATATTCTCAAGTTACAGCACGGAAACCTGCGACAACCAAGAACACAAAAATTCGAAATATTTACTATTTCTGGAGACGCATTTTGAAGGATTGCAGATTAAATATGTGGGGAAAGGCGTGGGTGGCATACTCTTCAGTACACTGGGTGGCATACTCTTCAGTACACTGGGTGGCATACTCTTCAGTACACTGGGTGGCATACTCTTCAGTACACTGGGTGGCATACTCTTCAGTACACTGGGTGGCATACTCTTCAGTACACTGGGTGGCATACTCTTCAGTACACTGGGTGGCATACTCTTTAGTACACTGAGTGGCATACTCTTCAGTACACTGGGTGACATACTCTTCAGTACACTGGGTGACATACTCTTCAGTACACTGGGTGGCATACTCTTCAGTACACTGGGTGGCAACTCTAGTACACTGACATACTCTTCAGTACACTGGGTGACATACTCTTCAGTACACTGGGTGACATACTCTTCAGTACACTGGGTGGCATACTCTTCAGTACACTGGGTGGCATACTCTTCAGTACACTGGGTGACATACTCTTCAGTACACTGGGTGCATACTCTTCAGTACACTGGGTGGCATACTCTTCAGTACACTGGGTGGCATACTCTTCAGTACACTGGGTGGCATACTCTTCAGTACACTGGGTGGCATACTCTTCAGTACACTGGGTGACATACTCTTCAGTACACTGGGTGACATACTCTTCAGTACACTGGGTGGCATACTCTTCAGTACACTGGGTGGCATACTCTTCAGTACACTGGGTGACATACTCTTCAGTACACTGGGTGGCATACTCTTCAGTACACTGGGTGACATACTCTTCAGTACACTGGGTGACATACTCTTCAGTACACTGGGTGGCATACTCTTCAGTACACTGGGTGGCATACTCTTCAGTACACTGGGTGGACATACTCTTCAGTACACTGGGTGGCATACTCTTCAGTACACTGGGTGGCATATCTTCAGTACACTGGGTGCATACTCTTCAGTACACTGGGTGGCATACTCTTCAGTACACTGGGTGGCATACTCTTCAGTACACTGGGTGGCATACTCTTCAGTACACTGGGTGGCATACTCTTCAGTACACTGGGTGGCATACTCTTCAGTACACTGGGTGGCATACTCTTCAGTACACTGGGTGGCATACTCTTCAGTACACTGGGTGGCATACTCTTCAGTACACTGGGTGGCATACTCTTCAGTACACTGGGTGGCATACTCTTCAGTACACTGGGTGGCATACTCTTCAGTACACTGGTGGCCATACTCTTCAGTACACTGGGTGGCATACTCTTCAGTACACTGGGTGGCATACTCTTCAGTTACACTGGGTGGCATACTCTTCAGTACACTGGGTGGCATACTCTTCAGTACACTGGGTGGCATACTCTTCAGTACACTGGGTGACATACTCTTCAGTACACTGGGTGGCATACTCTTCAGTACACTGGGTGACATACTCTTCAGTACACTGGGTGGCATACTCTTCAGCACACTGGGTGGCATACTCTTCAGTACACTGGGTGGCATACTCTTCAGTACACTGGGTGGCATACTCTTCAGTACACTGGGTGGCATACTCTTCAGTACACTGGGTGGAATACTCTTCAGTACACTGGGTGGCATTACTTCAGTACACTGGGTGGCATACTCTTCAGTACACTGGGTGGCATACTCTTCATTACACTGGGTGAGCATACTCTTCAGTACACTGGGTGGCATAATCTTCAGTACACTGGGTGGCATACTCTTCAGTACACTGGGTGGCATACTCTTCAGTACACTGGGTGGCATACTCTTCAGTACACTGGGTGGCATACTCTTCAGTACACTGGGTGACATACTCTTCAGTACACTGGGTGACATTCTTCAGTACACTGGGTGGCATACTCTTCAGCTACACTGGGTGGCATACTCTTCAGTACACTGGGTGACATACTCTTCAGTACACTGGGTGGCACATAACTCTTCAGTACACTGGGTGACATACTCTTCAGTACACTGGGTGGCATACTCTTCAGTACACTGGGTGGCATACTCTTCAGTACACTGGGTGACATACTCTTCAGTACACTGGGTGGCATACTCTTCAGTACACTGGGTGGCATACTCTTCAGTACACTGGGTGGCGTACACTGGGTGGCATACTCTTCAGTACACTGGGTGGCATACTCTTCAGTACACTGGCTGACATACTCTTCGGTACACTGGGTGGCATACTCTTCAGTACACTGGGTGGCATACTCTTCAGTACACTGGGTGGCATACTCTTCAGTACACTGGCTGACATACTCTTCGGTACACTGGGTGGCATACTCTTCAGTACACTGGGTGGCATACTCTTCAGTACACTGGGTGGCATACTCTTCAGTACACTGGGTGGCATACTCTTCAGTACACTGGGTGGCATACTCTTCAGTACACTGGGTGACATACTCTTCAGTACACTGGGTGGCATTACTCTTCAGTACACTGGGTGGCATACTCTTTCAGTACACTGGGTGACATACTCTTCAGTACACTGGGTGGCATACTCTTCAGTACACTGGGTGGCATACTCTTCAGTACACTGGGTGGCGTACACTGGGTGGTACATTACTCTTCAGTACACTGGGTGGCATACTCTTCAGTACACTGGGCTGACTACTCTTCGGTACACTGGGTGGCATACTCTTCAGTACACTGGGTGGCATACTCTTCAGTACACTGGGTGGCATACTCTTCAGTACACTGGGTGGCATACTCTTCAGTACACTGGGTGACATACTCTTCAGTACACTGGGTGGCATACTCTTCAGTACACTGGGTGGCATACTCTTCAGTACACTGGGTGGCTTACTCTTCAGTACACTGGCTGACATACTCTTCGGTACACTGGGTGTCATACTCTTCAGTACACTGGGTGGCATACTCCTCAGCACACTGGGTGGCATTACTCTTCAGTACACTGGGTGGCATACTCTTCAGTACACTGGGTGGCATACTCTTCAGTACACTGGGTGGCATACTCTTCAGTACACTGGGTGGCATACTCTTCAGTACACTGGGTGACATACTCTTCAGTACACTGGGTGACATACTCTTCAGTACACTGGGTGCAACTCTTCAGTACACTGGGTGCATATCTTCAGTACACTGGGTGACATACTCTTCAGTACACTGGGTGGCATACTCTTCAGTACACTGGGTGACATACTCTTCAGTACACTGGGTGGCATACTCTTCAGTACACTGGGTGGCATCCTTCAGACACTGTGACATACTCTTCAGTACACTGGGTGGCATACTCTTCAGTACACTGGGTGACATACTCTTCAGTACACTGGGTGACACTGGGTGCAAATCTTCAGTACACTGGGTGGCATACTCTTCAGTACACTGGGTGGCATACTCTTCAGCACACTGGGTGGCATACTCTTCAGTACACTGGGTGACACACTCTTCAGTACACTGGGTGACATACTCTTCGGTACACTGGGTGGCACACTCTTCGGTACACTGGGTGGCATGCTCGTCAGTACACTGGGTGATGTACTCTTCAGTACACTTGGTGGCATACTCTTCAGTACACTGGGTGACATACTCTTCGGTACACTGGGTGGCACACTCTTCGGTACACTGGGTGGCACACTCTTCGGTATACTGGGTGGCACACTCTTCGGTACACTGGGTCACATACTCTTCAGTACACTGGGTGACACTCTTCGGTACACTGGGTGGCACACTCTTCGCTACACTGGGTGGCACACTCTTCAGTACACTGGGTAGTGACATACTCTTCAGTACACTGGGTGACATACTCTTCAGTACACTGGGTGACATACTCTTCGGTACACTGGGTGGCATACTCTTCAGTACACTGGGTGGCATACTCTTCAGTACACTGGGTGACATACTCTTCAGTACACTGGGTGACATACTCTTCAGTACACTGGGTGACATACTCTTCAGTACACTGGGTGACATACTCTTCAGTACACTGGGTGACATACTCTTCAGTACACTGGGTGACATACTCTTCTGTACACTGGGTGGCATACTCTTCAGTACACTGGGTGGCATACTCTTCAGTACACTGGGTGACATATCTTCAGTACACTGGGTGTGACACACTCTTTGTACACTGGGTGACACACTCTTCGTACACTGAGTGGACACTCTCGTCACTGGGTCATCTTCAGTACACTGGGTGACATACTCTTCAGTACACTGGGTGGCATACTCTTCAGTACACTGGGTGACATACTCTTCAGTACACTGGGTGGCATACTCTTCAGTACACTGGGTGACATACTCTTCAGTACACTGGGTGACACACTCTTCAGTACACTGGGTGACACACTCTTCAGTACACTGGGTGACATACTCTTCAGTACACTGGGTGACATACTCTTCAGTACACTGGGTGACATACTCTTCGTACACTGGGTGACATACTCTTCAGTACACTGGGTGACATACTCTTCAGTACACTGGGTGACATACTCTTCGTACACTGGGTGCATACTCTTCAGTACACTGGGTGACATACTCTTCAGTACACTGAGTGACATACTCTTCAGTACACTGAGTGACATACTCTTCAGTACACTGGGTGACATACTCTTCAGTACACTGGGTGACATACTCTTCAGTACACTGGGTGACATACTCTTCAGTACACTGGGTGGCATACTCTTCAGTACACTGGGTGGCATACTCTTCAGTACACTGGGTGACATACTCTTCAGTACACTGGGTGACATACTCTTCAGTACACTGGGTGACATACTCTTCAGTACACTGAGTGACATACTCTTCAGTACACTGGGTGACATACTCTTCAGTACACTGAGTGACATGCTCTTCAGTACACTGGGTGACACACTCTTCAGTACACTGAGTGACATACTCTTCGGTACACTGGGTGGCATACTCTTCAGTACACTGGGTGACATACTCTTCGGTACACTGGGTGGCATACTCTTCAGTACACTGGGTGGCATACTCTTCAGTACACTGGGTGGCATACTCTTCAGTACACTGGGTGGCATACTCTTCAGTACACTGGGTGGCGTACACTGGGTGGCATACTCTTCAGTACACTGGGTGGCATACTCTTCAGTACACTGGCTGACATACTCTTCGGTACACTGGGTGGCATACTCTTCAGTACACTGGTGGCATACTCTTCAGTACACTGGGTGACATACTCTTCAGTACACTGGGTGACATACTCTTCAGTACACTGAGTGACATACTCTTCAGTACACTGGGTGACATACTCTTCAGTACACTGGGTGCATACTCTTCAGTACACTGGGTGGCATACTCTTCAGTACACTGGGGACATACTCTTCAGTACACTGGGTGCATACTCTTCAGTACACTGGGTGGCATACTCTTCAGACACTGGGTGGCATACTCTTCAGTACACTGGGTGGCATACTCTTCAGTACACTGGGTGGCATACTCTTCAGTACACTGGGTGGCATACTCTTCAGTACACTGGGTGGCATACTCTTCAGTACACTGGCTGACATACTCTTCGGTACACTGGGTGGCATACTCTTCAGTACACTGGGTGGCATACTCTTCAGTACACTGGGTGGCATACTCTTCAGTACACTGGGTGGCATACTCTTCAGTACACTGGGGTGCATACTCTTCAGTACACTGGGTGCATACTCTTCAGTACACTGGGTGGCATTACTCTCAGTACACTGGGTGGACATACTCTTTAGTACACTGGGTGACATATCTTCAGTACACTGGGTGGCATACTCTTCAGTACACTGGGTGGCATACTCTTCAGTACACTGGGTGGACATACTCTTCAGTACATGGGTGGCATATCTTCAGTACACTGGGTGGCATACTCTTCAGTACACTGGGTGGCATACTCTTCAGTACACTGGGTGGCATACTCTTCAGTACACTGGGTGGCATACTCTTCAGTACACTGGGTGACACTCTTCAGTACACTGGGTGACATCATCTCTTCAGTACACTGGGTGGCACACTCTTCGTACACTGGGTGGCATACTCGTTCAGTTACACTGGGTGATACTCTTCAGTACACTGGGTGGCATACTCTTCAGTACACTGGGTGGACATACTCTTCAGTACACTGGGTGGCAACTCTTCAGTACACTGGGTGGCACACTCTTCAGTAACTGGGTGGCATACTCTTCGGTACACTGGGTCACATACTCTTCAGTACACTGGGTGACACTCTTCGGTACACTGGGTGGCACACTCTTCGCTACACTGGGTGGCACACTCTTCGGTACACTGGGTGGCATACTCTTCAGTACACTGGGTGACATACTCTTCAGTACACTGGGTGGCATACTCTTCAGTACACTGGGTGACATACTCTTCGGTACACTGGGTGCCATACTCTTCAGTACACTGGTTGGCATACTCTTCAGTACACTGGGTGACATACTCTCGTACACTGGGTGACATACTCTTCAGTACACTGGGTGGCATACTCTTCTGTACACTGGGTGACATACTCTTCAGTACACTGGGTGACATACTCTTCAGTACACTGGGTGACATACTCTTCTGTACACTGGGTGGCATACTCTTCTGTACACTGGGTGACATACTCTTCAGTACACTGGGTGGCATACTCTTCGGTACACTGGGTGGACACACTCTTCAGTACACTGGGTGACATACTCTTCAGTACACTGGGTGACACACTCTTCAGTACACTGGGTGACATACTCTTCAGTACACTGGGTGACATACTCTTCAGTACACTGGGTGACATACTCTTCAGTACACTGAGTGACATACTCTTCAGTACACTGGGTGCAATACTCTTCAGTACACTGGGTGACTACTCTTCGTACACTGAGTGACATACTCTTCAGTACACTGGGTGCACATACTCTTCAGTACACTGGGTGACATACTCTTCAGTACACTGGGTTGACAACTCTTAGTACACTGGGTGACAACTCTTCGGTACACTGGGTGAAACACTCTTCATGTCATACTTAAATACACTGGATGTGAGCAAAACTTTCATGTATCAGGTTGGGTTTCTCATTAATAGAGGTGACACTCTGTCAGTACATGGAGTGAGTCATAGACTCTTACACTGGGACAAGATATTCTCACGTATGAAGGTTAATGATTTCAGATACACTGTTGACATTATTTTCTATTAATATGCTACTCTTCTGTATGGTGATCAAAAATCAGTAACTGGTGAAGCCTTCCTGGAAACACAGGACATATTTCAGTCACGGGTGACATAGCCTCAAGTACACGAGTGATTTACTCTCTACACTGTATCTCTTCGTACACTGGGTCTGACATACATTTCGTACACGGGTTTGGAAACTTCGGAAGTCAATTTCTCCACTGAATAAATACTCTACAGTAATTTCATATCTTATACATGAGTGAATTAGGCTCATAAGGTGACATTTTTCAAAAGGTACACGGGTGACTCTTTTCTTGGATGAGGTAACTAATGTATCTAACAGTATAAATTCAGTGGTACTGAATGACACTCTGCTGAATCAAAATATTTCACGAATATAATAACGTAAGAGTTTAAACTGATGTTGAAATTTTTCGATAGAAAAGTAGACTTAATATCATGGTAGTGAGGTATGAGAGAATGGTAGTGACAAGGAGACGAATGTAGAGGCAGCATTTACAGCTACTGGAGCGTGGTATTAATGTTTCTCTTTACACTTCTCTCTATCCTTCCCTCTTTCTCCCTCCCTCCCCTCCTCTCTCCTTCGTCTTCAGCTTTCTCCGCCTCATCCGCCATCTACTGTATTCGCTCCTCACATTTCCTCATAAAACATCGACAACCGATATAGGAAAACGGTTGAGTTCAGGCGTTCACCTCCAACTACTCCCCGGCTAACTCCTTCCCAACGTCGATCCTTCAGCCAGCCTCCCCGGCGAACTCCTTCCCAACGTCGATCCTTCAGCCAGCCTCCCCGGCGAACTCCTTCCCAACGTCGATCCTTCAGCCAGCCTCCCCGGCGAACTCCTTCCCAACGTCGATCCTTCAGCCAGCCTCCCCGGCGAACTCCTTCCCAACGTCAATCCTTCAGCCAGCCTCCCCGGCGAACTCCTTCCCAACGTCGATCCTTCAGCCAGCCTCCCCGGCGAACTCCTTCCCAACGTCGATCCTTCAGCCAGTCTCCCCGGCGAACTCCTTCCCAAAGTCGATCCTTCAACGGGTTCAGCCTAGCAGGTGCGCGCTTCCCTACTTCTAGTGTTTTGTGCTACTAATTAGTGTGGGAAGCTGTGGGATGGAGGGTGTCTTAGAGAGTTGTACGCTTATTCCCACTTCCATGCATTTGTAAATATTGCAGTGTAGGCGCACAAAGCTGCAAGTTCTACCTGAAGATATAGAAGCAAAAGTAGGCCTAAGATTTTTTTTTAACATACAAAAAAATAAGGTTAACATAATTATTGACTCATGGTACAGGATGACAGTTGGGAATTTAATGTAAATAATTTTCGATTATCTTACTGAACTTAAATAAGACCAGTTCGGGGAAGATTTCCACAAATTATCTATAAGAGATATAAAAAAATTCCTCCATATTCGCTTGCTATTACATGTATGATCACCAGGTAGAGGAAATTAGAATCTACCAGACATACGAATATACAGAGAATCCCTTACAGGCGTCGTCCGGTATATAATCACATTTAATGTAGTTATCACCGTAATTTTAACCTATACAAACACTTATCTATAACCAAAGTACCGAGATATGAAAAAAAAAAAAATTCGATTGGTTACGAATCTTAATATTTACTTTATCTATGTTAATATTCTTAGAATTAATGATTTTTTCATATTCTTAGTTTCAAAACTTCGCCAACCAGCTTGAAGAAAGTGGTCATAACTAATGACTCAAATATACCAGGAGGGATGAGTGCAGGCACTAATCCCTCCTGGTATATTTGAGTATTTCCCGCTGGCTGGTCATCGATGGCAGCTACTTTATGGAACGTAACTGTTGTATTGTTACAAGAGAAGCAAACAAGAGAAGCATCATAGCAAACATATGCAAGAATAAGCAAAGAGAAGTAGAAGGAAGATGAATAGGAGGAGGAAGAGTAGGGTGATGAGAAAAAGGAGGAAGGATTTGGCAAGATAGTTAAGGATGCAAGCAAGGGAGGGGAAAAAATAAGTACGTGGTGATTCCTTGGAGGTAGTCCCCTCTTGTAAGGTCACCTGCACCCACAACACGTATGGCACTGAATATCACCACAGTCCTCTTCCTGTGAAGGCTCTTAACGCTATCAAGCAGCGCGCGGTGAACCATACTTGATAAGCTTTCTAGGAACCTTAGTCAAGATGTTCCATCACAAAGTGAATAAAATATCAGCAGTAACACACGCACACATTCACACACACGCACGACCAGGAGTTGTGAATCGACCCCTGCAACCACAAATAGATGAGTACATACACACACACCCATCACCAACCACTGCCTCTGCGCCTCCTCTCTCTCTCTCTCTCTCTCTCTCTCTCTCTCTCTCTCTCTCTCTCTCTCTCTCTCTCTCTCTCTCTCTCTCTCTTTCTCTCAGTCTCTCTCTCTTCTTCCTCTCCCTCTCCCTACCCAGAAGTTAAAATAGGTATCTGGTGAGGGTCGCAAGTAGGGTAAAACAAAAAAATTGCTAAAATACTCCATTTTATCTGGAATGACAGGTGTGTAAGAGAGCCACCGGTCCCGTGTACTTAGTGGAAGTTTTCAAGAGTTGTGTAAAAGGTGTCCGTGTACATAATAATGGTTAATAAACAAAATCCCCTTTCTATTTTAATATGACAAAAATATATGACAGTTATAGCATTAAGTCAGACTGCTGAAAGCTAAAAAAAAAAAAAAAAAAAAAAAAAGCTACTGAAATTAATTGAATAAAGGCAACAAAATAAGCGACCCAAGTATAAGGGGTCATAAAAGAAAACTTCAAAACGCATAAGGAGTTAAAGATAGATGATGAGTACTTTTTTCAGTCTCAGGGTAACAGAGTGGAATAAACTGTATGTGGACACAGAAGTGGTAACAAATCCCACACACAACAGAAGGAGTTGATACGTTAGAGCACAAGAAGCCAGGAACCAGTAATGCCGTTCAGAAATCTGCCCAAAAATTACATTAATACCGTAAAAATTCTGAATAAAGTCTCCAAGATAGTTGAAGACTTAATTTATTTTTGCCTCGTTGTTATTTAGTTGCAGGTAAATAAGTTTTATAACTGCATGTGGTTTGTGGCTTATTTTTTTGTTAGGCTCCAAAAGAAATGGCAAGACTGGGAAGGGGAAGGACCAGAGCTGAATGTGAGTAGTGAGAGAGGTAAGACAGATTAAGTGGGCGATTATAAGGGAATGTTTGTGTCACAGGGAGGAGTTTGATGTTGGTATATAATACTACATTCACTGATCTGTGCTAGCTCTCAATAATGATCTGCAATATTCCACAAGAATATGCATGCTGTTATTATTATTATTATTATTATTATTATTATTATTATTATTATTATTATTGTTATTATTATTATTGCTATTATAGTTCCAGTATGATAATGAAGACATTGTGGTCATGAAGCTCCTGGAGAATAAGGTAATCACATACGATCCGAACAAGGAAGGAAGAGATCCAGTTCTTTTACTCAAGAGGATCAAGAGCCCTTCGCTATTTATCCTCTTTTCCACCCGTCCTTTAAAGGGATGCTCTGATTTAGAACGTATTAACCTTAAGCCCTGGTAGCATCAGGGCACCTGACCTGCCTCAGCGACCTGGACGAATATCCTGAGCTACCGACCACCAGCTGGCGATTGACCTATGCAAGCGACCTCGGCAAGCGACGTGGACGAGAGGTCAGAACGAGTGACCTGGACAAGTGACTTGCCCCAGCATCCAGGACCTGAGACCTGATCTCCGGGGAGAGGGAGTAAACTCTCTGGTGGTGTAAACGAGGTCAATACAACCGCTGGCCTCTGTTAACACAGACTGTACCTCACCCAGCATTCATACTTGATGAAGTCCAGTCCTAGACAAAGCATCGTAATAAAGGTTTGCCTGCAAACGTGACATATTTCTCAACAGTGTCATTCTAATTGTGATGTCAGGATACTTCTGGCTAGACAGCTCTTTAATAATAATATAATAATGTCTTTATTTACTCCAAGTACATGTACAAGGTATACAGTCCTAGCTGACATCAATGACATACTAGTACATAGAAAGCCGCTTGTTATGCAGAGCATTTCGGGCAAATTAGGTAAATTTTGTCATAGGATGCGGCCCACACCAGTCGACTAACACCCAGGCACCCAGTAATACTGGTGAGTGAACATGGACAACCGATGTAAGGAAACACGCCCAATGTTTCCACCCTTTTCCGGGAATCGAACCCGGACCCTCACCGTGTGAAGCGAGAGATATGCCTCCAGGCCATGGGCCACCGTGTGAATGATGGTGAATGTTTTCTGTTTTTTTTTTTGCGTCACCCTACCTTGACAAGAGACAGCCGTTGCAGTACAAAAAATAACACTAACAGACTGTATTTCAGAAGACAGAATGCAGTTTTAGGACGCTACTAATTTCCTAAGATTGCACTTTGTATATTTTTGCGTATATCAGACATGTTATAGATACGCTGTTCCTGCACTCTTGACAAAACAAGATACAAAAAATTTTAGTAGGTACAAAATCAAGCCATGAGAATAATTCTTAGCTGCCCTCAAACTGCCAAGATTTGCATCTTAAGATTAGAATTGACTTTATCCTTCATGCGGGTTATTTGTGTATCGTTCCAGTCACGGTATTGTGCCTTTTTTTTTCTTTTTTTTTTGTTATTTATGTATAGTGTTACGTCAGGGGCCATGTCTATAAGTCTGTTTTGGCCCCTTTCTGTAACAAGATGTCGAATCCAGCTTTGGTCTAGTTGTCCTTAGACACATGTCATTTTAATATGGGGATTATCATTAGGAGACTGATCCGACTAAATAAAATGTGATTGTTATTATAAAATAACCCATATAAAACTTAGTATATGATACAAAGTTCTCTCTCTCTTACAGTGTTATACATAAAAGTACACGTTGTCTGGGACTAAGTAATCTTCTAGAGCGAGGATTTGTATTAAAGGCTGAGCGCCTGAATCTGCTCAGAAGAGTGTATGAATCTAATCAGAGCACTGTGAACATACTCTGAGAGAGTGTGGGAACCTACTGCCCTGAGTGGGAACCTACTCTGAGCGAGTGCTGTGAACCTACTCCGGGTGTTCGACTAGACATAGTCTGTCGAAATGGCCGTTGTCTCCAACACCTTGGATCAAAAGGCATCCTGGACAGGCCCCCATTTGTTATGTCAAGGGCCATGTCTATAAGCCTGATTCGACATCTTGTTACAAAAAGGGGCAAAACAGGCCTAAAGACATGGCCCTTGACGTAACAATACTTAAATAATACTTTGGTCACTTATAAACCAAGTGTGATTAGGTAGCCACGGAGAGGACAGTCAATACGTCTCTGACGGAAAAGATATGAGAATAGACCGCTGGACAAGAGGCTGCAGGGTAATCACAGATCTGACACATTCAATGGGCCACGGATGGTAATGATGTGCAATTGGATCATTTGACAAAATGGCAGGATAGACCCAGAACTGTTACTGACACCAGAAGACAAATGACTGAAACACTTCAGATGTAAGTAGCAGCAGGAACTACTAAATTGTCCTGTTTTATCCTCACGGTTTGGGTGACCCAAACTTGTGGGCTAAGAGGAAAAAGCAGGTTATCAGAAAGATACCTTAGAGAAAAATAATAGTTAAATGCCTAAAGAAAAGAGTGACAAAAGACAACTTTTAAATTAACAATAGTGGAATTACTAAACACACAAAATAATATTAAGAACACCAGTGTAATAGACAAAAGTATCCAGTAAGGACAGAGCACTTTAGGTTTTCAGGATAGTAGTGGAAGGTGAATAGTGGCTGACCCCGGTCACGGTCAACAAGTAAAGAGAAAGGGGAAAAAAAGCGAATCACTCTGTGAGTTATGGACTTGATTCATAGGTGACACTTACACACGTCTCTGAAAGAGTAGAGGAAAGTAACGCAACTCTAAAAGAGTAGAGGAAAGTAACTAGCATTTATCCTACTACAAACATTAATTTCTTAACATAAAATTCTCCCCACACACATTATTTTGGAAATCAGAACTGAGCATCTTCTAATAAACGGATCAAGCGAAGAAATACACAAGCAGAATGAGACAAGATCACAATCACAATGAGGTCACACTCAAGGGTGTCGAGGAGCAGTATTTGATCCTCGACTGGTGTGTGAGGTCATCAGGGATGCTTGCCAGCCTTCGCCCACCACCACCACACTCAGATAAGGGCCATTGTGACGAGCCTTAAAGTCAGCATGGAATGTGCAACCTCCGCATGTCTCTTATCTAAACTCACTCACAATACCCCATCCTTCGGCAGTTGGGACGCTCACAGGCTGTGACTGGCGGCGAACTATGTGTGGCTGACCATTAATGGATAATCTGCTTTAACACTATATACACTTTAAAGCGTTCGGTAAATATTCTAAAATATAGTCCACATTCCCATAGTCGAAATGTAAATGTGGAAAATAATATTCTAGAGGGACCATTATAAACACCGGATTAGCATAAAATAAACACCATTACATTTTCCGGCCCGCAGGACCTGCTCGCATAAACACACGAGAAATAAATGTACGCCACCCACCTAAACCACGCAAACAAGTGTCCCCCAACAAAGTGTTCAACTTTTCTCCCCCCTACATATCTTCATAGAAACGAGCGACTAAACAAGGTCTTCTCTCAAGAGAAACAGAGACCTCTCTGGAGACACATTCACCAGGAGAAAACACCCTTCTGGGAGACACACACATGTTCACAAACTTTGCGTGCCTTTTCTTCACCGAATACGTTCCATTTGTATTTATTGTCGCAGTATGCAATACGGATATATGTATTACAGCTATCTGTAGTGTTATGTATCACAACTATATTTATTTCCTTTGTATGTATTACTACTCTTCTTATTACTGCTATACACTGTTGATACTGTAAATAATACTAACAACACTGAAGTTAGTGGAAATGGAGAAATCGCTTGGACACATAAAACAAGCAATAAAGAAAGGGCTGTATATTTCGACCTCAAGTTGATCCCCTCTTCAGCAGATAGATACAAGACAGAAGGTTTGATGTATAAAGATTATATGCATATATTTGGTGAGAGGAAGGGTCACCTGACCGGGTCAGAAATTCCACTCAGGTTAGGGTAATTCATCTGGCAAATGTAGAAGGAATACTAGAGACTGGGTGAAGTTAGGAACAGGAATATAGGATCTTCATACGACATCTAAGTTGAATAGTGTCATATGTGTCACTTCCTTACAACAACTGTCTAATAAATTCGTATCATGACTCACGAAATCGTTATGACACGGTACGGGTGTGGGTTGAACTCTCGGCAAGTGAGTTTCACGACTCACTTGCCGCGGGTTCTCTAGCCGAAGCTAAAAGGTCACTCTAACACCCCGGAGCACCCAAAGGCTGGTAGTAAGTTATTTCATTATGTCAGGTAAATAAATATAGGTAGGCAAGTACATACACGCACAAACACACACACACACACTCGGGGCCAGGAGCTTGGACTCGACCCCTGCAACCTCAACTAGGTGAGTACACACACACACACACACACACACACACCCCACACACACACACACACACTGTATTATATATATATATATATATATATATATATATATATATATATATATATATATATATATTATTATATATATATATATATATATATATATACACATATATATACATGTGTATGTACTTGCCTATATTTATTTACTTAACATTTTAAACATATTTTTTTTTCATTTCTGTTAATGTAAAAATTAATAATAGCAAGAATAACGAAGTCTTTAGTTAGTAGCCAGGTCGAGTTACCGAGAATATAAAAAAAACCTAACCGGCCCTTCCCATCATACTTCATATCTTCCAATATATTTTTTCTCCTTTTATGCGCCATTGAAGGGTCGATTCTTGAAGCTTATTGGTCGTTAAGGAAGAGTTATAACGTCTGTGATTGGTGCTATGGTTGCCACCGCTTAATTATTGCCTGTAATTCGTTGCTCTAACTTAAGTGATAAATTGCAGAATGGAAAGAAATGATGGTGGAAGTGGTATAGAAATGGTAGTGGTGGAGATGTACTCGTAGGGGCACAGCGCTTCCTGACGCCGATCTCTGTCAGATGATGACCTCTAACTGGGTAAGCATCCACTGGCTTACCTCAGTTAGGTTTTACATCCCATTTGAAAAAAAAGCACACAGGACGTATACACCAAGAGGTGCAGGTCTTTCAGCAAATATTCACTGAGAATTTGCTTTGATCCTTATTTTAGAGATCAGAGTATTCTTGATGAGTGGTGGAATAAGTTATATGTGCTTTTAATAACCCCAGTGTAGTAGATAGGCTTAAAATGCCATTAATCAACCTTAAAACACAAAGGATCACTGAAAATGCCCTGACACTCTCTGAGGGAGAGAACTAGCCGCTAGTGATGGATGATACTAATTCACCTTGAGCGGACGCAGTCTCAGCAGCAGCAGTGTCAGCAGGAACAACAGCAGTCTCAGCAGCAGCAGTGTCAGCAGGAACAACAACAGTCTCAGCAGCAGCAGTGTCAGCAGGAACAACAGCAGTCTCAGCAGCAGCAGTGTCAGCAGGAACAACAGCAGTCTCAGCAGCACCAGTGTCAGCAGGGACAACAGCAGTCTCAGCAGCAGCAGTGTCAGCAGGGACAACAGCAGTCTCAGCAGCAGCAGTGTCAGCAGGAACAACAACAGTCTCAGCAGCAGCAGTGTCAGCAGGAACAACAACAGTCTCAGCAGCAGCAGTGTCAGCAGGAACAACAGCAGTCTCAGCAGCAGCAGTGTCAGCAGGAACAACAGCAGTCTCAGCAGCAGCAGTGTCAGCAGGGACAACAGCAGTCTCAGCAGCAGCAGTGTCAGCAGGGACAACAGCAGTCTCAGCAGAAGCAACATCAGTATTATCAGTAACACTACCGCCAGTATCAGTAGCAACAGAAATAATGGTCTCACCAGCAACAACAGACTCACCAGCAGCAGCAACAACAGATTCACCAGCCGCAGCAACAACAGATTCACCAGCAGCAGCAACAACAGATTCACCAGCAGCAGCAACAACAGATTCACCAGCAGCAGCAACAACTGACTCACCAGCAGCAACAACAGACTCACCAGCAGCAACAACAGACTCACCAGCAGCAGCAACAACAGACTCACCAGCAGCAGCAACAGACTCACCAGCAGCAGCAACAACAGACTCACCAGCACCAACAACAGACTCACCAGCAGCAACAACAACAGACTCCCCAGCAGCAGTAACAACAACAGACTCATCAGCAGCAACAACAACAGACTCACCAGCAACAATAACAACAGACTCACCAGCAGCAACAACAGACTCACCAGCAACAACAACAGACTCACCAGCAGCAACATCAACAGACTCACCAGCAACAACAACAGACTCACCAGCAGCAGCAACAACAACAGACTCACCAGCAGCAGCAGCAACAACAACAGACTCACCAGCAGCAGCAACAACAACAGACTCATCAGCAGCAACAACAACAACTCATCAGCAGCAACAACAGATTCACCAGCAACAACAACAGACTCACCAGCAACAACAACAACAGACTCACCAGCAGCAACAACAACAGACTCAACCAGCAGCAACAACAACAGACTCACCAGCAGCAGCAACAACAGACTCACCCAGCAACAACAACAGAGATCACCAGCAACAACAACAGACTCACCAGCAGCAGCAAAAAACAACAGACTCACCAGCAGCAACAACAACAGACTCACCAGTATACAAACAACAGACTCACCAGTTAACAACAACAGACTCACCAGCAACAACAACAGACTCACCAGCAGCAGCAACAACAACAGACTCACCAGCAGCAGCAACAACAACAGACTCACCAGCAGCAGCAACAACAACAGACTCATCAGCAACAACAACAGACTCACCAGCAGCAACAACAACAGACTCACCAGCAGTAACAACAACAGATTCACCAGCAACAACAACAGACTCACCAGCAACAACAACAACAGACTCACCAGCAGCAGCAACAACAACAGACTCACCAGCAGCAGCAACAACAACAGACTCACCAGCAGCAGCAACAACAACAGACTCATCAGCAGCAACAACAACAGACTCACCAGCAGCAGCAACAACAACAGACTCATCAGCAGCAACAACAACAGACTCACCAGCAGCAGCAACAAACAACAGACTCATCAGCAGCAACAAACAACAGACTCACCAGCAGCAACAACAACAGACTCACCAGCAGTAACAACAACAGATTCACCAGCAACAACAAACAACTCACCAGCAACAACAACAACAGACTCACCAGCAGCAGCAACAAACAACAGACTCACCAGCAGCAGCAACAACAACAGACTCACCAGCAGCAGCAACAACAACAGACTCATCAGCAGCAACAACAACAGACTCACCAGCAGCAGCAACAACAACAGACTCATCAGCAGCAACAACAACAGACTCACCAGCAGCAGCAACAACACAGACTCATCAGCAGCAACAACAACAGACTCACCAGCAGCAACAACAACAGATCACACAGCAGTAACAACAACAGATTCACCAACAACAACAACAGACTCAACAGCAACAACAACTGACTCACCAGCATCAACAACAACAGACTCACCAGCATCAACAACAACAGACTCACCATGCAGCAACAACAACAGACTCACCAGCAGCAGCAACAACAGACTCACCAGCAGCAACAACCCGACTCACCAGCAGCAACAACAGACTCACCAGCAACAACAACAGACTCACCAGTAACAACAACAGACTCACCAGCAACAAAAACAGACTCACCAGCAGCAGCAACAACAACAGACTCGCCAGCAGCAGCAACAACAACAGACTCATCAGCAGCAACAACAACAGACTCACCAGCAGCAACAACAACAGACTCACCAGCAGTAACAACAACAGATTCACCAGCAACAACAACAACAGACTCACCCAGCAACAACAACAACAGACTCACCACATCAACAACAGACTCACCACAGCAACAAACACAGACTCACCAGCAGCAGCAACAACAACAGATTCACCAGCAACAACAACAGACTCAACAGCAACAACAACAACAACAACTCACCAGCAGCAAACACAACAGACTCACCAGCAGCAACAACAACAGACTCACCAGCAGCAACAACAACAGACTCACCAGCAGCAGCAACACAGACTCACCAGCAACAACAACAGACTCACCAGCAACAACAACAGACTCACCAGCAGCAGAAACAACAACAGAACTCACCAGCAGCAACAACAACAGACTCACCAGCAACAACAACAGACTCACCAGTAACAACAACAGACTCACCAGCAACAACAACAGACTCACCAGCAGCAGCAACAACAACAGACTCATCAGCAGCAACAACAACAGACTCATCAGCAGCAACAACAGATTCACCAGCAACAACAACAGACTCACCAGCAACAACAACAACAGACTCACCAGCAGCAACAACAACAGACTCACCAGCAGCAACAACAACAGACTCACCAGCAGCAGCAACAACAGACTCACCAGCAACAACAACAGACTCACCAGCAACAACAACAGACTCACCAGCAGCAGCAACAACAACAGACTCACCAGCAGCAACAACAGACTCACCAGTAACAACAACAGACTCACCAGTAACAACAACAGACTCACCAGCAACAACACAGACTCACCAGCAGCAGCAACAACAACAGACTCACCAGCAGCAGCAACAACAACAGACTCACCAGCAGGAGCAACAACAACAGACTCACCAGCAGCAGCAACAACAACAGACTCATCAGCAACAACAACAGACTCACCAGCAGCAACAACAACAGACTCACCAGCAGTAACAACAACAGATTCACCAGCAACAACAACAGACTCACCAGCAACAACAACAACAGACTCACCAGCAGCAGCAACAACAACAGACTCACCAGCAGCAGCAACAACAACAGACTCACCAGCAGCAGCAACAACAACAGACTCATCAGCAGCAACAACAACAGACTCACCAGCAGCAGCAACAACAACAGACTCATCAGCAGCAACAACAACAGACTCACCAGCAGCAGCAACAACAACAGACTCACCAGCAGCAGCAACAACAACAGACTCATCAGCAGCAACAACAACAGACTCACCAGCAGTAACAACAACAGATTCACCAACAACAACAACAGACTCACCAGCAACAACAACTGACTCACCAGCATCAACAACAACAGACTCACCAGCATCAACAACAACAGACTCACCAGCAGCAACAACAACAGACTCACCAGCAGCAGCAACAACAGACTCACCAGCAGCAACAACAGACTCACCAGCAACAACAACAGACTCACCAGCAACAACAACAGACTCACCAGTAACAACAACAGACTCACCAGCAACAACAACAGACTCACCAGCAGCAGCAACAACAACAGACTCATCAGCAGCAACAACAACAGACTCACCAGCAGCAACAACAACAGACTCACCAGCAGTAACAACAACAGATTCACCAGCAACAACAACAACAGACTCACCAGCAACAACAACAACAGACTCACCAGCATCAAGAACAGACTCACCAGCAGCAACAACAACAGACTCACCAGCAGCAGCAACAACAACAGATTCACCAGCAACAACAACAGACTCACCAGCAACAACAACAACAACAGACTCACCAGCAGCAACAACAACAGACTCACCAGCAGCAACAACAACAGACTCACCAGCAGCAACAACAACAACAGACTCACCAGCAGCAACAACAACAGACTCACCAGCAGCAACAACAACAGACTCACCAGCAGCAACAACAACAAACTCAATAGCAGCAATAACAACAGACTCACCAGCAACAACAACAACAACAGACTCACCAGCAGCAACAACAACAGACTCACCAGCAACAACAACAACAACAGACTCACCAGCAGCAACAACAACAACAGACTCACCAGCAGCAGCAACAACAACAGACTCACCAGCAACAACAACAACAGACTCATCAGCAGCAACAACAACAGACTCACCAGCAGAAACAACAACAACTCACCAGCAGCAACAACAACAGACTCACTAGCAGCAACAACAACAGACTCACCAGCAGCAACAACAACAGACTCACCAGCAGCAACAACAACAGACTCACCAGCAACAACAACAATAGACTCACCAGTAGCAACAACAACAGACTCACCAGCAGCAGCAACAACAACAGACTCACCAGCAGCAGCAACAACAGACTCACCAGCAGCAACAACAACAGACTCACCAGCAGCAACAACAACAGATTCACCAGCAACAACAGCAGACTCCCCAGCAACAACAACAGACTCACCAGCAACAACAACAACAACAGACTCGCCAGCAGCAGCAACAACAGACTCACCAGCAGCAACAACAGACTCACCAGCAGCAACAACAGACTCACCAGCAGCAACAACAACAACAGACTCACCAGCAGCAACAACAACAAACTCAATAGCAGAAACAACAACAGACTAACCAGCAACAACAACAACAGACTCACCAGCAGCAACAACAGCAGACTCACCAGCAGCAGCAGCAACAACAACAGACTCACCAGCAGCAACAACAACAGACTCACCAGCAGCAACAACAACAGACTCACCAGCAACAACAACGACTCACCAGCAGCAACAACAACAGACTCACCAGCAGCAACAACAGACTCACCAGCAGCAACAACAACAGACTCACCAGCAGCAACAACAACAGACTCACCAGCAGCAACAACAACAACACTCGCCAGCAGCAAACAACAACAACACTCGCCAGCAACAACAACAACAGACTCACCAGCAGCAACAACAACAACAGACCTCACCAGCAGAAACAACAACAGACTCACCAGCAACAACAACAACAGACTCACCAGCAGCAACAACAACAGACTCACCAGCAACAACGACAACAGACTCACCAGCAACAACAACAGCACTCACCAGCAGCAACAACAACAGACTCACCAGCACAGCAACAACAACACTCTCCAGCAGCAACAAAAACTGACTCACCAGCAGCAACAACAACAACAGACTCACCAGCAGCAACAACAACAACAGACTCACCAGCAGCAACAACAACAACAGACTCACCAGCAGCAACAACAACAACAGACTCACCAGCAGCAACAACAACAACAGACTCACCAGCACAACAACATCAGACTCCCCAGCAGCAACAACAACAGACTCACCAGCAACAACAACAACAGACTCACCAGCAGCAACAACAACAGACTCACCAGAGCAACAACAGACTCACCAGCAGCAACAACAACAGACTCACCAGCAGCAACAACAACAGACTCACCAGCAGCAGCAGCAACAACAACAACAGACTCACCAGGAACGACAACAACAGACTCACCAGCAACAACAACAACAGACTCACCAGCAACAACAACAGACTCACCAGCAGCAACAACAACAGACTCACCAGCAGCAACAACAACAACTCACAGCAGCAGCACACCAGGACCACCAGCACAGCAGCAACAACAACAACAGACTCACCAGGAACAACAACAACAGACTCACCAGCAACAACAACAACAGACTCACCAGCAACAACAACAGACTCACCAGCAACAACAACAACAGACTCACCAGCAGCAGCAACGACAGTCTTGGTAACGGGCAGCCATCGCCATTTCAATACTGGAGGCCTATGTGTGACAGCGCTGCTGCTGCTGCTGCTGCTGCTGCTGCTGCTGCTGCTGCTGCTGCTGCTGCTGCTGCTGCTGCTGCTGCTGCTGGTTCACCTCAACCTTCAGTAATAAAGCAGAAAACGAGGAAGATCTAACATAATTCAACCTCCAGAGAACTCCACAACGGCCGGTGAGATCAAGAAATCCCGCCGGGCATCAACGTTTTATACAGCAGCAGCAGCAGAAGAAACACCAGTGGACTCGGCAGCAGCAGCAGCAGCAGCAGCAGCAGCAGCAGGAGAGCTGAAGAAGTGTCTGCTAGTAATTATGAAATACAGATCTCTTTTTACGTGTATTTCAGTTTTCTAGTCAAGTTATTTCAAACATCTCATCGATTACTGTTTGCCAAATTAATTGTGTGTACACACACACACACACACACACACACACACACAACACTATATATATATATATATATATATATATATATATATATATATATATATATATATATATATATATATATATATATATATAGCACTGAAACCGCGAAACAAGTGGTTTTGAATCATTTACCAAACTGCGGAAGGCCAGGGTTCGACCCCACGACACACTGCCCCGCCTCAAGAGTCAACACAATGTACGTGTCACCCTATGCACTCAGCCATCGGTCCATAAAGTTCACGCACCTAGCAGAGCTAGGTGTTGTTCATGATCCAAGGACACTCGTGGCATACCACCTCGGACACTCATACGAACATAAAGTCTGCATTCCTTGTCCCTCTCATTCCGGTCCCTATTATGTAAAAACATGCTAGTGGGCACAAAAAAATTTACTAGGAAACGTTTCGCTCCTGTGAGCTTCGCCAGGCCAATACAGAGCCTTAGAGATTTTAAGTTTCTACAGGGGAAGAAAAATCACCTGTGGGAGGCATCAGCTCAATAATATGTAGGTCAGGTCACCTGATTGTTGCAAATACGCCTGGAATATTGAAACTTTGGAATACAGCTTTAGAAATGGCGATCGATGGTGCCTCAAGGCAGCGGCTCTTCTTGCAGTTTACGATCCTGGCGTCTCTCGACGCGTTGCTCGTGTCTTCCACAGACTTTTTGCTATCTGTAACGAGCATATTTTACTACGCCCAGCCCATGGATGACCTGAGCCACTGCGATGGCGTCTAGGGGTGTGATACTCTCACTCCTCTCTCTCTCTCTCTCTCTTCTGGTCCCTCCCTCTGTCCCCTGGAAGGGTGATACAGCCCTCGCTGCTTTAAACAGCTCTCGCTGACGCATGTCCTATGGGAAATAACATTTGTCATCTGGTCTAGTGTGTCTTAAATCACGGATTGTCCCTCGCCAAACATTCCTCTTTGTGTAATGGAAAAGCTTTCACTGCAGACCTTAATTGGATTGGATTTTCAAACACTAGAGACGCGCAGGCGCACTCACATCAAAACTACAAGAAACCACTTTCACTCAGACAACAAGAGTCATCCCACTCAAACAACAAGAGTCATCCCACTCAAACAACAAGAGTGGGTAAAGGATGACTCTACAAGTTATACAAATATTTTAAAGCAGCATTTGCCAACGATGCTTAAAACGACCGGAGGGAGGGAGGGAGGGAGGGAGGGGGAGGAGGGTAGGAGGGTAGGAGAAGGGAGTGAGGGAGGGAAGGATGGAGAGAGTGAAGGAGGAAAGGATGGAGGGAGTGAAGGAGGCAGTATTGGAGGAAGTGAGAAAAAGGGTTCTTGACGGAGTACATGGAAAAGCCAGGGAACAAAGGATTTATAAGCGATATAAAAATTATTTGCTAGGAAAAAAAAATGCTGTTTGCTGTTTAAAATAGTTAAGGCCAAGACAGTAAATCGGAAGACCTTATTTTTGTTTACAATCTTTATTAACAAGTAGTAGTAGTATAGTAGTAGTATAATAGTAGTAGTAGTAGTAGGAGGAGTAGTGGTAGTAGCAGCATTTTTTTAAATTTCTGTTGGATAAATAACTTGGTCACCTTAGCACTTAGCGCCTTCAAGTTGCTTAAAGTCTGCTACTTTATATAATTATAATGAAGCAAACAGAAACTCGTACTAAAAATTACACTTGGTAATAATTATCCTTGAAATTAACTGACAATCATTCCTTTACTTCAGATCGCAAGCAAGTCTTGTTGACGGGTCTGTCCCTACTGTTCAGTAGTCTGAGGAACCTCTGGACTCCAGTGTCCAGTGTTCCAGAAGTATTTGACCAACAGTTTCATCAAAGATTATCGTTTCTGCTCTTACAGATCTGTCATTGTCATGTGGCTAGTTTAACTTTGACGTGACTTGATTTATTTACAGTTTTACACGTACATATAGGTGACTTGTAATCACCTTCGGAGGTCACCGCTTTTAGGAGGCCTGGTCCCAGACCAGGCCTCCTGGTTCTTGGCCTGATCGATCAAGCTTTTGATGCCCGCCGCCCGCGACCCATCGTATTCTAATCAGGAACTGATTTGTGGAATTTATCGAGTTTCCTCTTGAAGACAGCCAGGGTTTTTTGGTAATATCTCGTATGCATGAAGGGCGATGAAGAGGCGTGGTCCCTTTACACTAACTGAATTTTCTCAGTGTACTCATCGTTTCCCTGTTTTCACCGGAAGTATCTTGCACCGTCTGCCATGCCTCTTGTTTTCATATGCAGTTATTCTAAGGAGCATAGGTCGAGGGACTTAAGGCGTTCCCAGTAATTTAGATTCTTGACTAAGTTTATACAAGCTGTGGAGGCAATATGTTGTAATGTTCTGAATCTATAGGTAAAAATAAAATAGCCCTTGTCCAGGTTTGTATTATCTGAACCTCTAAGTCTCATACTTAAAGTATATGAGGAGTCTTCCTCTTACTGGAAATCTTCTGTATTTATTGTGGTTCGATGGTTGAGAAAGTTTGTAGCGAAGGTGTATGTTGAGGAAGAGGAGGAATAAGACCATAGTAAGTGTTTACTTTATTTCCCCGGTGAAGATATCCTATGGTGGTGCACTGGTGCTCATCTGCCGGCCAAGTTTAGCGTCATCCTGTCATCCTGTGAACGACAGCAACGAAAGAACCCAGGTTCCACTACCATGGTGTAGCGAAGATTTTATTTTCTAGACGCCTTACACATGTTATCCTTTTCACCCAGCAGTAAATAGTTGCTTTTGTGTTAGTTGACTACATTTAGTCGCATTCTAAGAGAATTATAACAGCATAAGAGACGATGACAGTTCAAAGCCTTACTCCATTAATGGTAAACAATACCGACTAGTCGATAAACAAGGCATATGTGCTACACCTGGACACATTAAATTACGGAAACAAAACTAGACGTAACACATGTGTCTCATCCATCAACTCTAATCCTGTAAAAGTAATCTTAAGACACTACGAGTAACCTTGAAAGTAATATCTGTAAGCATCAGACAGCCAGTTGACCGGAGAAAACTGCCTTGACAGCGAAGAATACAATTAGGATGGACAACTTGTACAAATTGACAAGTGCTTTGAAAAATAGGCTGTCTTGGCTGAATAACTGATAGTTAATGTTAAAAGTGTCACCCAAGGACGCCGGTGACGTCAGCAGCGTAGAGGAACTGGCTTATTAATAAACAAACCCAGTCTTAATGCAGTCCACTCGTCCTCCACTGTGTGATCTGAGACACAATGTTGTGCGTGTGTGTGGAGGCTGGTGGTGGTGTAGTGGTGGTGGTGGTGTAGTAGTGTAGTGGTGGTGGTGGTGTAGTGGTAATAGTGGTGTAGTGATGGTGGTGTAATGGAGGGTGGTTGTGTGATGGGTGGAATTGGTGGATAGTTTTGTGGGGGTGGCAGCTGGTGGATGGTAGTGTAGGGGTGGTGGTGATAGCGTGTGATGGGCGGTTGATGTAGTGGTGGTAGTGGTGGTGGTGGTGGTGGTGGTGGGTGGTGGTGGTGGTGGTGGTGGTGGTGGTGGCGGCGGTAGTGGTGGTGGTGTGGTGGTGGCGGTAGTGGGTGGTGTGTGGTGTGGTGTGTGGTAGTGGTGGTGGTGGTGGTGGCGGTAGTGGTGGTGGTAGTGGTGGTGGTGGTGGTGTTGGTGGTGGTGATAGCAATGGGTGGGTGATTGATAGAGTAATGGTGGGTAATGGTGGAAGTGGTGTGGTGATGGAGGTGCGGGGTGCGGGATATGCTGTGTGGCAGTGATTGTGGCTGCGGTGGTGCTGGGGTATGTAGTGGGGCTTGGTGGTAGCGAGAGGTGGTGATAGTGGTTGAGTTACTGGTGTGGTAGTGGTAGTTTTCCTTCACCGTGAAACAGTACAGGTAAACCTTGGAAAATTCTATTTACCTTACGTACACACTTATTCTACCTTTCTGCATTTCCCAAGGTCTCTTATTTCTGTAATATGTTCTTCTCAGCTTACAATATATCTTTTGAGGTCCGGCACCGGAGGTGATGATCCCAGGAACCAATAACACATATCCGCTATGATGGAGAGACACACAATGCTCCACGAGAAAGCCCCTCACACCCTCATGAACACCTCAGTAGTCTGCTGCGGTGGAGCGAAAGCGGTCATTATCAAGTTATTTCAGTAACCGCTTGAAACATTGGTCACACAGGAAGATGGTAGACATCAGTACTTGTGGTATTATTGGAGGGGATGACTTCAGTACCCATCACTTCATTCTGCCATCAGGTTACAGCACGAATGAAACATTGAGATATGATGTACCTGAGACCATATTCGTTAACACAGGTGAGCCCACTCGCCTATTAGTAAGGCAAAGTGGATTAGAAAGTCGGCTAGAACTTTCTTTTTATTATGGGAGGATACAGTACTCGTTTCGTATTAGTAATTAGAAAGCATCCCACTCTCGCTATCGCTCTACACTTCAACAGCCCTGTAGTGGACCACGTTAGTGTGACCCCTCTTATTTAAACCAGTGCTGTGGTAGTCAAGCGCAGGTTCGTAGAAGACAGCTGTGAAAGGGACATGTGGCTTCTAAATAAGAATGTGGCTGAAGTGTAGCGAATGATGAGAGAAAGTGGATGGTGATCGTGTGGTCACCAACTGACCGGTCCTCACGTTTGACCAAGAAGACCTCCCTTGGTCCATGATCCTGGGGGGAGGGGGGGGAGAGACATCAACATGGAAACATAATCACCTTCCAGGTGCAATGAGGCAAGTGCAACAACCCTCATCGTCTACTTATGTTATAAAGTGAATATCTAATTATTCAGTGTTGAATTATTGGCTGCAAGGTTGTTTAAGTGTCTGTCATCCTGGAGGTCAGTTTATCTGTCTGTGGAGAGGTGAGTTTGATACACCTGCTACTGGGTCGTTCCTGTATTCTTTATCTTTTTTTCTCTCTCTTTTTCTCTCACCTCCCTCATAACCTTTCATTTTTCTCAATTTTCCGTACCCTGTCTTCTCCTCTCTGCCTTACTTTCCATTCGTTATCTTTCTCACCACTCCTCACTTCACGTTACTTTCTTCCAGTAACCTCCCTTTCTCTCAGATCAGTATAACAACTTGTCCTTCATTCCTCTCTCTCTCTTTCTCTCTCTCTCTTTCTCTCTCTCTCTCTCTCTCTCTCTCTCTCTCTCTCTCTCTCTCTCTCTCTCTCTCTCTCTCTCTTTACACAGGGTTTGACAAGGTTAGGTTAAGGATCCCTAGCTTTATTGACAAGCTATTTACAAGTTAAGGATTCCTGACTTTATTGACATGGTAAGAGCTGTAACCTACATCAGCTCGTTTGAAAGCATTTTTATTGTTATGAAACATACAAGTAGGGAACAGGATGAAGTTGGAGCCATCTGTGAGCCAGCATTTTCATCTGATCAACTGACTTTATCTTGTTGACATCATAATGTACGAATGTGTTCCAGACTCGAGTCATCCTGGGAATAAATGATCTCAGATGAAGTGATGTTCTGGAGAAGGGTACAGCCAGAGTGAAGTTGCTGCTTTCTGCCCGTCTTGTGGTTACTGGTTTGCTTCACGCTGTCCTCGAAGTGGATCCAAGTGTGGTACTTTGACAATATTGGCTTTGTACATAACAGTAAGGCCACCCACATCCCTCTTTCGTTGAAGGCTCTGATGAAATGACAGATCTCTCTCTCTCTGCTAGCTCTCTCTTGTTCTCCCTATTCCTCTCCGTCTTTCTCTTTCCCCTCTCCCTCTCTCAACACTTAAAAGTTCAATTGAATGTAAAGCTGAAAGTTCTTACCATGTAGTATTTGAAAAGATTCGAAAATTTACTTTTGTTCGATAAAAAAGAAGTGCCTTTCATCCAGAGAACGAAATTTGTCTTTTACGTTGCAGTGTAGCGTGGATCCCGCGTCCAAACTTCACCCTGCCAATCAAATCCTATTTTACAAACTTTCCGTAAACTGTGACCCAAAAAGTTATAGGGCTTCTATTGTCTACTTGCTCCTACTCTTCCTTATTATGTGCGTTGTGTGTATTGTGCTCAGTTACCAGCTGTAATCTCTTCACTGTTGCTGCGGGAGCCGGGGTAGAGACTGTTTTTTGATCCTCCTCCTTTCAGCTTGGCATAATTGTCCCCATCCTTAAAGCTATGTATGAAGCAGGCATTACTCGCTTTCCATTTAGTCACGTTATACTTTCCAGTCTTCCTGGAGCCGTGAAAGTGCTTCCCGGTGTACTGTGACTCACTGGAAGATTTAACCTCACTCTTTATCTGTCTTCCCTGTCAAGTGCTCCGAATTTGGAGTCTTTCTTATTTGTCTTATTTTTCTTATTCTTTCTTATTGTCTTTCCGGTCATGATATGCATTTTCTTTACTCTTCCTACTTCCCTCACTTCTCTTGTAGGAGAAATTTAAAAAAAAAAAAGTAAAAACTAGCAATTGCAATCAATCTGCCTTTTAAAAAAAAAGGGAGGTCTGGGGATTCCATAATACACTGAGGAAACTATCAGTGAAGAGCAACCGTGAAAATGGAAAAATAATCATTGTAGTTGGGGATTTACACTATAAAGAAATAGTTGGTAGCCGAAGAGGATGGATGATAAGCAAATTGTCAACCAAATTCCATATTTTAATAACCAGCCTTTTTATTTTTACCGGTCAGCCAGCCGGGAGTCTACCTACCTACCTAGGTACCTACCTACCTACCTAGGTACCTACCTACCTACCTACCTACCTAGGTACCTACCTACCTACCTACCTAGGTACCTACCTACGTAGCAAATGAAAATCTCTATGTAAATAATATAAACCCCCCATTAGAACGAGCAATCATGGTATACTGGAAATAACGTATGTTACTATGTGACTTTTGAGAAAAAAAAATCATTAACAGAAACGATAGATTATAAAAAGAGGAGAATATGCTTACTGGAATAAAATACTACGAGAGACAGATACAATCAGACTGTATAATTATATCTGCAGCATTTATAAAAATGGTATCAGTTTACAAAAAATAAAGTAGGATATAAAGAAAGCAATGTTTAATGGAAGACGTTCGAGAACCAAGACGATGAAGGAAAGACACTGAAATATTAAGAGGGGATAAATAAACTACTACTGTTGTTGATTAAAAAAAATTATGGTCAGATGAGATGGGACAACGAGTGTTCAAAATATGTGCAGAGAAATTAAGACATTGTAGGTTGTAGGATGGTAGACAGCAGCCGCCCAGGGAGGTACTACCGTCCTGCCAGGTGAGTGTAAAACGGAAGCCTGTAATTGTTTTACATGATGGTAGTATTGCTGGTGCCTTTTCTGTTTCATATACATGCAACATTTCAGGTACGTCTTGCTACTCCTACTTACACTTAGGTCACACTACACACACATGTACAAGCATATATATACACACTCCTCTGGGTTTTCCTCTATTTTCTTATTATTTCTTGTTCTTGTTTATTTCCTCTTATCTCCATGGGGAAGTGAAACAGAATTCTTCCTCCGTAAGCCATGCGTGTTGTAAGAGGCGACTAAAATGCCCGGAGCAATAGGCTAGTAACTCCTCCTGTATACATTACTAAAGTTAAAAAGAGAAACTTTCGTTTTTCTTTTTGGGTCACCCTTCCTCGGTGGGATACGGCCGATTTGTTGAAAGAAGAATTTAAGAAATTTTTTATTTATCTGGCCTTTCATTGCAGTAAGATAAACTGGTATTCAACGTGTCTGTGACTTCTTATGCCCTGGCTAAGCCACACCAACCACCTCAGCTTCTCACTCGTGGATGTGACTACACTTGAACCCGTCCCAACACCAACGCTCTTCCCCACCCAACCATAACGTATGGTAACCTAATCTTACCTTAACTAACCTATCTTCCTGTTATAGAATGATTCATCTGTATATCTAATTGAGAATCTGACAACACATGTGCCCATTTTTTTCACATGTTGAGGAATTTATCATATCTGAGTCCTTGTCAACAACTGCGCACTCGTTCTGAAGAACAACAAGGCGACTCTTGTTACTCAACCCTGCTATAACCTTCCTCAATTTCATTCTTCTCCCACTTCTGGAAACAACCTTCCATTCGTTACATCCAGTGTTTCCCTTCATTACTGTCAATCATTTCACTAGACAACCCGACTTGGACCATTTACAAAGGCACGCTCCCCGTAATCTCCTCTCTATGTGAGAGTTATTTGTATATTGTGCCAATCACGGTATTGTGCCATTTTTTCTTTAATTATTTCACTATCCTTCCCATCGAAATGAGATTTTGATTTCTCATTCTGTTCTCTAAAAACTGTAACCTCATCCTTGAGAACAAGAGCTTCATTCTTAATTAGAACCTCAACCTATAGAGCTCTTAACTCTGTCTCTAAAACTCTACAATGCTCCTCAAAGGTTACTGCACAAGCCATTGTTTATAAACACTTCACTCACTGTTCAACAAGCAAATGACTCAGCTCACGACAGGGTCACACAACCTCCTCGGAGAAACTATTGACCTATTTAGTCTATATAACCCTTAGGTGGTTTACATTTGTATAATTAAAAATATTAGTAGTAATACAATAGCATTATTTAGCTGTGTTGATTACTCAGCTTTCCCAAATAACTTGAAATTTGGGCAACTTGGTTGTTGCAAGATTGGTTGCCAGATTCACTAGCAAAAATGGCTGATTTTTTTCTCTCTCTTACTTTCTTCCATTCAACTTTATTACTTATTTTCTTACTGATCTCAAAGATTACAAAAGTGATTATTAAACTACTTTTTTTCGCATATATAACTTATTATTCTTGAATTTCTATTGGAATTCACATTTGTCTAGTAAAATCAACAACTTCAGAAATCCAGCGCTTTAGGACTGCTAAGCTTTGAACTATAAGCTTCCCTTTTAATAATTTGTTTGCTGCCACTTTTCTCCTGCATTTCTAATCTTTACCTATTAACTAAATCGCTGTAGCTCCTGTCCTCCTGAAGAGCTCTGTTTTACACTCAGAAAACGAAAGATAACAAGCTTGCTCAAGGCCATCTGATTTCACCTACTGGGCTATGCTATACCCACTTTTAAAACTGATATTTGGAATCTGGACATCCAGCAGTAACAGCCTGGTTGATCAGGCCCTGATTCAATGCGGGGGCATTAACCCCTGGAACACCCTTCAGGTACATTAAATCCTCTTCTAAGTCACTCGATGACCACCAACCAGGGCAGATGAAATCGTTCCTGTGTGACTTATATGACTCCTTTCTTCCCTCTGCGTACTTCTGTTCCCTATTCCTGACCTTCTAATCTTTGCTCTCTATGCCCTTATCAATTCCCTTTAGTATCTTTTATGATGAAAACATGTCTCACTGTTTCTTTTTTTTTCTAAATCAGGTTCAGT
The DNA here is from genome assembly GCF_026875155.1 of Cherax quadricarinatus. Taxonomy (NCBI): domain Eukaryota; kingdom Metazoa; phylum Arthropoda; class Malacostraca; order Decapoda; family Parastacidae; genus Cherax; species Cherax quadricarinatus. The sequence continues at coordinate 16,406,647 of NC_069419.1, read as the reverse complement.
TTGTCCAATCTCTCGTTTCTTAATTTTCTCAGTTGCGGGACTAGTTTTTTGCAAACCTCTGAACCTTCTAGAGATTCAGAACATGTTTGCCTCGGTCTGGCTTCTGTGCCGGTGGTGTGCGCCTTATCATAAGCTATAGTTCCTAGAAAGTTCTTCACTGAAGTCCCTGAAAGAATCTCTAAGATTCGCTAACGTTGTATATGCTGGATCTGATTCTAGTGTGTGTTTAAATGTACTTCTGGAAATTGAACTCTGATTGTATCATACTGTACCAACATTCGTGGTCCCGGATTATTCAACATTTCCAGAAGATATCAGAAACACTGCTGGAACAAGTGTAGAAGTTTTCAAGAGGAAACTGGACGAGTATCTTCACCAGGCGCCAGACCAACCAGGCTGTTATGGATATGTGGGTCAGCGGACTACCAGCAGCAACAGTCTGTTTGGCAAGGCAAGCATCAGAGGAGCCTGGCCAATGGCCGGGTTCTGGGAGTTAAAAAATATCTCGAAACTCATCAAAGGTGTGACCAGCAGTAACAGCTTGGTTGATAATGCCTTGATCCACCAGATCTGGTCTGGGACCTGGCCGCTGGGACTTTGATCCCAAGAAATATCCTTCAGATATCCTTTGGTATAATCCTTCCTCCTAGATCTTTCTCTTTGTGTGGTATTTGTAGTTTCTCTTCTCAAAGATTGTTTGCATGGAATTTACTTTTAAATTTCTTACCACTTACAAATATGTGATAACAAGAAAAAGGTATGTTCCTTCTTCCATCGTCTTTGAAGATATGTTTTGAAACCTCATGACGTACATTATGCCTGAACCATTAATTAGCTGAGGCATTTCCTCTTTTGATGTGTGAATGCTGTCCAATTTTTGGTTGTTGACTGTCTCCTCTTTCTTTTACTGTCTCCTCTTTCTTCTACTGTCTCCTCTTTCTTTTACCGTCTTCTCTTTCTTTTACAGGCTCTGTCACGTTAGTGAATACCTCTTGAGTCTTGTGCTCAGTTCCTCACACACCTTTCTGTCGTTCTTGTATGATCCTTCTCCAGCCTCATTAAGTGATCTTTCATGAGCGTCATTCTCCACTCTGTGCACGTAGAGCAGTTGTAGCACTGCTCTGGCTTTCCATGTTGTCACGATCGATCTGTTTGTGTGTGTAGTTACTAGTTGTCAAAGGCACTTGTCGACAAACACTTGGCATATTTTACGTACGTGTGTGTGTGTGTGTGTGTGTGTGTGTGTGTATGTGTATGTATCTATTGGTAATCAAATGTTAGTGGTTGCAAGGGTCGATTCTTAGCTCCTGGCCCTGCTTACCACTGGCAGCAACTGGGTACACCCCTGGCTGCAGGAGCCCTATCATACCTATTCTTAAAATTATTTATCGATCCTGCCTCTACCACCTTCTTATCTAGATCATTCCAGTTCCTTAACATTCGTAAGCTAAAGATGTATTTCCTAACATTCTCGTGTCTCATCTGTGTTTTTTTAACTTTCAACTGTACCCTATTGTATCTGAGACCCGCCTCTCAAACAGAGTCGCCCTGTCTTCTCAGTATTTAGTATGTCTTAATCATGTCATGTAATTCTTTGTCCTTCTGCCTTCTAATACCGTCAGGCTTACCTCCTCTAGCCTCTCCTCATCACTCATACCTCTCAGTTCTGATATTAATCTTGTTGCAAACCTTTGCATTTTTTCAAACTTCCTTACATTTTTATCAGACGTGGATTACGTACACTGGCGCTGCATACTGCAAGACGATCATGCCTCCTTGTTGACATTCCTGATAGTTTCCCTAAAATTTGCTTGTCTCGCAGTTACTGCGGCAGATATTAGGTTGATGTACATCTCCGGTGAAATATTTGAAATTATTCTCACCCTAGGTCCTTCTCTTTCATGGAAGCTTGCAGTTTTTGTTCCCCAAACCTGTCCTTTCCCCGATTTTCATAACGTTGCATTTGTTGGGGTTAATTTCTAATAGCCATTTGTCATACCAATCCTGCTGCTTGTCTAGATTCGTTTGTAGTCTTTCCTTGTCTGCTTCTCTTCGTATTCTGCTCGTTAGTTTCACGTCATCTGCGAACAGTGACACCATGGGCTTGATTTTTCTCTCATGCCGTTTACGTTCAAGATTAACAATACTTGTTCCAATACTGACCCTTGTGGAACTCCACTCGTCACGTTTTCCCATCCCGATACCTCCTCCTGGACAATAAGTAGTTGTTTCCTTCCTGGGTACCTGGGTGTTAGTCGACTGGCGTGGGTCGCATCCTGGGACAAAATTGACCTAATTTGCTCGAATTGCTGTGCATAATAAGGAACTTTCTATACAGTAGTATGTCACTGATGTCAGCTAGACTTGTATATCTTGTATATATATGCACTTGTGGAAATATAGATTATTATTATTATTATTATTATTATTATTATTATTATTATTATTATTATTATTATTATAAGTAATCCATGATTCGCTGTAGTACTTTGTTGTTAATCCTGCCTGTTCCTCTAGCTTCCCCTACTTCCTGTCTCTTGTGCTATACTACTTTTAAAGCCTTCTTACAGCCTAAAAATACGCAGTGTGCTCCCTCTCTCTCTCTCTCTCTCTCTCTCTCTCTCTCTCTCTCATATTTGTAAGACAGGATTTACTATCCTAAAGCAGTTCTGGTTGCTGTTTATGAACCTTCTCCTTTCCAGGTGCTTCACTACTCTTCTGATAATCTCAATGACTTTACACAGTGTGAAAATGTCAGTGACACTAACTACCCTGTGGTCTCATACTGCCTGTCTTTCCCCCTTTCTTAATTATTGGGACTATATTAACTGTCTTCCACTCTGTTTGGTAGCTGCCCTCTTTCATTTGAGGTGTCGAAGATCGCTGTTAGTGAGTTACATAGTTCGTCCGTTCTCTCTATTAGAACCCATTGATGCTGTTTGGTCCCATAGCCTTTTAGGTATCTAGCTCTCCAAGTAGTTTCTTCACCTATTTTCCCGTTGTGTGTATTGTGCCCAGTACTGATTGGTGCACCCTTCCTCTTAGATTCTCTGGTACCGTTTCTGTTTCCACTGAGAGCACCTCGTTAAATCTTTTCTTCAGCTCCTCGCAGAGTTCCCGGTCGTTTCTACTGAGCTCTTTTCCTACTTCAATTTTATTAACCGGTCCTTCACTGTTGTCTTCTTTCTGATATGTGTCGTGGGGGTTCGAAAGGAGATATGATGGTTGACGATAAACACACTTGTGGATGGTAACGGGATCTTCTATATAAACACATGGATGGTACTATGATACTCAGCTAAGCTATACAACACATGTAAGGGGGATCAGCAACTATGCTGACATATGGAGGTATAGCAACCTTGGCTCAGAATTGGTTTTTGATGTGTGTGTGCGTGTGTGTGTGTGTGTGTGTGTGTGGTGTGTGTGTGTTGTGTGTGTGTGTGTGTGAGTTACCATTTTGTCCTAGGCACATGTCGATTAGGCACTAGGCCTGGTGTGTGTACTCACCTAGTTGTACTCACCTAGTTGAGGTTGCGGGGGTCGAGTCTGAGCTCCTGGCCCCGCCTCTTCACTGATCGCTACTAGGTCACTCTCCCTGAGCCGTGAGCTTTATCATACCTCTGCTTAAAGCTATGTATGGATCCTGCCTCCACTACATCTACATGTGTGTGTGTGTGTGTGTGTGTGTGTGTGTGTGTGTGTGTGTGTGTGTGTGTGTGTGTACTCACCTATTTGTACTCACCTATTTGTGGTTGCAGGGTCGAGTCCTAGTCCTGGCCCCGCCTCTTCACCGGTTGTGTGTGTGTGTGTGTGTGTGTGTGTGTGTGCGTATCCGAGCGTGCGTGACTGTATTCGTGTGGTAGGACGACAGTTCATGTTGCATACGCGTGGAGTAGTGTGGCCCTGACCTCTAATTCCCCTTGTAATGAGACACTAGTAACCATCAAGAACGCCGTGTCCCCAGTAATGAGAGGGCAACACGGCGGCCACTATGACAATATCTATTTCTCCAAACGTCAACCCACGCACGCACCACACGACACACTGGAAGGCTCAGCAGCAGCGACCACCGAGGTGAGTTCATGGAGGAGCAGAGACTCAGTCACAGAGTGTGACTGGACCATTAGCCATTATAACTCCTTACAGTGTTCTTTTTTTCTTTGTCCTTAAACTACCTCCACTACTACTACTACTACTATTGCTTCGCTATCACGACACACTCTGGCTCTTGTGTCACTACCACTACTCCCTACCTATTGCCTCGTCTGCTACAGTTTCACGACTTATTTCTACTACTGCTCCTACTAGTATGATACCTATTACTGCCACTACCTCTACCACTAATGCCACTACTTGTGCCGTTATACTACTACCACCTCCTCTCGCTCACCTCCCGGTACCGCCCCCCTCTCATATGTGTACCGGCTGCCTTCCCTTCGCGTTTGTGCGTGTGTAATCAATGATCCAAGCAGTACCAAAACGTTCATAAGTTTCATTCTTTTGGGTGATACTGAAGAGAAGTTGCAGAGGCTAGTGGACGAATTTTTTGAGGGTATATAAAAGAAGGAAATTAAAAGGGCAATGCGATGAGGGTAACAAAGAATCAGATAACGAAAAAGTGGGCTTGTCGGTAGACGGATCTATGAAAGACGACGCGACCCACGGAACTGACGAGAGCAAAAAGGTGAGTGGTGCAATAAAGCACCTTTAGAAACAAAGAACGTTATCTATTTAGACAAAAAGAGAAATGTATGAGAGTACAGTGGTACCAACGCTCTTATAGGTGTGAAGTATGGGTTGCGAATGTTGCAACAAGGAGGAGACTGGAGGCAGTGGAGATGTCGTGTCTGAGGGCAATGTGTAATGTGAATATTATGCAAAGAATCCGTAGCAGGGTTAATAAAAGCATTATTCAGAAGTCTGACGAGGGATTTTTGAGGTGGTTTGGAATTTAGGAAGGCTGGAACAAAATAGGACTTGTGCCCCAGATTGAGTTGAACCCTGCAATGACTATATAAAACCCAACAGAGCTTACAGATGATGTTCAGGAAGTATAAATCTCTAGTGGAGGGAAGATTTGGTAGGAGTCGTCCTCGGAAAGGTTGGAGGGAGAGAGTAAAGGAGGTTTTGTATGCGAGGGGCATAGACATCCAGCATACGTGTGTGAGCTTGTTAAATAGGAGTGAGTAGAGGCAAGTGGTTTTTATAATTTGACGTGCTGTCGGAGTGTGAGCAAGGTAACATTTATGAAGGGATTCAGAAAAACCTGTTAGCCGGATTTGAATCTTGGAGGCGTGAGTTACACTGTCTGCACTCTAAAGGAAAGGTGGGGATGTTGCAGTTTGGAGGGTCATCTAAAATGTAGTAACTGCACACCTCCTGAAAGACAGTGATGGAGTGTGTGATGGTGAAAGTGTTTCTTCATTTTCGAGACACCCTACCTCGGTGGGAGACGACAAGTGTTAAAAAAATAAACACACACACACCAACCATAAGAAATATATAAAATAGAAAACCAGAAGGAACCAGCGTCCTTACTCCCTGACACATGCTGGAATGTTCAGAATACCAGCTGACCAGAGAACCAGCTGACTAGAACAGCAGCTGATTAGACTGCAAGCTAACTGCAGCTCTTGTTTCACAGCTGTCTGAAAAAACTCTTGCAATTGATTCTTTTTTTTTTTTTTTTTTTTTTTTTGCTTTTTTTTTTTGTATTCTGATGCCTGTTCTCGTGATTGTAGGTCAGTCACTACGCTCCACTGTTCTCGCTGATCTCTGTAATCATACAGTGGCATGAAAAGAGATTTTTTTTTTTTTTTTGATAGGTGATGCTGCCTATATCGCACGTAATTGGCAAGGATTGTCGTCGTTGTTCCGCAGTTATGAGGGAAGAGGGGGTAGAGGGGGTTGAAATTGGGCTTTCCTGGTTACCTAACGAATAAAAAATCACCATACCGTGACTTTAGCAATACGCGAATTACCCGCACATAGCAGAAAGAAACTTAAGGCAACTTTACGGTCCGACTTGTACCATTAACTAGTCATAAGCCTATGTGATGCTTGTTTGTGTACTGGCTGCCTGAATATACCGGTGGGGATGCTAGGTCCTGGCAGCTTCCTAGTGTGAAGACTGGTCGCATGGATGAGGAACTGACTTGTACTCCTCGACCCGGGTCCTCAAGAGAGAGAGAGCGTTGTTCTGACTGCTTCTTGGCTGTGGTTTCGCACACTGAGCATAATGACCCTCTTTTATGTAATATGCAAGGACGAGGATTATAACTAGGATTCCTTAACGCACCCACACTGACACAAACACACACACACACACAAGCCCACACGCACACAGACACATACACATAAAACAGGCCTAGTGTCTAATCGACATGTGCCTAGGACCAAATGGTAACTAACTAACTAACACACACACACTCATGTACGTTTACTCATGGAAGTTTAAAAAAATCTAGTTATATTTCTTTTCAGTTTCTGAAGAAAGAGAGAAGCCTAAACCTGAGTCCAAAGTATAACTAAGTTATTCTGGAGTCAGAATATATAAGAAAAGCATAAGGTGAAAAACTTAAAGAGAATTACAACGGAGTAGCCGAAGTGATTGCTGTGTTTCACATAGAAGCTTGTTAAAAAAAACAGAAGTTGACGCCAGTCAGCCACAAGGAATATTATCTATTTAATGAGTTACAGGTTTCGAATAGATGAGCTTAATAGGTCTGAGATAAGGCATATAGTATTTATAAAATATTTGAAATGCTATATATATATATATTTATATATATATATATATATTATATATATATATATATATATATATATATATATATATATTATATATATATATTATATATTTATATATATATATTATTCTCCATGGGGAAGTGGAACAGAATTCGTCCTCCGTAAGCCATGCGTGTCGTAAGAGGCGACTACAATGACGGGAGCAAGGGGCTACTAACCCCTTCTCCTGTATACCTTACTAAAGTTAAAAAGACAAACTTTCGCTTTTCTTTTTGGGCCACCCTGCCTAGGTGGGATACGGCCGGTGCGTTGAAAGATGCCGTGCCGAATAGGTAAAATTAGTCAATTAGCAAGAACTCATTTAAAATTAAGTCCTTTCTAAAATTTTCTCTTATACGTTTAAAGATATATTTTTTTTCATTTATGTTAATGTAAAAATTAATAATTTTGTACCAAAAGAACCTCAAAAAACTTACCTAACCTTATTATAACAAGCGCAATTTAATTTAGCCCAACCATTCAACCCAATACAACACATCATTGACAGGTTTGAGCATGAAAACAAGAAATTTGTAAGTTACTGAAATATTTTAATTCTAACTTGGTGCCCCTCGCAGCGCACCAATGTAACTGGTGAGCCGCAGCAACAACCTTGTAATTATGTCAATGAAGCGTGTGTTAGGCATAATTCCTGATGCATAGTTGGGGGTGGCTTGAGATGGGTGTAATTACTGCAGTAATCAAGAGAGGAAGTAACGAGCTTGTCCTTGACTCAGGCTGTGCCCAAGTGAGTAATAATCGCACTCCTATTACCAGGGGTCCGGGTTCGTCTGCTTCTTATCTTTCCGGTAATTGCTCTTACCTCAGTTTAAATATTCTTTGTTGCTTTACATCCCCAGCTTCCACCTGACCTCTCTCTCTCTCTCTCTCTCTCTCTCTCTCTCTCTCTCTCTCTCTCTCTCTCTCTCTTCTCTCTCTCTCTCTCTCTCTCTTACAGCGGGGTGCATTGATGCTGGTCAAGGGCTCTTTTTTTCAAGGAAATGTTGCCCTCTCAGTTCTTGGATCGAATTTGAATCCCTCCTGTTCCTATTTGCAGAAAACATTACAAATAACGTCATTACTACACTACACTGCTTACGAGGGTACCCAACTATCACATATAACCATTTATCATATGTATCCATCTGTCATATATTTCCAATTGTCATATATGCCCTACTATTATATATACCCTATTACCATATATTCTTAATTATCATATATACCCAGTTATATTTCATAACACTACCACTCTCCTTCATTTCAGTCACCCTATTGTCTCATTGTCTCATTTATTATACCTGGACCTCATTCCCTTCTGTTATACTGTCCCATGTTCCTGTCTCCCATCTACCACCGTGCCTGCCCACCATCTACCACCGTGCCTGCCCACCATCTACCACCGTGCCTGCCCAGCATCTACCACCGTGCCTGCCCACCATCTACCACCGTGCCTGCCAACCATCTACCACCGTGCCTGCCAACCATCTACCACCGTGCCTGCTCACCATCTACCACTGTACCTGCCCACCTTCTACCACCGTGCCTGCCCACCTTCTACCACCGTGCCTGCCCACCTTCTACCACCGTGCCTGCCCACCTTCTACCACCGTGCCTGCCCACCTTCTACCACCGTGCCTGCCCACCTTCTACCACGTGCTGCCCACCTTCTACCACCGTGCCTGCCCACCTTCTACCACCGTGCCTGCCCACCATCTACCACCGTGCCTTCCCACCATCTACCACTGTACCTGCCCACCTTCTACCACCGTGCCTGCCCACCATCTACCACCGTGCCTGCCCACCATCTACCCACTGTACCTGCCCACCTTCTACCACCCTGCCTGCCACCTTCTACCACCGTGCCTGCCCACCATCTACCACGTGCATGCCCACCTTCTACCACCGTGCCTGCCACCATCTACCACCGTGCCTGCCACCATCTACCACTGTACCTGCCCACCTTCTACCACCGTGCTGCCCACCTTCTACCACCGTGCCTGCCCACCTTCTACCACCGTGCTGCCCACCTTCTACCACCGTGCCTGCCCACCATTACCACCGTGCTGCCCATCCTTACCACCGTGCCTGCCCACCATCTACCACCGTGCCTGCCCACCATCTACCACCGTGCCTGCCACCCTCTACCACCGTGCCTGCCCACCATCTACCACCGTGCCTGCCCACCCTACCACGTGCCTGCCCACCACTACCACCGTGCCTGCCCCCCCTTCTACCACGTGCCTGCCCACCTCTACCACAGTGCCTGCCCCATCTACCACCGTGCCTGCCCACCATCTACCACCGTGCCTGCCCACCATCTACTACCGTGCCTGCCCACCTCTAAACCACCGTGCCTGCCCACCTCTACCACCCCTGCTGCCCACCCTCTACCACCGTGCCTGCCCACCATTTTACCACCGTGCCTGCCCACCCTCTACCACCGTGCCTGCCCACCATCTGCCCACCGTGCCTGCCACCCTCTACCACCGTGCCTGCCCACCCTCTACCACCGTGCCTGTCCACCCTCTACCATCGTGGCCTGCCCACCTCTACCACCGTGCTGCCCACCATCTACCACCGTTGCCTGCCCACCCTCTACCACCGTGCCTGCCCACCCTCTACCACCGTGCCTGCCCACCCTCTACCACCGTGCCTGCCCACCCTCTACCACCGTGCCTGCCCACCATCTACCACCGTGCATGCCCACCCTCTACCACGTGCTGCCACCCTCCTACCACCGTGCCTGCCCCACCATTACCACCGTGCCTGCCCCCCATCTACACCGTGCCTGACCATCTATCACCGTGCCTGCCCACCATCTACCACCGTGCCTGCCCACCATCTACCACGTGCCTGCCCACCCTCTACCACCGTGCTGCCACCCTCTACCACCGTGCCTTCCCACCCTCTACACCGTGCCTGCCACCCTCCACCACGGTGCCTGCCCACCCTCTACCACCGTTTCCTGCCCACCCTCTACCACCGTGCCTGCCCACCCTCTACCACCGTGCCTGCCCACTATTTACCACCGTGCTGCCCACCATCTACCACCGTGCCTGCCCACCATCTACCACCGTGCCTGCCCACCCTCTACCACCGTGCCTCCCCACCCTTTACCACCGTGCCTGCCCTCATCTACCACCGTGCCTTTCCCACACTTACCACCGTGCCCGCCCACCCTCTACCACCGTGCCTGCCCACCATCTACCACCGTGCCTGCCCACCATCTACCACCGTGCCTGCCCACCATCTACCACCGTGCCTGCCCACCATCTACCACCGTGCCTGCCCACCATCTACCACCGTGCCCGCCCACCATCTACACCGTGCCTACCACCATCTACCAACGTGCCTGCCCACCCTCAACCGCCGTGCCTGCCCACCCCTCTACCACCGTGCCTCCCCACCCTCTACCACCGTTGCCTGCCTCATCTCCACCGGCCTGCCACACTCTACCACCGTGCCTGCCCAGCCTCTACCACCGTGCCTGCCCACCATCTACCACCGTGCCTGCCCACCATCTACCACCGTGCCTGCCCACCTCTTCCACCGTGCCTGCCACCATCTACCCCGTGCCTGCCCACCATCTACCACCGTGCCTGCCCACCATCTACCACCGTGCCTGCCCACCATCTACCACCGTGCCTGCCCACCATCTACCACCGTGCCTGCCCACCCTCTACCACCGTGCCTGCCCACCATCTACCACCGTGCCTGCCCACCCTCTACCACCGTGCCTGCCCACCATCTACCACCGTGCCTGCCCACCCTTTTACCACGTGCCTGCCACCCTCTACCACCCTGCTTGCCCACCATTACCTCCGTGCATGCCACCCTCTACCACCGTGCCTGCCCACGCCTTTACCACCGTGCCTGCCCACCATCTACCACCGTGCTGCCACCATCTACCACCGTGCCTGACCACCATCTATCACCGTGCCTGCCCACCCCTCTACCACCGTGCCTGCCACCATCTACCACCGTGCCTGCCCACTCTACCACGTGCCTGCCACCCTCTACCACCGTGCCTGCCCACCTCTACCACCGTGCCTGCCCACCTCCCCCACCGGTGCCTGCCCACCCTCTACCCCCGTGCCTGCCCACCCTCTACCACCGTGCCTGCCCACCCTCTACCACCGTGCCTGCCCACCTATTTACCACCGTGCCTGCCCACCATCTACCACCGTGCCTGCCACCATCTACCAACCGTGCCTGCCCACCTCTACCACCGTGCCTCCCCACCCTTTACCACCGTGCCTGCCCTCATTACCACCGTGCCTGCCTCCCACTCTACCACCGTGCCTGCCCACCCTCTACCACCGTGCCTGCCCACCATCTACCACCGTGCCTGCCCACCATCTACCACCGTGCCTGCCCACCATCTACCACCGTGCCTGCCCACCATCTACCACCGTGCCTGCCCACCATCTACCACCGTGCCTGCCACCATTCTACCACGTGCCTGCCCAGCATCTACCACCGTGCCTACCCACCATCTCACAACGTGCCTGCCCACCCTCAACCGCCGTGCCTGCCCACCCTCTACCACCGTGCCTCCCCACCCTCTACCACCGTGCCTGCCCTCATCTACCACCGTGCCTGCCCACACTCTACCACCGTGCCTGCCCAGCCTCTACCACCGTGCCTGCCCACCATCTACCACCGTGCCTGCCCACCATCTACCACCGTGCCTGCCCACCATCTACCACCGTGCCTGCCCACCATCTACCACCGTGCTGCCCACCATCTACCACCGGCCTGCCCACCATCTACCACCGTGCCTGCCCACCATCTACCACCGTGCCTACCCACCATCTACCAACGTGCCTGCCCACCCTCAACCGCCGTGCCTGCCCACCCTCTACCACCGTGCCTGCCCACCCTCTACCACCGTGCTGCCCACCCTCTAACCACCGTGGCCTGCCCACCCTCTACCACCGTGCCTGCCCACCCTCTACCACCGTGCCTGCCCACCATCTACCACCGTGCCTGCCCCACCATCTACCACCGTGCCTGCCCACCATCTACCACCGTGCCTGCCCACCATCTACCACCGTGCCTGCCCACCATCTACCACCGTGCCTACCCACCATCTACCAACGTGCCTGCCCACCCTCTACCGCCGTGCCTGCCCACCCTCTACCACCGTGCCTGCCCACCATCTACCACCGTGCCTGCCCACCATCTACCACCGTGCCTGCCCACCATCTACCACACGTGCCTGCCCACCCTCTACCACCGTGCCTGCCCACCTCTACCACCGTGCCTGCCACCATCTACCACCGTGCCTGCCCACCATCTACCACCGTGCCTGCCCACCATCTACCACCGTGCCTGCCCACCATCTACCCCGTGCCTGCCCACCATCTACCACCGTGCTGCCCACCATCTACCACCGTGCCTGCCCACCATCTACCACCGTGCTGCCCACCATCTACCACCGTGCCTACCCACCATCTACCAATGTTGCCTGCCCACCCTCTACCACCGTGCCTGCCCACCATCTACCACCGTGCCTGCCCACCATCTACCACCGTGCCTGCCCACCATCTACCACCGTGCCTGCCCACCATCTACCACCGTGCCTGGCCCACCATCTACCACCGTGCCTGCCCACCATCTACCACCGTGCCTGCACACCATCTACCACCGTGCCTGCCCACCATCTACCACCGTGCCTGCACACCATCTACCACCGTGCCTGCCCACCATCTACCACCGTTGCCATGCCCACCATCTACCACCGTGCCTGCCCACCATCTACCACCGTGCTGACCACCATCTACCACCGTGCCTGCCCACCATCTACCACCGTGCCTGCACACCATCTACCACCGTGCCTGCACACCATCTACCACCGTGCCTGCCCACCATCTACCACCGTGCCTGCCCCCACATCTACCACCGTGCCTGCCCACCATCTACCAACCGTGCTCCTGCCCACCATCTACCACCGTGCCTGCACACCATCTACCACCGTGCCTGCCCACCATCTACCACCGTGCCTGCCCACCATCTACCACCGTGCCTGCCCACCATCTACCACCGTGCCTGCCCACCATCTACCACCGTGCCTGCACACCATCTACCACCGTGCCTGCCCACCATCTACCACCGTGCCTGTCCACCATCTACCACCGTGCCTGCACACCATCACTCAACAGTCCAACCTTTTGTTCTGCATTCCTCCTTGTTTTATCATATTTCGTGATTTTGGCAATTAACTTTGGTTGCTATTATTATTATAATTAGTATTACTGCTGTTGTTCTTCTTTTTCTTTTTCTTCTTCTTCTTGTTATTATTATTATTATTATTATTATTATTTATTATTATTATTATTATTATTATAATTATTATTATTGTTATTATTCACGAGAAAGGGTTATTTAAGCCTGAAGGTCACATAGCGCCTGTGGAATGAGAGGTTATTTTTTTTCGATCCATGGAAGGGAAGGATAGCCCCGTTTCCTTTGACCAAGAGTCATCATTATGAAGACGCCCCTTCAGAGCGTTTAGTTATGCAGCGAAATGCTAGATTCAATAAGAGACCAGAGATCAGTGAGTCAGTCGTAAGAAGTATCAAGTTTCAGTGATCTTCTGCATCCTTCTCTCCCTATCCTGCCTTTTCTTCCTCTTCCCCTATCCTTCATCATGTACGTAGGACACTGAGATCCTTCTAATCCTTCCCTCAATCCTCTCCTAGCAGGATGAGGAGGAGGAGGCAACTAGGGAGCGAAAATATGAAGCTGGTATTCAAGTTCATTACTTGCGTCCCTGCGCCACTCATCCACCCATATTGTGCTGCATAGTTTTTCACGCTTTTCTGGAACCACGTTTTGCTAACCATTTACCGCGTGTTTGGTAGTGATGGTGGGGATTGTGTTAGTGGTGATGGTGGGTCATGGTGGTGAAGGTGGGGGTGAGTCGTGGTGGTGGTAGTGCCGTTGTTCAGATTTCAGATTTTGCCGCAGAAGTGGATATCTTATTGGGTACGCCATAGCTATCATGTGCACGGTAACACATCATGTGGATACACAAAAGGCCTAGGGATGTGACATGCTAAGAGTACGTTACATTTTATTTGGCGTATGTCACCCATTTAGGCATTGTTCTCCCAACCAACGAACCAGGTGCTAAGATTATAATGAGTAGGGGCCCCCTGGTTATGCTAGAACCTTGGCTCAACCAGCCAATGGCAAGGAAGCCCGCCAGAATTGTGAAATAATGTACAGTCATGAATCAACATTGGGAGATTCGCCTTCAAGTCTGGTCAAAGATGGTTCTTACAGTGTCTGTTGCTTTGCAAAATTCCCGTTCTGTACAAATCCTCTGTAAATATTGTACATATTATTGGTTGCCGTTTGGTGAAGAAATATATAGGTATTTACTCTACACTGCCTTTTGCTCGTTCCTAGTTTCTACCTTGGGTATTGTGCTACAACCAGGCGTGCAGGCCACTAGTCTACACTTCTCTTAGCAATAAGGGACTAGGGCCCATTAGATTAATAGGCGTACATCTGTAGATCGTATATCGATGACGATATCGGGGAAGAATGGGGTAGCATAAAGCAGTGAATAGTGTTGGTAGACAAGAACTATTTTTTTACCTCTCTCTTAAGTGGCCTGACCACATTGGGTGGATTTAGGAGAGCAGCTTATGTCACACAGTGACGAGAAACACCGTAAGTTACACAAGACACTCACTGGACGATACTTGTCCAGCGGTTTCCACGGAGCTGTGCAACTTCGCCGTTGATAGTGACCAGCGCCTCAAAGACCAATTTTCTCCCATTTATATCAGTTATACCAACAGACAAATCTGAATGAAATTCACACAGGTTGTTCTCATATGAGACGGCACATTGACCATAGCGTCTAAAAAAATTATAGTTTCAGTTTAGGATAATATTTAGTATTTTTGTAACCTTTCGATAAAAATAATCTCCCAGACGGCTAAATGAAATTGTGTGAAAATTTATATGATGAAGGTTTCAAATATATAAACTTAACAAACTGAAGGCTACAGAAACCACGAAAAAAAATTATGACTCAAAAATTAGAAGTACTAATAATGAAAGTTTGAAGACGACCAGAAGAGATATTATCCAGTTATCTCAAGGAATCCAGTTACTGGATGAAAATCAGCATCACTATTTCCAACACTCACAGGATGACCCAGCACTAGCAGGATGACCCAGCACTAGCAGGATGACCCAGCACTAGCAGGATGACCCAGCACTAGCAGATGACCCAGCACTAGCAGGAGGACCCAGCACTAGCAGGATGACCCAGCACTAGCAGGATGACCCAGCACTAGCAGGATGACCCAGCACTAGCAGGATGACCCAGCACTAGCAGGAGGACCCAGCACTAGCATGATGACCCAGCACTAGCAGGAGGACCCAGCACTAGCAGGAGGACCCAGCACTAGCAGGGTGACCCACACTAGCAGGAGGACCCCGCACTAGCAGGAGGACCCAGCACTAAACAGAGACCCAGCACTAGCAGGATGACCCAGCACTAGCAGGGTGACCCAGCACTAGCAGGAGGACCCAGCACTAAACAGGATGACCCAGCACTAGCAGGAGGACCCAGCACTAGCAGGAATGACCCAGCACTACCAGGATGACCCAGCACTAGCAGGAGGACCCAGCCCCTAGCAGGATGACCCACACTACCAGGATGACCCAGCATTAGCAGGAGGACCCCAGCACTAGCAGGATGACCCAGCACTAGCAGGAGGCCCAGCACTAGCAGGAGGCCCAGCACTAGCAGGATGACCCAGCACTAGCAGGAGGACCCAGCACTAGCAGGATGACCCAGCACTAAACCCGGATGACCCAGCACTAGCAGGAGGACCCAGCACTAGCAGGAGGACCCCGCACAGCAGGATGACCCAGCACTAGCAGGAGGGCCCAGCAAGCAGGATGACCCAGCACTAAAACCCGGATGACCGCACTAGCAGGAGGAAACCCCGCACTAGCAGGGTGACCCAGCACTAGCAGGATGACCCAGCACTAGCAGGAGGACCCAGCACTAGCAGATGACCCAGCACTAGCAGGATGACCCCGCACTAGCAGGATGACCCAGCACTAAACCAGGGTGACCCAGCACTAGCAGGAGGACCCAGCACTAGCAGGATGACCCCCGCACTAGCAGGATGACCCCCGCACTAGCAGGGTACCCAGCACTAGCAGGAGGACCCCGCACAGCAGGATGACCCAGCACTAGCAGGATGACCCAGCACTACCAGGATGACCCAGCACTAGCAGGAGGACCCAGCACTAGCAGGATGACCCAGCACTAGCAGGATGACCCAGTACTACCAGGATGACCCAGCACTAGCAGGATGACCCAGCACTAGCAGGATGACCCAGCAAATAGCAGGAGGACCCAGCACTACAGGATGACCCAGCACTAGCAGGATGACCCAGCACTACCAGGATGACCCAGCACTAGCAGGATGACCCAGCACTAGCAGGATGGCCCAGCACTAGCAGGAGGACCCAGCACTAGCAGGAGGACCCAGCACTAGCAGGATGACCCAGCACTAGCAGGATGACCCAGCACTAGCAGGATGACCCAGCACTAGCAGGATGACCCAGTACTACCAGGATGACCCAGCACTAGCAGGATGACCAGGGACTAGCAAAGGGTGACCCAGCACTAGCAGGAGGACCCAGCACTAGCAGGATGACCCAGCACTAGCAGGATGACCCAGTACTACCAGGATGACCCAGCACTAGCAGGAGGACCCAGCACTAGCAGGAGGACCCAGCACTAGCAGGATGACCCAGCACTACCAGGATGACCCAGCACTAGCAGGAGGACCCAGCACTAGCAGGAGGACCCAGCACTAGCAGTAGGACCCAGCACTAGCAGGAAGACCCAGCACTAGCAGGAGGACCCAGCACTAGCAGGATGACCCAGCACTACCAGGAGGACCCAGCACTAGCAGGAGGACCCAGCATTAGCAGGATGACCCAGCACTAGCAGGATGACCCAGCACTAGCAGGATGACCCAGCACTAGCAGGATGGCCCAGCACTAGCAGGATGACCCAGCACTAGCAGGATGACCCAGCACTAGCAGTATGACCCAGCACTAGCAGGATGACCCAGCACTAGCAGGAAAGGGCCCAGCACTAAACAGGAGGATTCAGCACTAGCAGGATGACCCAGCACTAGCAGGATGACCCAGCACTAGCAGGATGACCCAGCACTAGCAGGAGGACCCAGCACTAGCAGGAGGACCCAGCACTAGCAGGAGTACCCAGCACTAGCAGGATCAACCAGCACTAGCAGGAGGACCCAGCACTAGCAGGAGGACAAGGCACTAGCAGGACGACCCATCACTAGCAGCATGATCCAGCACTAGCAGTATGACCCAGCACTAGCAAGATGACCCTGCACTAGCAGGATCACCCAGCACTAGCAGTATGACCCAGCACTAGCAGGATGACCCAGCACTAGCAGTATGACCCAGCACTAGCAGGAGGACTCAGCACTAGCAGGAGGACCCAGCACTAGCAGAAGGACAAGGCACTAGCAGGACGACCCATCACTAACAGCTTGATCCAGCACTAGCAGTATGACCCAGCACTAGCAAGATGACCCTGCACTAGCAGGATCACCCAGCACTAGCAGTATGACCCAGCACTAGCAGGATGACCCAGCACTAGCAGTATGACCCAGCACTAGCAGGAGGACTCAGCACTAGCAGGATGACCCAGCACTAGCAGGATGACCCAGCACTAGCAGGATGATCCAGCACTAGCAGGATGACCCAGCACTAGCAGGATGGCCCAGCACTAGCAGGATGAGCAAGCACTAGCAGGATGATCCAGCACTAGCAGGATGACCCAGCACTACAGGATGAACCCAGCACTAGCAGGATGGCCCAGCACTAGCAGGATGACCCAGCACTTGCAAGAACCCCCGCACTAGCAGGATGGCCCAGCACTAGCGGTTGACCCAGCACTAGCAGGATGACCCAGCACTAGCAGGATGACCCATCACTAGCAGGATGACCCAGCACTAGCAGTATGACCCAGCACTAGCAGGAGGACCCAGCACTAGCAGGAAGACCCAGCACTAGCAGGAAGACCCAGCACTAGCAGTGTGTCCCAGCACTAGCAGGATGACCCAGCACTAGCAGGAGGACCCAGCACTAGCAGGAGGACCCAGCACTAGCAGGAGTACCCAGCACTAGCAGGATCAACCAGCACTAGAAGGATGACCCAGCACTAGCAGGAGGACAAGGCACTAGCAGGACGACCCATCACTAGCAGCATGATCCAGCACTAGCAGTATGACCCAGCACTAGCAAGATGACCCAGCACTAGCAGGAGGACTCAGCACTAGCAGGAGGACCCAGCACTAGCAGGATCACCAAGCACTAGCAGGATGAGCCAGCACTAGCAGGGTCACCCAGCACTAGCAGGATCACCAAGCACTAGCAGTATGACCCAGCACTAGCAGTATGACCCAGCACTAGCAGTATGATTCAGCACTAGCAGTATGACCCAGCACTAGCAGTATGACCCAGCACTAGCAGGATGACCCAGCTGTGAAAAATACTGTATATTTTCCAAAAATACAGTATATTTTGTTTGTAAATTTTTGGAATATATTGTAGGTAATAAAAATTAATTTGCAAATTAATAAATAACCAGCGAAACTGGTGAGCGTCGCTGGGGAGAGGCCATTGTTTTGAACTGGGCGAAGGAACGTTAATGGAAATCGGAAGAATTTTCGTCGCTCTAGAGGTTATATTGTGTTTAAAACCTCTCAAATGGGAGCTGAAATTGTTGGATTTGCAGTCTGCAGAACTTGAGAAGGCGAGTGGACAGGACAGTCAAGGAACCCCAGCTAAGTCATGTCTATGTTGAAATTCTGGCCAGTATTTTCTTCATATTTTAGGCAGGGGTTTGTGTATGACACACCAATTAACCTCCAGACAAATTGGTGATTGGTATTAAGATAAATTCTCCTTCAAAGTATATGTAGTCATTTATTAAATTTAACATACATTAATGTTTACCAGAATTCCTGGTGATGTATATTTCATTTGAAATTAATATAGGTCCAGAGTGACTTGTGGAGATAAGACAGTAGGTATCGATGAAGGATATTTTTTGCGACCTAGGTGTCCTAAAATTCCTACATGTCTCTGTAACCTTGATAAAAAATAAATATCTTTGTTACCATTTACTGGTATATATCTTATGAGGTTCATCCAGATAATTTTAAATTTTCCATACCAGCACTAGCAGTATGACCCAGCACTAGCAGGATGATCCAGCACTAGCAGGATGAAACAGCACTAGCAGGATGACCCAGCACTCGCATGATGACCCACCACTAGCAGTATGATCCAGCACTAGCAGTATGACCCAGCACTAGCAGTATGGCCCAGCACTAGCAGTATGACCCAGCACTAGCAGTATGACCCACCACTAGCAGTATGACCCACCACTAGCAGTATGACCCAGCACTAGCAGTATGACCCAGCACTAGCAGTATGACCCAGCACTAGCAGTATGACCCAGCACTAGCAGTATGACCCAGCACTAGCAGTATGACCCAGCACTCACAGGATGCCCCAGCAGCATCAGTTCTTCATGCTCCTCCTCGGTTTACAGCAGTCAACCCTGACGTAGTTATCTTGTTGCACGTTAAAAACGGTTTGCTGAATTTTCCCCTTTTCTTAGTTTGATTTTTTGTCCTTATTTTTAGGTCGACTTCTGGTATTATTACGTCTTGAAAATAATGAACGACGTGTCTCTTACTGTTTTTTAATTTCGTCTTTTTTGATCCTCACATTGTCATGAAACTTAAAAACTGAGTTTCCGGGTAAAAAACAAATTCTCCTTTTATTACATAGATCATTTTTTTTACATTTGTCGAGCTTAACACCTCTGTTTTGTGGTCAATAAAATAAGGGGATTGTACCAGAAATACAATCTCTTATTAGCTTCCAATATCTATGAAAAAAAAAAGGCTAGGTTTTTGGTTAAACCAAAAAAAAAAGTTTAATTGAATACAAAAATGCACACACACACCACAACAACAACCACACACACACACACACACACACACAACACACAAGATAGGGGACTGATAAACGCTTATAAAATGCGGAGGAATTGGGACACAGCAACATATGGTCAAACTGGAAGTTGAAAACAAGAGGGTCACGGAGTTAGGAAGTATTTTTTCAGTCCGAGTTGCAGGAAGTGCAACGGGCTGGGAGTGATGTTTTGCTGGCAGGATCCATATACAATTTTAATAAGAGTTTCGATAAAGCCAGGGCGGGGAGAGGGGGGACCTATAGCGCCCAACACAGGGCGGGCCCCAAGGGCGTGAATCGCCCCTTGCATCACAAAAGGGTAAGTAGAATAGGTAGAGAAAAAAAACACACACGCGACAACCCCAAAACCAGCACACACATGCACACACATGCTACACACACACACACCCCCACACCACACACACCACGCGACACACGCCACACACACACACACACACACAACACACACACAACACACACACACACGCACACGCACACACACGCAGCAAAACCCCCCAACAACACACACACACACACCACACACCACACACACCAACACACACACACATACCACAGAGTATCGGGAAGTGGAAAATTTGGGGGAAGCAATTGTGGAGGCAGGATCCATTCATAGCTTTAAGCAGGTATGATAAAGCTCTGTTATGCGGGGAGGTGCTCAGTAGCGATCATGAAGAGGCGAGGCCAGGACTAGGGATCGGCCCTGCAACCACAATAGGTGAACAATTTGGTGAGTACACACCCACCAACAGGTTAGCGACAAAATCGACAGGGTTTAGGGCAAAATGGTAACTAACATACCACACATGGTCGCACAACACATACCTTTCATATCAAACTAACGAAAAAAATGGGAGGAGGGGAAAAAAAAACTTCTTTGAGTGAGGGAACATGACTGTGGCCGCGTCCCCACACAAACAAAGGGCCCCCAAAAAGGGAAAGCCCACCGGAGTCTCCCGCCAGCGTAGTCTTCCTTCTCACGTAACTTAACTGTTCTAAACTGGCTTCTTTTTTATCCAGATCGAGAAAACAACAACATACTAAGGTTTCCGCTTTTAAAAAAAACTCTTTTTTTTATTAACCTCAGATTTCAGCTTCACTCTATCAAGTTCTTGCTAAAGTAACAATACCGAAATTTGGGGGGGAATTCCCAAATAACCCATTTAGCTAAAAAAAAATTGGGTACGTCAAAAGTGTAAGCTATCGTCCCGATGACAGTTTTGTTATCAAAGGCATTTTCCCTGTCCGCGACTTTATAATATCAGGAAAACCGAAAGATCTTAAAATTTTTTGTTAAAGATTATAATGGATTTGTTGTGAAAAATATATATATATATTATATTATATAATAAATATATATATTATAATATATATATTATATAATAAATATATATATTTATATAAAAAATTATATAAATTATATTTATAAATATATAATTATATATATATAAATTTTTTTAATTTTAAATTTTAAATATATTATATATTAAAAAATATTATAATATATAAATATATATATATATATAAATATAATATAAAAAATATATTATATAATAAATAATAATATATATATAATATATATAAATAAAATAAATATATATAATATAATATATTATAATAAATATATATATATAAAATATAATAATATATAAATATAAAATATATATAATATTATATATATATAATTATAAAAATATATATATATATTAATTTTTTTTAATATAAAATAATATATATATAATATTTTATTTATTTTAAAAAAAAAATAATATATATATTTAAATTTTATATATATATATATATATATTATATAATATTTTGTAGTATGTATTTTTGTAAGAGCAGCTCAAAAAAAGTAGTACATGTGACCAAAAATTTCGAATAAAAAGCCGAATGGAATCACACAAACACCACAGGAAAATATAGTCCTTTAACCCGCACAAAAAAAACCAGAAAAAAAAGAGCCAGCGGGGAAAAGTTAACAAAGGCCCCCACAAAACTTGAACCCTGAGTTTGGGAAAACCATTACCCGCGATGAATTTCGTGGAAACAAATATAGGAAACCATTAAGTAAGTTTTTAAAGAAGTTAATTTAAGAGGTTTTAAAAGGAAAAGTAATCATATAATTTCCTTTAAAAAAAACCCTTTATAGGTGTCATGAAAGCTGAGGGGAGGGACTGGGTCAGTCCGTTAGTCTTGGGAAAACCCACCACATCGGAATTTTTTCTACAAAGAAGAGCTCTGAATTTTAAAATATAATTATGAAACGTTACTGTTATAGAAGCAACAACCATGGCGTCGAAGTAATCTTACAGTAAATGCTTGGAACCAAAGAAAAAATGTATTTGACATTGTTAAACTTGCTTTATAGTCAGATAATGCTCCTGGAAAATGACTTTATGACTATTAGCACTGCTGAAAACGGCTGAGCTATAATGAATTTCGAGTAACGAACCTATACAAGACAAATGAAATATCATTCCAGCTTCAAATAGTTATAATATCTTTGTTTTGCTAGTATACTAAAAGTATATGACTGCAATACAGATTGTGGAGGGAGGTTCAGACTGAGTCTTGCTTCTGCAGTAATCAGTTTGAGCTCAAGATTGAAGCCGGATCCTTCGGGTGTAAAATGAAGGCGCTATCACTGAGCTACACCCAATCTGCCAAGTATATTCCATATGCTGGAAGCTGAAAGAAAGAATGGGAGTAGAAGCACATACTTGAAAGATGGCGCAGCAAACGCCGAGGCTGTAAGATAGTGTAAAATGTAACTAAGTTCTATAACACTGAGGAAATAAAAAATAATAAAGAAAGCTGGGTACACTTGCACTGTATAGCTACTTTCTTCTAACGTTAATTAGGTTGTGGAACAAAAACTAGCTTAGTTTCCCCCGTCATATTCCATCACACTGGATGAGCTACTTACACGAGGTACTGAAATCTATCAGTGTGAGCTGGGTAACTTCAGTAAGGCGGAGGAACGAAGTGGGAAAGGGAGGAAACGTTGTTTTGCTGGTAAGAGAGTGCTAAACCAGTAAGAGTCATATAGCACTAGTATTTTACTCCTCACTGTCGTTCTCCTTTTCTTTACTACAGTAAATTCAAAAGCCTCTGATGGCTGCTTTCCGTTTCTGGGGAAATGACCGTGACTCTACCTATAGCCTCGGTGAGTGAGAATTATTGCTGCTGCCGCCTTCACTACTCTGTGTTGTCAGCTCCCTGCTTCGTCACCTGTAATCTTTATTTAGTAGTGTTTACCTTTTTCTTGTTGTTAGTACTGAACAATTTACCCAGCATTTCCCTAATTTTATCTGCTCTTTTACTTTCGGAAGTTTATCACAAGTCACCGACTTGTTTTTGTGAACTTTATCCACACATCTGTGTGTATGTGTGTCTTTTGTGTTTGTGTGAGTGTGTGTGGTTCTCAGGCCATTCTCTGATACTCTGACAGTTATATGGGTTCCATTACTACTCTCTTCTGCTGTCAGGTAATTCTCGGACAGAGGAAGTGGGAGGGGGAGGTGGGGAAAGGGAGAGGGGAGAAAGGGGAATAATATTTCTTGCTAACAGCTGATTTATAGCCACAATATATACATCCATGCCTCCATGGGCCATTAATTATAAGCGTTTAACAGGGAGGCTGGACATTAATCTTCCTGTCGAGTATAGGGGAAAAAACTGAGGCTGTAGGAGAGGAACTGGAATAACTGGCTCGCAGGAAAAAAAAAATAATACGTTTTAACGGGCTTGTGTTGGGGCAAGATTTGAACTATATATATAAAAAATGTACCACATAGTGAGTCCGTAAAACTGGCCGGGTTTTACTGTCGATAAGTGATGCAGCAAATTCATACCTCCGTCTTGTTATTTTTTTTTTTGTGTGTGTGTGTGTGATGGCGCTCCATTCAAGGAGGAGGGGAAGCTCTTGATGAAGAGCTCATAGTCAGAAGAGCTGAAGCTGCCCATCCCGCTCCCGACATTAAATATGATTACCTCCAAGCGTCACGAGTCTACGAGTTTAGAGCTTCCACGTGAATAAGAGTAGAAACACTCTCGGAACTCATCAAAGGTAACAATGTACTCGTACCCAACAGCTATCAAGGTACAAACAATGTGGCTAAGTTAAAAATATATATGTAAATGATGAACATACTTTTGTAACTATAATAAAGTTCTCTGCCTCACCTTAAAGGCATCGAAAGGCACCCAATGAACTTTAAAGAAGCAAACGAGGTTAGAAACGAACTTAGTCGTCCTTTCAAGGCCAATACAAGTTAGAGAGAGATTCAGTAGGAGATGACATTTAACAGACAGTTACAGGACTGCAGTTAGAAGCCTGAGTAAATCTATCACCTACTATGATAACATGAACGTAGATAAGTACGTTTATGAAGCAACTTGCAATGTGAACCGACTGACTGATGTTGTAGTAGCCAGGCTTAGGTTTGGTTACAAGTACTTCTGGAAGTTTGGCTGACACACAGATGATGATCAACCCAGAGTCAAAGTAGCCAGTAATATTGTCATTATTCTGAACACTTTGTACTTAATTATTTACGTATTGAGGAGTGGAGAGATAGTATGATAACCTATGTGATATGTCAAGATAAAGTATTGATGAAAACAAGATGCCAGACATATTAAGCAAGTTTTTTAAATTTGCTTGCAACAAATAAGTCATTATTATTATTATTATAAAAAAGAAGCGCTAAGCCACAAGGGCTATACAGCGAACAAATAAGTCAATTGAAGATATTAATGCAGATATACTTCTGTTAACCCTTTTGGGACCTAGTTACTGGGACTTTTGTGTATCCATATTCTCTTGCGCTGCTGTCCACATGATGGAAATGGAGCGCACAATAAACTAACCGGTTCGGCGGCTAGACAGATGTGTGTGTGTGTGTTTGTGTGTGTGTGTTTTTGTGTGTGTGTGTGTAGCCAGCATCAACACGCTACCTTGCCTCTAAGAAAAATTTCTCCTCATTCTAACTGTTGCAGGTCTTACAACATTGCAAACCTTCTAATGAAGCACGGGAAAGTGTGAAAGATCTTCAACTGAAGCCTTCCATCCAGCCATGGCTTGTTTTGCACTATTAATATCACCTATATATATATATATATATATATATATATATATATATATATATATATATATATATATATATATATATATATATGAGAGAGAGAGAGAGATTTCCATTACAACAAAAACGCCTTGAGAAGCTTATTACTAGTGAGAAAGTGAAGAGCAGTGGCCGAGTTATTATAATTACAAATACAAAAGGAAAGTTAGCACTGGTATGAGAGTCGACACGCAAGGTAAGAGACGTTAGTCATGACCTTATTAACAACAACAAACTACAGCAGTAGTAACGTTAATGATCTGACTGGATTTCGTATCATGCACAGGAAATATAACTTGTACAAACTAATCAAATAAGTAAATAAATATTTTTAACCTTGAATTGTAGTGTAAATTACGATCTACAATAGAGCATTACATAGGTAAGGACCTAGTTATAAATGCATTTCGAGCACTCGTGTACACAGTGCTATTGGGTACATGATGTTTGTGCTTCCCCGTGAGGTGCGATGAAATAACACGGGTTCGATCCCGCCTAATGGCAGTTTATTAATTGCTTAACAAACACTCTGTTCGTTAGATTATATAATATATATATATATATATATATTATATAATATATATATATTATATATATATTATATATAATATATATATATATATATAAATGTCGTGCCGGTACGTAAAACTGGTCAATTAAGTCCTTTCTAAAATTTTCTCTTATACGTTTAAAGATATATTTTTTTATTAATGTTAATGTAAAATTTTTAATTTTGCTCCAAAAGAATCTTGAAAACTTACCTAACCTTATTATATACAAGAACAATTTATTTTAGCCTAACCCAAACTAAATATTTTAGATTTATTTACAATAATTTAATACTAAAAAACACAGTGAAATATATTTTTTTCGTTAGGTTCAGAATGATTTTGCATACACAAATTTCCGTTTGTCCTATATGGCAAGATGAGCGTTGATATTTAAGCCAATATCGCAGTTCTGCCTATTCGGCACGACATATATATATATATATTATATATATATATATATATATATATATATATATATATATATATATATATATATATATATATATATATATATATATATATAAAGAAGATTAGAGTCCTCAGTGTGAGTCGTTGATGGAGGTGACTGCTGTATCTGCGTTAATCCTTACGCTGAATGTCTCCTTATCTGTATGAGTGGGTTGTGTAGTGGAGAGGGTCAGCATAGTGAGTGGGCTGCATAGTAGAGAGGGATCGGTATTCAGAGTGGGCCTTGAAGTGGAGAGCGATCAGTGTACTGAATATGACTCCGTGTAACCCCGTTCCCCATCACTCAAGAATACTTGAAGCCCTGCAACAGGGATTAAGGTAACCTGTCAATGTATGAACCCTGAAAGACATACACCTCTCGGTGTGTATGTGCAATTAGCTGCATTGTATTAAATAAAAGCTTTTTGTTATTATTAACATTCATACACCTCAAGGTATGGTAATTATGTAACTGGAACACTAGCTTACAGCTGTAATTCACGTGTGAATGATAGAGACGTTGGTCTAACTTTTTTTTTTTTTTGAATTGTGACAGAAAGGCACAAACCATAAAAATTTTAAAAAATGAGATAGTGTGTTGTTTAGAAATCCATACAGAGTAATAATAGCAGAGAGAGTCTGTACTGAATCAGCCAGAGTACGCGTTTTAAGAATATACAGGTGAGGACACACAGTTGAGAACACACAGTTGAGAACACAGTTGAGAACACATAGACGAGAACACACAGATGAGAACACGCAGATGAGAACACACAGATGAGAACACACAGATGAGAGCACACAGGAGAGAACAAACAAAATGAGAACACACAGAGAACACAGATGAGAACACACACTCGAGAACACACAAATGAGAACACACAGATGAGAACACGCAGATGAGAACACACAGATGAGAGCACACAGGCGAGAACAAACAAAATGAGAACACACAGAGAACACAGATGAGAACACACACTCGAGAACACACAAATGAGAACACACAGATGAGAACACGCAGATGAGAACACACAGATGAGAACACGCAAATGAGAACACAGATTAGAACACACAGATGAGAACACACAGATGAGAACACACAGTTGAGAACACACAAATGAGAACACACAGGTGGGAACAAGGCTAACAAGTCGTCTATTCCTGCGAAGGAGACAGAAAAAAAATCATTTGGTGATTGAGCTCTACCAATTAAGGGGAGGTTCATTATCAAGTGTGTGAGCTCTATCAGTTAAATGGAATAGAGCTCTGCCAGATGAGCGGACTCGATCCACCAGTGAGTGGCCTCTACCACTAGCAACAAGCAGCAGCAACAACAGCAGCAACAACAGCAACAAGCAGCAGCAACAACAGCAGCAACAACAGCAACAAGTAGCAGCAACAACAAGCAGCAACAAAACAGTGCGCAACAACAGCAGCAACAAGAGCAGCAGTAACAGCATGAAACGAGAAACGTAACCAAAAATAACTATTATTTACCCTCCAGTTTATTTCCACATAAGGGTTAATATCTTTTATTTATCTCAGTGAACAAACCTCTAGAATAAACACTGAGGGATGCAGAGCTGCTTAAAAAAATAGGGAGGAAATTAAAATGGGGAGACTTTTATTTCCCAATTCACGTCCCTTCAGCTTACGTAGCAAAAGTTATACAATTTCAACTGTGTTGATCACTATCACAAAGGGATTATTTTTTTCAAAGATATTTTCTCGAGTTTAATCAAACTTTTATTTATTTATGTATTCTGAATTACTGTAAATACTGTAGATCTCTAGTTCTCTATTTTTCATAGATACTCTACATGGAGAGATATTATACACACACACACACACATATATATACACCAATAGGTATATTATATTACATAATACGATACACAAGATTTAAAAGATATATTGCTGGTACCAAGATGGTATATATATATAATAATATATATATATATTATAAATATATATTATTTTATAATACATAAATATTTAATATTTTATTAAAATATATATATATATATATAAAAAATATATATATATATATATATATATATATATATATATATATATAATATATATATATATATAATATATATATATATATAAATAATCAGTAGTAGTACCAGTTCCTAGTAACCAGTAACCAGTGTACCAGTAGATGACTCACTACCAACCGTCTGTGTGAATCATTGACTGTATTCATATTGCTGCTGACCATAGCAGGATTTCAAACATCCGTCACCCGTAGGCACTATGGGTCAGTCGTAGTTAGCCAGCAGAGAGAGACAGGTCGGCTGTTGGCGCTTCCCATACTTCCCGATATATATTATACGTACTACCAGCCTACGTGAGTATTTTTACCCATCCACGTATCGAAAACCCACATGACATGTATATATATATATATATATATATATATATATATATATATATATATATATATATATTGTATATATATATATATATATGTCGTGCCGAATATGTAAAACTGGTCAATTAGCAAGAAATAATTTTAAATTAAGTCCTTTCTAAAGTTTAATCTTAAACGTTTAAAGATATATTTTTTTCATTAATGTTGATGTAAACATTTATAATTTTGCACCAAATGGAACTGAGAAAACTTACCTAACCTTATTATAACAAGAACAATTTATTTAGCCTAACCCAACTAAATATATTTTAGATTTGTTTACAGTAATTTAATATTAGTACAAACACAGTGAAATATATTTTTTTCATTAGGTTCAAAATGATTTTGACGAAATTATTGCATACAAAATTTTCGTTGTCCTATATGGCAAGATGAGCGTTGCTATTTAAGCCAAGATCGCAAGTTCTGCCTATTCGGCACGATATATATATATATATATATATATATATATATATTATATATATATATATATATATATATATATTATATATATAATATATTCGTGCCGAATAGGTGAAATTGGTCAATTAGCAAGAACTCGTATATAGAAATTTATTAAGAAATTTTTAAAAAAAGTTAGAGAGAGAAAGAGAGAGGGAGAGAGAGAGAGAGAGAGAGAGAGAGAGAGAGAGAGAGAGAGAGAGAGGCACTTGATGCATCTCACGTAGGATGAACAAAGTCATTTTCATTAGAGCTTGTAATAGTTAGCAGTTTTTTTTTTTTTTTGGTCAACCAAGTTCACCCCCCCCACTACACCCCTCCGCCTAAACCCCACATAAGCCCCCCCTAGACCCTGCACCCCCCACACCCTTCACCCCCACACCCAGACACAACTCAACATTAGCTAACTTCTTTAGTTCCCTCAAAGTAATTATCAAATAAATTTGGAGTATCCGCACACTACAAGCGTACCCAATTTTGTTGAATAATACAAAAATATAATAAATGTCTTAGTGACAGGAGGTGACAGGAGTCAGCTGTGCGGTAGACAAGGGATCTCTTCCATAATAGGTTCGGGGTGCGCCAATTATAGTCTTAATTGGCTATATAATCTGGTTCTGCTATGATATGTCCTTATAAACTGATGATGAGAGAAAGAGAGAGAGAGAGAGAGAGGATGAATTACAAAATACAGTGAGTGTTTTATTACAGTGCTGGTGTAACTTATCTCTTCGTCAGTGTATGTTGTGTGCCACTAACATGTAAATAATAACATGGTGTGTATCATAAAGGCATGACCGTGTGTGTGTGTGTGTGTGTGTGTGTGTGTCTGCATACACACACACAACACACACACAACCAGTGAAAAAAATTGTGAACTTCCAAGCTTTTTCGTGATTTCTAACATTATTGTTGATTATTGTTTATTATTATTATTATTATTATTATTATTAATAGTAGTAGTAGTATTAGTAGCAGTAGTAGTAGTAGTAGTAGTAGTAATAGTAGCAACAGTAGTAGAAATAGTAGTACTAGTAATTTTATTGTTATGCATTATACAAAGAGCTAAGCCCTTGTGATTTTTCAGTACAAGGTTTTGTGGAGATCCGATCTCCGTCAGGTAATCACACACGACGCTGTACCTAAACCACACTCACTTCTGTTTATTGATGCTTACGTAGTTTGTTACGATGCTGCTTATCACGTGTGCATCTGGATAAGCATGAATGTGAATTATTTGTTCATTACGATGTCTTAAAAGTATTATTGTAGTCTCTGACTGTATCTTCGTGAGCTTTCCAAGTCTATATGTTCTTTAGAAACTTACACTGCTGAGTTGGATTTTAAGATCATTACGGCTGTAGAAGTATTGAAAAATGAGTGAAAAATAGCCTGTGGCTAGGAATGTGTTGATGCGGCTCGTAGGGGTGGTGATGAGCGAGTCTAAAAGTTAGCGTATGAGGATGAGAAATGCCTGATGCATTTGAGACTATTCATGAGGTGTGTGTGAACAACAAACACGAGCGTGAGCAGGTGAGGTTAGCATTAGGTCTTGTGAAATGTGTGGTGTGATAGGGACGTAGTGTGAGTCAGTGAGTGACGCTAGTGTCAGGTACTATTGGAAGTTGGAGTCTTCCATGTTCATGAATATTTGCGTAAGGTTTCCCTCCTCCGAAGATACTAACGTGTTAATATCTGGTTCTGTGTGTACGAGTTTTATTTTGTTGACAGAAATGGTATCAATGTTGGTCGTAAAGTTGTTTGTTGTGGTAGATTGTTTGGTATGTGTGGTCTGCCATGAGGTCTGCATGGATGTTTGGGTATTTCAGTAATGTTATTACATCACATATAAGCATAATTCTGCCTGGTGATGTGTATGACGAAGGATCTGTGTTGTGTGTGCATTTACATGAGTAAGGAATGTTTGCGTGTCCAAGGATTTTAATGAGTCCGTATATTTGTGTGTTTTTCTTAACCATGAATAGCTATAAACATTGCAAGTTGATCACTTTATTTCGCTCCCGTTCTGATTGCTACTAATAATTTATGTAACTCAGTAATAATGGTGTATAAATTTTATTATAATATGCAGAAAAAAATATTTTATTTTCAAAATAACTTAAATCTATAATGCATAGGTTTATAGCTAAACTAGGCATTTATATACATTCTAACTAGGCATTTATATACATTCTAACTAGGCATTTATATACATTCTAACGTGGAAAGATAGTCTATAGTGACTGACGTGTGGATATACCAACCATTTGGCTTTAATAATAGTTAGGGAGGGGTACGATGGATTCTATAGGCTAGGCCTAGTCTGCCAGCAGTGCTCTTCAATGTTCGTAGTTTAGGATCATTGTAATAGTTTGTCACGATGGAAGACTTAGTTGCAGCACCATCACCCAGCACAGTGTAAATGATTTACACCCACTTCTTCAACAACCAGTGGATATAAGTTCCCATACACTACTGAAATACTGTATATACATGGATATGAACTCTACAGGCATCATCAATATTCCCATCTTCATAAACTAGTGGGCATAAGTTCAATTATTGATGTAGTTTACTTATATTGATATGGTATTTCACATACATTATCAGCATTTGTTGTGTTGAATCTTATTATAATTTATAATCTAAGATTATTATGTAAAAATTTGTTTAATTACTTTGCGAGACATTTATATTGACTCCTAATAGAGTGAGTAAAGTAATTTAATATTATATAGCTATACTCTTAGTCTTCGTTAAACAGTTGAATGTTATATAGCCAGTTCTCCAGAATATAATACACAGGGTTATGTAAGATTGTTATTTATTGACTTACACAGATTATTGTAGTGAATAATCTGCATTACTTTCTCTACTTTACTGACTGTGAGTGGTGTATTGTAATAAATGACTAAGATAATACTGATTTCAGACACAGAACCATATCAGTGTTCCAAAAGGTTAAAAGAGTTTTCTATACCATCAAATCTAATATAATACAGTTAATACCCAAGAAAAATGTATTGATAGTATGAGACTTTAATAAAATTGTATCTAATACTAGACATGAGAGTTCACACACAAGAAAAACCATATTAAATATTTAGAGTGTAAAAGACGTTATGCAGAAGTTGTCTTGATTACAACACACAAGAGTTCATACACAAAGAAAATCACACCAGTGCTTAGAATATCTTAAAAGATTTTTCACACTAATTGAAGGTAGTACGAATAATGAGCATTCATACACAAAAAGTGTCATATCGGTGTGCAGAGTGTCTGATAGACTTTTCACAAAAGTCATCTCTGTTATTACATATGAGAGTTCATGAAAAGCCATATCAATGTACAGAGTGTTTAAAAACTTTTTCACAAAAGCCACATCTAGAACGACACATCGGAATTCACACACAAGAAAAACTATTTCAGTGTTCAGTGTGTCTAAAAGCCTTTACACGAAAAGCATCTCTAATGCAACACGTAGGAGTTCATTCACAAGAAAAACCATATCTTTTTTTTTTTATTTTATTTAAAACCAATACAGTTTAACATAAAAATAAAGAAACAGTATGGAACCCAATCAAATTAACTTACAAACAGATTGTACCTATATGCTCGCAAGATATTGCTGCCAAACATACAACAAAAACTTACAGCAAGAACATAGCTAAAAAAAAATTTCCATGTCACAGGGTCATGAATTGACATATATACAAAACCTTGCATATATATAAATTGTACATATAAATGACATCTGAAAAGGTTCAATACACTTGAACATGAAATATACAAAGAAGTTATATCAGTTAAATCCCATCCTTCACATTAATCAAAAAACCAAAACCTAACATCATAATCTTACTAGAAAATCTACATACTTATCCCTAACAATACAGCTGTACATATACCAACATACAAATAAACAGAAAAAGAATACAGCTTAGAACACAATAACTGAAGCACTATACTGTTACAATAAACCCATATACAAATCTCAGACACAAATGGACTACGTCACTAAACTGTCTAGATATGTCTGTATACCATACAGACTAAAACTTAACATCAAGAACTTGCATTAACACCAAACCGGTATCAGGGTACAGACCATAATTATAAACTTTAAAAAGAATCAATCATGCATATATAAAGTATTACATAACGTCTGACCCATGACAAAGGCTCAATACCATAGAAAGGGATATATATTTATATATATACACACACACACCCACACCCACACACCCACACCCACACCCCACATCCACACACACACACCCACACGTACACACAAAAATTTTCACAAAATCACATTAATCAGATGCACTGTATGCACAATGCAAAACAGTATATAAGTATATCTCATCGTGCAAAAACCCAGCACGTAACATAAATACAAACTAAAACACACTTCATGTCGCAAAAAAAACATATCAGTGTACAAAGTGTGAAAAGGGCTTTTCACATCAATCACAGCTATTGCGACACATGAGAATTCACAGACAGGTAAAACCATATAATTGTGCAGTGTGTCTAAAAGGCTTTTCACAAAAGTTAGATCTAATAAGACACATGAGAATTCATACACAAGAAAAGCCATATCAATGTTCAGAGTGTCAAAAAGACTTTTCACGTAAGTCACATCTAATACGACACGTGAAAATTCACAGACAGGTAAAACCATATCAGTGTGCAGTGTGTCTAAAAAACTTTTCACGTAAATCACATGTAGCTTCACATTTGAAAGTTCATACAAAAGAAAAAACATATCAGTGCTCAGAGTGTCTTAAAGGGTTTAAGAAAAAATCAGATTTAATAGTACATATAAGAATTCATACACAAGAAAACCATATCAGTGTTCAGAGTGTTTAAAAGATTTTGTACAAACATCAGATCTAATGAAACACATGAAAGCTCATTTGGTAGAGAAACTATAATATTTTTGAATTTTATTGTATCGGTTCATTTGTTATTTTTCCTTGTTTTTTTGGTTAAATATTATGTTCATCTTGAGCTATTAAAAAGAATGCAGCCAAAAAAAAAAATAATAATAGTGAGGAATTTCCTGCTTAAGCAAACCCCTTAGGCTTTCAGTCTAGAAATCAGTCGTCAAAATTTTATGTGCAAAGTCTTTGATTTTAATGAACTTTATGGTAGTGTTGAGTGTTTAGAGCACTCAAAAATTATTTTTGGGCGTGAAGAGAGACTGTGTAAGAGCGTGGAGGCGTGAAGATGATTGTGAAGTATAGAGGATGGTTGTGTAAGCGTAGTGGGTAGATGTGTCAGCGTAGTGGGTGGTTATCAGCGTTGAGGGTGGTTGGGTGAGCCAATGTAAGGTGGCTGTGTGAACGTACAGGGTGGATAATTCTGTGGCAACTGCGCAAGAGGGAGAAACTAAATATCTCCTGAGAATAAAGATCACATTCGGTTCTCAAATGCTCAACACGGACAGCGGAATAATGAATTGCCGCGAACTTTTCTCGTAACTATTTTTTTCACATGAGACAAAAACTTACAGGCATCCGCAATGTGCTGCTTCCTTATTCTATATGATAGTTACGTCGTGGGAACAAAAGCTAGCCGTGTCTCCTTCACATAGAATGTGTGAGGCACGGATGAGAGGAAGAGAGGTGATTCTTGTATAGTCCGTCGGAGTGATGGATAGAGTCAAGATTTAATATTTCAGTTTCAGCCTCTGTACCGAGTAAGTCTCGAGTCACGGTAAAAAAAAAAACTGCTTACGAAAATGAGTTTGAAAACTGAAAAAAAATGAAATACCGTGATGGTACAACATAGTTCGGTGACCATGATAGCGCAGTTAAAGTGGTACGACTTTAGTGGAGTGTTGTGACGGGATTTTAATTAATTATGCAGATAAGTGCACTAGCAGTCGTGTTGTTTCCGGTGATGAGCCTGGTGATACAGTGATAACGGTGACCACTGCCACTTTTGACGTACTTTAATGAGCTGTGTAATGTGCTTGAACACTGTCGTAGATGAGTGCTTGATATTGCATTTATATTCAGTGGAATGTTCTGTAGCTATTAACAGCGTCTTCGATATAATTTCTTAAAGTCGTTTGTTTTTTAATAGTGTATGTGAGTCTAGCAACCCTCACACACACACCACCACAGGTGAGTCCAGCACCTCACACACACACACACACACACACACACACACACACACACACACACACACCACCACCACCACCACAGGTGAGTCCAACAACACTCACACATATACACACTAACAACAGGTGACCATAAGCCCCCCCCCCCCAACCAAAGGTGCGTAGCAGTATAAATATTCCCTCAAGGCTGAGGAACTAGCCACCTCAGACTTGAAGTCTCACATACTGATCCATTCGTCTTACCTTTCCGCTGCTTCTGTTGTCTACAATATTTATCACCTCTTTTATCGACTGAAGAAGTATGAAGAACAGGCGAAATAGTCTCGACAGTAATTATATCCAACTTTTGCCCATATGTCTTATCTGTCTCGTTTACAGTGCTGGTGATTAGTGACTGAAGTTCACTGGTGGTGCTGGTGATTGGTGGCTGAAGTTCACTGGTGGTGCTGGTGATTGGTGGCTGAAGTTCACTGGTGATGCTGGTGATTGGTGACTGAAGTTCACTGGTGGTGCTGGTGATTGGTGGCTGAAGTTCACTGGTGATGCTGGTGATTAGTGACTGAAGTTCACTGGTGGTGCTGGTGATTGGTGGCTGAAGTTCACTGGTGATGCTGGTGATTGGTGACTAAAGTTTACTGGTGGTGTGGTGTTTGGGGGGCTGAATTCATGGGATGTGGTGATTGGTGACTGAAGTTCAGGGGTGGTGGGTGATTGGTGCTGAATTCAGGGTGGTGTTGAGGGGATGCAGAAGTCGCTGGGGTGCGGGGAATGGTGACTGAGCTCAGGTGCCCCGGGAGGGGTGATGAAGCCACGGGGTGTTCCGTGAGGGTGATAAAGCCACGGTGTTCCTGATGAGGGGGGTCTAAAGCCCTGGTTTCCTGGTGATGGTGACTAAAGCTCACGGGTGTTTTCTGGGGGGTGATGACGCTCATGTGCTCCTGGTGATGGATGACTGAAGCTCACTGGTGCTCCTAATGAGGGGTGAAAAATCTCATGGTGTTCCGGGTGTGGGGCCTAAAGCTCACTGGTGTTCCTGGTGATTATGACGAAGTCACTGGTGTTCCTGGTGATGGGTGACGAAGTCACTGGTTTTCCCTGGTGAGGGATGACTGAAGCTCACTGGTGTTCCTGGGGATGTTGTGACCTCACTGGGTTCCGGTGATGGGTGACTGAAGCTCACTGGTGCTCTGGTGGGGATGACAGAATCTCACTGGTTTTCCTGGTGATGGGTGATGAAGTCACTGGGTTCCGGGTGATGGATGATGAAGTCACGGGTTTTTCCGGGTGATGGGGGGAATAAAGGGGCTCATGGTTTTCCTGGTGATGGGGCTGAAGCCACTGGTGACCTTTTGATGGTTGACTGAAGCTCACGGTGTTTTGGTGATGGGGATGAAGCTCATGGTGTTCCTGGTGATGGGTGACTGAAGCTCACTGGTGATCCTGGTGATGGGTGACTGAAGCTCACTGGTGTTCCTGGTGATGGGTGACTGAAGCTCACTGGTGTTCCTGGTGATGGGGGACTGAAAGCCACTGGTTTCCGGGTAGGGTGACTGAAGTCATGGTGACCTGGTGAGGGTGACTGAAGCTCACGGGTGCCCCCTGGTGATGGGGACAAAAACCAGGGGTGATCCTGGTGAGGAGCAGAAGCTCATGGTGATCCTGGTGAGGAGGGCAAAAGTTCACTGGTGTTTTTTTGGGTGGGGATGACTGAAGCTCATGGTGCTCTGGTGAGGGGTGACAGAAACTCACTGGTGTCCTGGTGAGGGAGACAAACTCATGGGATCCGGTGAGGGATGGCAAAATTTCCCCCTGTGATCCTGGTGATGGAGGCAAAGCTCAGGGTGATCCTGGGGATGGATGCCAGAACTCCTGGTGCTCCGGGATGGTGACAGAACCACTGGTGCTCCGGGTGATAAATGAAAAAATCAGGGTGCCCTGGTGAGGATGACGAAGCTAAAAGGTGACCCGGTGAGGATGACTAAACTCACGGGTGCTCCTGGTGAGGATGACAGAAGCTCATGGTGATCCTGGTGATGGATGTGAAGCCACTGGTGCCCGGAGGGGATGACGAGCTCAATGGTGCCTGGTTGATGGATGACAGAAGCTCACTGGTTTTCCCTGGTGGGGGTTTGATGAAGCTCATGGTGCTCTGGTGAGGGAAAGACAGAAGCTCATGGTGATCCGGTATGGTAACTGAAGCTCATGTGCCCTGGTGGGGGGTGACTGGGAAGCTCACGGGTTTTCCTAGTGATGGGGACTGAAGTCACTGGTGATCCGGGTAGGTGACGAAGCTCCGGGGTTTTAGGGATGGATGACTGAAGCCATGGTGATCCGGGTTGTGATGACTAAAGCTCACTGGGATCTGGTGAGGGAATGACAGCTCATGGTGATCCTGGTGATGGGGGACTAAAAGCTCACTGGTGCCCCGGGTGATGGATGACTGAAGCCCCCGGGTGTCTGGTGAGGATGACTGAGCTCACTGGTGTCCTGGTGATGGGTGGACTGAAGCTCATGGTGATCCTGGTGTGGATGAATGAAGCCACTGGTGCTTGGTGAGTGCAAAAGCTCACTGGTGCCCTGGTAGGTTGACTAAAGCTCATGGTGTTTCTGGGTGGGTGACTGAAGCTCACTGGTGACCGTGATGGGTGACTAAATAAAAGGGTGCCGGTGGGGGGTGACTGAACCACTGGGCTCCTGGTGATGGATGACTGAAGCTCACTGGTGTTCCTGGTGATGGGTGACTGAAGCTCACTGGTGATCCTGGTGATGGGTGACTGAAGCTCACTGGTGATCCTGGTGATGGGTGACTGAAGCTCACTGGTGATCCTGGTGATGGGTGATGAAGCTCATGGATCCGGTGATGGTGACAAACTCACTGGTATCCTGGTGTTGGTGACTGAAGCTCACTGGTGCTCCGGTGATGGATATAAAGCTCATGGTGATCCGGTCAGGATGCTGAAGCTCACGGTGATCCTGGTGGGGGGTACTGAAGCTCGCGGGTGACCTGGTGGGGATGACTAAGCCACTGGTCCTCTGGTGACGAATACTGAAGCTACTGGTGATCCTGGTGATGCATGACTGAATTCACTGGGTGACCCTGGTGAGGGGTGCGAAGTCACTGGTGTTCCTGGGGGGGGTGATTTTAAGCTCCTGGTGCTCCTGGGGGATGATGAAGTTATAGTGTTCTGGTGAGGGGTGACTGACGCCCCGGTTTTTCTGGTGATGGATACAGAAGCTCATGGTGAACCTGGGTGGGGGTGGGATGAAGTCATGGTGATCCAGTGATGGATGACTGACCTCACTGGTGATCAGGTGGGGGGACTAAAGCTCACTGGTATTCTGGTGATGGGTGACTGAAGCCACTGGTTTTCCCTGGTGATGGGTGATGAAGCTCCGGTGACCTGGTGAGGGTGACTGAAGCTCATGGTGTTCCTGGTGAGGGGGTAATAAAGCTCATGGTTTTCGGGTGAGGGGTGACTAAAAGCTCACGGGTTTTTACCCTGGTGATGGGTGACAGAAGCCACTGGGATCCTGGGATGGGGTGACTGAAGCTCATGGTGACCTGGTGAGGGTGAAGAAGCTCACTGGTGATCCTGGTGGGGGTTTGAGAAGTCACGGGTGTCCTGGGGGAGGGGGTGACTGAAGCCCCTGGTGATCGGTAGGGGTAAATAAAAGCTCCTGGGATCCGGTGTGGGGGTGACTGAAGCCAGGTGATCCTGGTGATGGGTGACTGAAGCTCAGGGTTGATCTTGGGGGGGTTGCAAGCTCACTGGGATCCTGGGATGGGGACTGAAGCCCTGTGCCCTGGTGATGGGTGACTGAAGCTCACGGTGTTCCGGGGGGGTTTGGGGACTGAAGTCACGGGTTTCCTTTGGTGAGGGGTGACAAAAAGCTCACTGGTGATCCGGTGAGGGGGTGACTGAAGTCACTGGTGCCCGGGTGAGGGGTTGGGACTGAACTCACTGGGATCCTGTGAGGGTGACTGAAGCTCATGGTGTTCCTGGGATGGGTGTGAAGCCACGGGTTTTCCCGGGAGGGGTGACTGAAGTCACTGGGTTCCTGGGAGGGGGTGACTGAAGCTCATGGTGATCGGTGATGGGGACTGAAGCCCCCTGGTGTCCTGGGTGGGTGCTAAAGCTCATGGGCCCTGGTGGGGGTGCTGAAGCTCAGGGTGATCCTGGTGAGGGGTGACTGAAGCTACGGGGGTTTTCCGGGTGGGGGGTGTGAACCACTGGTTTTCCCCTGGTGATCGGTGACTAAAGTTACGGTGATCCTGGTGATGGGTGACTAAAGTCATGGTGACTGGTATGGGTGCCCGAAGCTCACTGGTGATCCTGGTTGGGTGACTGAAGCTCACTGGTACCCTTTGATGGGTGACTGAAGCCACTGGGATCCGGGTGATGGGTGATGAGTCATGGTGTCCTGGGTGTTTGGGGGTTTTAAGCCACGGGTGATCCTGGTGATGGGTGCTAAACTCATGGTGCCCGGGGAGGGGTGACAAGCTCAGGTGTTTGGGTGTGGGTGAGGGGAAGCTCACTGGTGTTGGGATGGGTGACTGAGCTCCGGTTTTCCCTGGGATGGGTGACTGAAGTCACTGGTGATCCTGGTATGGGGACAGAAGCTCATGGTGACCTTTTTGATGGGTGACTGAAGCTCATTGTGATCCGGTGATGGGGACTGAAGCTCACTGGGGTCTGGGAGGGGTGATAAAGCCATGGTGTCGGGTGATGGGTACAAGCTACTGGGACCTGGTGTGGGTGAATGAACTCACGGGTTCCTGGTGTGGGGGACTGAAGTCACGGGTGTTCCTGGTGATGGGTGACGAAGTTTTCATGGTGATCCGGTGTGGTGATGAAGTCAGGGTTTTGGGTGATGGGTGACTGAACCCATGGTGACCCTGGTGATGGGAACTAAGCTCAGGGTGTTCCTGGTAGGGTGATAAAAGTCACGGGTTATCCTGGTGAGGGGTGACAGAAGCTCACGGGTGTCCGGTGATAGGTGACTGAAGCCACGGTGATCTGGTGATGGGGGACTGAATTTCCCTTTGGTGTTCCTGGTGTGGTGATGAACCCCTGGGTTTTTTCCGGTGATGGGTGACTGAAGCTCAGGGTTTTTTCCTGGTGTGGGTGATGAAGCTCAGGTGTCCTGGTGATGGGTGACTAACTCATGGTGCCCTGGTGAGGGGTGACTGAAGCTCATGGTTCCTGGTGATGGATGATGAGCTCACGGGTGACCCGGTGAGGGGGGACTGAGCTCCTGGTGACCCTGGTAGGGTGACTGAAGCTCATGGTGATCCTGGGATGGATATGAGCCACGGGTGACCCGGGAGGGTGACTGAAGCTACTGGTTTTCCGGTGATGGGTGATAAAAGCACGGGTTTTTCCGGTGATGGGGATGAAGCTCATGGTGTTCCTGGTGTGGGTGACTGAAAGCTCAGGGTCCTGGTGAGGGGACTGAACCACTGGTGACTGGGTGGGGGGGAAGAAGTCAGGTGTCCGGTGAGGTGATGGTCCGGGTTTTTCCGGTGAGGGGTGAGAAGTACTGGGGTCCGGGAGGTGACTGAAGTCACGGGTGATCCGGGTGAGGGGTGACTGAACCCACTGGTGATCCGGTGATGGGTGACTAAAACCCCTGGTGACCCTGGTGTGGGGACTGAACTCACGGGTGCCGGGTGATGGGTGCTAACTCAGGGTTTTCCTGGTGATGGGTGACTGAAGCTCACTGGTGATCCTGGTGATGGGTGACTGAAGCTCACTGGTGATCCTGGTGATGGGTGACTGAAGCTCACTGGTGATCCTGGTGATGGGTGACTGAAGCTCACTGGTATCCTGGGGTGGGTATGAAGCTCACTTTGTGATCTGGTGGGGGGTGACTGAAGCTCACGGGTGACCCGGTGGGGTGACTGAAGCTCACGGGGTTATCCTGGGAGGGGTGACAAGCTA
This sequence comes from Cherax quadricarinatus, assembly GCF_026875155.1. NCBI lineage: Eukaryota > Metazoa > Arthropoda > Malacostraca > Decapoda > Parastacidae > Cherax > Cherax quadricarinatus. The sequence continues at coordinate 16,365,686 of NC_069419.1, read as the reverse complement.
CGGTGCCCTGGTGTGGGTGACAAACTTGGTTTTTCCGGTGATGGGTGACTGAAGCTCACTGGGGTTTCCGGTGTGGGTACTGAAGTCACTGGTGATCCGGTGAGGGTGACTAAAGCTCACTGGTTTCCTGGTGAGGGTGACTGAAGCTCATGGTGTTTCCTGGTGATGGGTGACTGAAGCTCACGGGGTTCTGGTGTGGGTGACAGAAGCTCAGGGGGACCCTGGGAGGGGACTGAAGCTCATTTGTGATCCTGGTGATGGGTGATTTTTTTGAAGCTCACTGGTAAATTGGTGATGGGGACTGAAGTCACTGGTGATCCTGGTAAAGGGTGACAACTCCGGGTGACCTGGGGATGGGTGACTGAAGCTCACTGGTTCCGGGTTTTGATGGGTGACGAAGTCATTGTTTGGTAGGGGTATGAAGCTCAGGTGATCCTTTGTGGGGTGACTGAAGCTCACGGGTGACCTGGGATGGGTGACTGAAGCTCACTGGTGCCTGGTGATGGGTAACTGAAGCTCACGGTTTTCCTGGTGATGGGTGACGAAGCTCATGGTTACCCGGGGATGGTGACAGAAGTCACTGGTGATCCGGGGTGTGGGTGACTGAAGCTCATGGGACGGGTGATGGTGACTGAAGTTCCTGGGGTTCCTGGTGATGGGGGACTAAAAGCTCACGGTGTTCCTGGTGATGGGTGGAAGCCACGGGTGTTCCTGGTGTGGGGGGACGGAAGCTCATGGTGACCTGGGATGGGGCTGAAGCCACGGGGTGCTCCTGGTGAGGGGTGACTGAAGCTCACGGTGACCCCGGGGAGGATGACTGAAGTCATGGGATCCTGGTGGGGGGTGGATGAAGCTCAAACTGGTGTCCTGGTGATGGGGACTGAAGCCCTTGATCCGGTGTGGATATGAAGCTCACTGGTGTTCCGGGTGATGGGTTAAAGGGGCTCACGGGTGTTTCTGGTGAGGGGTGAAGCTCAGGGTGTTCCGGGGGGTGATTGAAGCTCATGGTGTTCCTGGTGATGGGTGAAAAAGCTCACGGGTGATCTGGTATGGGTGATGAAGCTCTGGTGATCCTGGTGATGGATGACTGAAGCTCACTGGTGACCGGTGATGGTCTAAGCCCTGGTGATCCGGGTGAGGGGGTGACTAAAGTCACTGGTGACCTGGTGAGGGTGACGAAGCCATGGTGATCCGGGTGGGGGACTGAAGCCCAGGGGTGATCCTGGTGATGGGGGACTGAAGCCACTGGTGACCCTGGTGAGGGGGTGACGAAGCCACTGGTTTTCCTGGTTGATGGTGATGAAGCTCATTTGGGTTTTCCTGGGGAGGGGTGACTGAAGCTCATGGTGATCCTGGTGAGGGGTGACAGAAGCTCACGGGGTGACCTGGTGAGGGGTGCTGAAGCTCCTGGTGTCCGGGAGGGGTGACTGAAGCTCACGGTGACCTGGGATGGGGACTAAAAGCTCACGGGTGATCCGGGTTTGATGGGTGACAAAGCTCCCTGGTGACCCTGGGATGGGTAAAAAGCCACTGGTGACCCGGTGATGGGGGGGAAAAGCTCACGGTGTCCGGGTGTGGGTACTGAACCACGGGTTTTTCCCGGGGTGAGGGTTTTGATGAAGCTCACTGGTTTCCGTGATGGGTGTAAAAGCCATGGTGTCCTGGTGATGGGTGCAGAAGCTCACGGTGTTTCCTGGTGAATGGGTGATGAAGCTCACTGGTGGCCTGGTGTGGGGGACTGAAGCTCATGGTGATCCTGGTGAGGGGACTAAAGCTCACTGGTTTCCCTGGTGAGGGTGATGAAGCCACTGGTTTTTGGGAGGGTACTAAAGCTCACGGGTTTTCCCGGGTGAGGGTGACTAAAAGCTCACTGGTGATTTTGGTGAGGGGTGACTGAAGTCACTGGTGATCCGGTGATGGGTGACTAAAGTCACTGGTGATCCGGGTGATGGGTGACTGAACCACTGGTGATCCGGTGATGGGGGGGAGAAGCCACTGGTGATCCTGGTGATGGGGGGACTGAAGTCACGGTGATCCTGGTGTGGGTGACTGAAGCTCACTGGGATCCTGGTGATGGGGATGAAGCTCACTGGTGATCCGGTGATGGGTGACTGAAGCTCCGGGTGGACCCTGGTGATGGGTGCTAAAAGCTCACTGGTGATCCGGGTGATGGGTGACAACTCACTGGGATCCTGGTGAGGGGTGACAAGCTCCTGGTTTTCCCTGGTGATGGGTGACTGAAGCTCACGGTGTTCCGGGTGAGGGTGACTGAAGCTCATGGTGCCCCGGTGGGGGGGACAAAGCTCATGGTGTCCTGGTGATGGGGATGAACCAGGGTGACCCTGGTGATGGGTGACTGAAGCTCACTGGTGACCCGGTGATGGGTGACTAAAGCTCACGGGGTGACCCGGTGATGGGTGAAAAAGCTCACGGTGACCTGGTGATGGGTGACTAAAGCTCAGGTTTTCCTGGTGGGGGGTGACTGAAGCTCACGGGTGTTCCGGTGATGGTGATGAAGCTCAGGGTGATCCTGGTGAGGGTGACAAAAGCTCACTGGTGTCCGGGGTGAGGTTTTGACGAAGCTCCTGGTGACCCTTGGTGACGGTGACTAAAGCTCAGGGGTGATCCTGGGAGGGTGACAAAGTCATTTGGTGTTCCGGGTTGATGGGTGACTGAAGTCACTGGTTTTCCCGGGTTGAGGGGTCACTGAAGCCACTGGGTTCGTTGTGATGGGTGACTGAAGCCACTGGGATCCTGGTGATGGGTGACTGAAGCTCACTGGTGATCCTGGTGATGGGTGACTGAAGCTCACTGGTGATCCTGGTGATGGGTGACTGAAGCTCACTGGTGATCCTGGTGATGGGTGACTGAAGCTCACTGGTGTTCCTGGTGATGGGTGACTGAAGCTCACTGGTGACCGGGGTGTGGGGGGAGAAGTCATGGTGTCCTGGGATGGGGACTGAAGCTCACGGGTGTCCGGGGTGATGGGGATGAAGCTCACTGGTGATCCTGGTGAGGGTGACTGAAGCCCCTGGTGACCCTGGGAGGGTGACTGAAGCTCAGGGTTTTCCCTGGTTGGGTGATGAAGCTCACGGGTGATCCGGGTGATGGGTGACGAAGCTCCACGGGTGATCCGGTGATGGGTGACTAAAACCTCACTGGTGACCCTGGGGGATGGGTGAGAAGCTCAGGGTGTCCTGGTGATGGGTGACTGAAGCTCACTGGTGATCCTGGGGTGGGTGATGAAGCTCACGGTGTCCGGGGTGATGGGTGACAAAGTCACTGGTGATCCGGGTGAGGGGGTGACTAAAGCTCACTGGTGATCCGGGGGGTGGTGACTGAACCCCCTGGTGATCCTGGGATGGGTACGAACTCAGGTGATCCTGGTGATGGGTGACTGGTAACAAGTTTACTACAATTTTTACCTAAACAGTTTTCACCCCCTTTTATTATTTTTATTTTTAAATTTTTATTTTTTCGTTTATATATAAAAAAAATTAGGTTTTATTTTTTTTGGGGAACATAGTCTGCATTTTTCGATAAATATTTCGCAGTCATTCTTATGAATTTTGTTACCGAAACTTTTACATATGTCAGAAAAATAAAACGTGAAAATAACTTTGAAACGTCAAAATAGAAAGAATTTTTTTTTATGTGTAGTGATATTTCGCTTTTTTTAAATATCAAAAAAAAAATATCAGAAATACAGGGACTTAATTTTTTATTTAATCCCCTCGAGCATGAAGTAAACAGTTTACAGGAGAAATATATACCCAAAATTAAAAAAAAGTATCCCGGGGGAAACATATATTGGAATAATATCTTGCCTAGTGAGAGGTAGAACGCTGACAATAGCCTCTCATTTAAAAAAAAAAAACTCGTTAACAAAACTACCAGAGTAATAGATTACGATTTTACAAACAATAATACAGACGTGATATTTAAATGATCATAAATATGCAGTTTTTAAGTAATGATACTGATGGGTGGTTAATGAGGTTAAGGCCTATTCAGAGAGTCATTAAGGCAGCATGTAACATGTTGACCACTGGTCAAGAATAATTATATCCTTAAACTAGTGGTGGATGTAATGGTGGTATTGGTGGTTGGGATGTCTGTGCTAGTGCTACTGGTAGAAGGAGCACTGGCGTTGCTGTTAGTGCCGGTGTTGGTTGAAGTGTGTGTGCTCGTGATCTTAGTGGTTCGTGGCGGTGGTGATACTGGCGTTGATCGTGAATGGTGGTGCTATTAGTGGTGGTGGTGCTAGTGGAGTGGTGCTGGTGGTGGTAGTTGTGGTTCACACGGTGACCAGACAACACATGTCTTAGCACCCAGTAGCGACCAGCGAAGAGAAGGGGCCAGGAGCTGAGATTCGACCTCTGCAACTACTTACAGGTGAGTACCGCCGGGGTACAGTTCACCTCAGCGCTGCTTCATCAAGGCAAGATTCAAGGTGCATCTCTCAGCCAGTACGACTGTTTATTGCAAATATCAACATTAGGTATATCAATACGCTTTACCAAAAACTTGAATACTTACAGCAGGTATTATCTTCTCTTACACAAACCTGTAGTGTTTTAGTACACAGGATATTACATTCTAGCAGGTACTGGAGTTTCTGACACAGAACTGGGGTGTTTTCTTATACTGGATACGATATTCTAGCAGAATAGTTTTCTAGCACGTTTTTTCCTTGGATGCGGCTATCACATAGGTACCTATCACACAGGTACCTATATATTTACATTTACCATCAGGTGGGAATTGTCAGCACAAGTGTAAGGAAACTGGCCAATATGTTTATGCCAAAGAATCGAACCCGGTTCCTTGCGATTGAGTTGAATTCTCACCAGTGAGCTACACGAGCCGGTAAAGCAGTGAGGGGAAGGAGAGGGGTAGGCAGAGGGAAGAGCAAGGAAAGGGGGGGGAAAGGTGTGGCAATGGGAGCAGGGGAGTGGAGAGACGAGGAAGGTGTGGCATTGAGAATGGGGCTGGGTATTGGCGGGAGAGGGGGTACGTTGTTGCAGTAGGGGACCGGTAATGTAGGGGGGGGTGTATATCGGGGAGATGGGGGGGCCTAGAGCGTTGATGGGGGAAGGAGGAGCCAGGAATATCATGGGTGGCGTTTGGTTACATGACTCAGCAAGGTTACTGGGTCCACCAGAAGAAGAGAGGGAGAGCCAGGGATCGATAACTGGAGAGAAAGAGAGGAGGGAATTACGAGTGAGAGATTGGGAAAACGTATAACAGACCTCTAGCTACCTCTAATTTTGTCGAGATAGTTAACATTACGATGTTGGCTGTGAAGACGAGGAAAATGATTTCGTAACATATAAAAAAAGAGTGCTTGGATGTTTATAAGTAGCGTGGAAGCAGAATTTGGTTACTAATGGTACGACTGTCACCGCTACGTCTACTTCTACCATAGTACATCTGTTGACTCATTGTCAACTAATCGTCCTGACATAGCTCCTGAAATAATTTTAGGAATCCACTATTGTATATTACTGAACTGTACCAAATGTATGCACAGTTGTACTCACTAGAGCGCAGGCGAGAGATATCGTAATCTACACCTGGAAGATTCTGGAGGGACTGGTCCCTAATATACACACAGCAATCACTCCATACGAAAGCAAAAGACTTGGCAGGCGATGCAACATACCCCCAGTGAAAAGTAGGGGCGTCACTGGTACACTAAGAGAAAACACAATAAGTGTCCGGGGCCCAAGACTGTTCAACAGCCTCCCACCAGCAATAAGGGGCATTACGGGAAGACCCCTGGTTGTCTTCAAGAGGGAGCTGGACAGATACCTAAAGACGGTGCCGGATCAGCCGGGCTGTGGCTCTTACGTTGGATTACGTGCATCCAGCAGTAACAGCCTCGTTCATCGGGCCCTGATCCACCGGGAGGCCTGGTCGTGGATCGGGCCGCGGGGACGTTGATCCCTGGAATGCCCTCCAGGTAGACTCCATGTAGTTGTCGTCCAGCTGGTTCCTAAGTGACTTGGAGCTTCATCTGTTTGCAGTAAAATTTTTACCCATGTTTGTTTTGCATCTCTTGCTGCAAAGTTTCATTCCATTAATTCTGGTTGAGTCGCTTTTGCACGTCAGATAGTTCTTTAATTTTCTAAAAGGTTTGAATGAGAATTAATTATAGCTCCCGGTTTCTTAAGAAAGAAGTTGCGTGCTTTGTCTTTCTTCATCTGGCTTGTTTCTTAGTGATCGTACGAGCATGGTTGCCCTTAACTCACTCGCGAAATCGTAATGACACGATTGCAAACAAACCATACCACGGGCGGGGTTTGAACCCGCGGTCAAAGTCTCAAAACGCGACGGTCTCGAGTTTTGACTCTCTGACCGCGGGTTCAAACCCCACCCGTGGTATGTTTTTTTTTTATGGTTGCCCTTTTCTGTGCCTTCCCCAATTTATTTTCTTCCTGTATGTAATTTGGGGACTAAAGTTGCAAAACATATTCAAGGTGTGGTTTATCATACACATTATAGTCGCTATTGTTTCTGGAGTTATATACTCCAGAATTTTTCTTCATTTCGGCTATTTTTTTTCCAAAAATTTTGTAATCATGTTTGATACTGTTGTTTCCAAAATCCATTACTTTGCCTTCATCAGCACTGAAACCGCTTCTTCCAGGTCTTCAACCTGTCCAGATCATTGAATACTTAATCAGTAATGGATGTGGGATTTTTTTTTTTTTTTCAAAAATTTTATGTTGTCCGCTATTTTTTGCCTTTAAAATGTGAAACTTGGCTTCTCAGGTCTAGCCACTCAGAAACTTGGCTTCTCAGGTCTAGCCACTCAGAAACTTGGCTTCTCAGGTTTAGCCACTCAGAAACTTGGCTTCTCAGGTCTAGCCACTCAGAAACTTGGCTTCTCAGGTCTAGCCACTCAGAAACTTGGCTTCTCAGGTCTAGCCACTCAGAAACTTGGCTTCTCAGGTCTAGCCACTCAAACTTGGCTTCTCAGGTCTAGCACTCAGAAACTTGGCTTCTAGGTCTAGCCATCAGAAACTTGGCTTCTCAGGTCTAGCCACTCAGAAACTTGCTTCTCAAGTCGAGCCACTCAGAAACTTGGCTTCTCAGGTCTAGCCACTCAGAAACTTGGCTTCTCAGGTCTAGCCACTCAGAAACTTGGCTTCTCAGGTCTAGCCACTCAGAAACTTGGCTTCTCAGGTCTAGCCACTCAGAACTTGGCTTCTCAGGTCTAGCCACTCAGAAAACTTGGCTTCTCAGGTCTAGCCACTCAGAAACTTGGCTTCTCAGGTCTAGCCACTCAGAAACATTGGCTTCTCAGGTCTAGCCACTCAGAAACTTGGCTTCTCAGGTCTAGCCACTCAGAAACTTGGCTTCTCAGGTCTAGCCACTCAGAAACTTGGCTTCTCAGGTCTAGCCACTCAAACTTCGCTTCTCAGGTCTAGCCACTCAGAAACTTGGCTTCTCAGGTCTAGCCACTCAGAAACTTCGCTTCTCAGGTCTAGCCACTCAAACTTCGCTTCTCAGGTCTAGCCACTCAGGAACTTCGCTTCTCAGGTCTAGCCACTCAGAAACTTCGTTTCTCAGGTCTAGCCACTCAGGAACTTCGCTTCTCAGGTCTAGCCACTCAGAAACTTCGCTTCTTAGGTCTAGCCACTCAGGAACTTCGCTTCTCAGGTCTAGCCACTCAGGAACTTCGCTTCTCAGGTCTAGCCACTCAGGAACTTCGCGTCTCAGGTCTAGCCACTCAGGAACTTCGCTTCTCAGGTCTAGCCACTCAGAAACTTCCCTTCTCAGGTCTAGCCACTCAGAAACTTCCCTTCTCAGGTCTAGCCACTCAGAAACTTCCCTTCTCAGGTCTAGCCACTCAGGAACTTCGCTTCTCAGGTCTAGCCACTCAGGAACTTCGCTTCTCAGGTCTAGCCACTCAGAAACTTCCCTTCTCAGGTCTAGCCACTCAGAAACTTCCCTTCTCAGGTCTAGCCACTCAGAAACTTCCCTTCTCAGGTCTAGCCACTCAGAAACTTCCCTTCTCAGGTCTAGCCACTCAGAAACTTCCCTTCTCAGGTCTAGCCACTCAGGAACTTCGCTTCTCAGGTCTAGCCACTCAGAAACTTTGTTCAGTACAGTTATTTCCTGTCGTTGAGTGGCTGAAGAAATCTAGAAATTTATTTCGTATAATTTTTGTAGAAAAGTCAGTGCTGGTTCCCGGTTATTAACTTTTTGTCTTCCATATAGTTTTGCTATCCTTACCCAAATAACAGTCGATTTGTTTGCCTAAATTTGATGTTAAACTGACGGGATAGTAGTTGAAGACACAAGTATTTTTTTCCCATTTTGAATACTGTGAGAAACATTTGCTGTTTTCCAATCCTTTGGCACCTTCTGATGATTTGTTAAATGTGGCTGGTGGTGGGTATGGAATTTGGAATCAGCATTGTTTAATAATTCTGGCGGGGGGGGAGAGAGGGAGGTAGGGAGAGAGGGAGAGAGGGAGGTAGGGAGAGAGGGAGGGATGGAGAGAGAGAGAGAGGGAGGGGATGGAGAGAGAGAGAGGGAGGGATGGAGAGGGAGGGATGGAGAGGGAGGGAGGGATGGAGAGAGAGAGAGAGCGAGGGGTGGAGAGGGAGGGAGGGAGGGATGGTGAGGAAGGGATGGTTAGGGAAGGGGGGAGGGATGGTGAGGGAGGGAGGGATGGAGAGGGAGGGAGAGAGATGGAGGGAGGGAGAGACAGGGTCAACCGAAGGACACGAAGGATATAACCCCACACTGCATGGCTTTTTGGATTATTTGTAGCAAATTAAACTTCAGGCTTAATACGAATGGATTCTTCAGCTTCTACAGCTACTGAAGCTTAAGTAGAATGAATGAATGTTTGACGGTATCTTCATCGCGCTGACCAGCTCAGGCTGATTCCCACTTCCTGGTGTGTGATGGAGTAAGACAGGATAACATAGGTGACGGTTGTTCCTACTATGTTACTGTCTTGTGGGATGGAGTGGCAGCACGCTGCTGGTGTACCAATTTTTCTTTTAAATAAATAATAATTATAATCTCTACCTCATACCATCTTCCACCTTCCGTGCTCCTACTTTTACTCTCTCTCTCTCTCTCTCTCTCTCTCTTCTCTCTCTCTCTCTCTCTCTCTCTCTCTCTCTCTTACCCCGGCCCCACCCGCCCCTCCACTCCTCTACCTAAGGCAGTGTTCCAAAAGTCTTCAACAGAAGCTTAACTTTCCAACAGAAATAGATAAAAAAACACAATAAAAATTAAAAAAAAATACACCGTGTAAACTATTTATAAAATAAAATAATGGAAATAGTGGCGGTGTCCGGAATATCGGGAGGCAACTCTCTCCCTCTCTTTCTCTCTCTCTCTCTCTCTTTCACTCTCTACCTTTAACAGCCGCTTAAATTCGCGTCCCGGAGAACCATATCTTGCTACAAAGGGATCTTCCTGTCACTTTTCCATCAGTATTCCATGTAGAGAAAAAGGTTGCTTAGGTGAAAACTGGAAATAATGGATTGATGTCTCGGTGGAGAGGTGTTCATCAGCGGGTCTGAAACGGATAGCGGGTCCTCTTCAGGATGGTGAATTTAGTGTCGTTTATATTAGTGCCTGAGAATATTTTGCCTGCAACCTGCAGAGTGAGTCATGCAAAGGAGGGGACGGGGGCAGGGGAGAGGAACGATGGGAGGAAGGGGAGGAAAGGGGGAAGGAGAGAGATAGGGAGAGGAGACGGAGGGAAGGGTAGGAGGAGGCTTTACGTTTCTGGGTGCGGGATTGGGTAAGGTTAGGGACTAGGGGTGCGGGGGGGGAGAAAGGTCGGGTTGAAGGTGGTGGAGGGTGAAAGTGAGGGAGGTGGAGCGGGATGGGTGGCGAAGAGTGAGGGTGATGGGAGAGGGTCAGAGTGAGGAAGGTAAAGGATGATCTTAGAGAAGATGAGCAGGAGGAGAAATAGAGGATCTGAATGAGGTGGAGGTTACCTGGAGGAGGTTACCTGGAGGTTATTCCGGGGATCAACGCCCCCGCGGCCCGGTCCACGACCAGGCCTCCCGATGGATCAGGGCCTGATCAACTAGGCTGTTACTGCTGGCCGCACGGAGGAAAGTATTTATTTTGTTTCTGGGTACACAACCAGCATTTTAATTTTACAATGGGCCTGAGAGCCAATATGTTATGGGCACATAAAAACCACGTCATGCAGAATATACCAGGCTAACCTAACAAAGTCAAACAATGTGATTTGTTAAATTACCCCCAAAGGGGTCACTTGGAAGTGATTGCCAGAATTTTTCTGCCTGCAGATATTTTTCCTTTCGCTCATAACTCGAGAAATCCTAATCCAACCAGTTTTAATTGTTCAGTGATTGTGTACGGTAGCTGAGGTCAGTTTCTTGAAACAAGTAACACATGTACGTGTACTATGACCAAAGTTATTGCACTCACTCCCAGCATCCTGGACTGGCTCAGATAACCCTCAACACTCTCAGTGGCACAGCATCAAACGATCGTAAAACGTGCCTCCTAATTTGACGAGAGTGAAATTCAAGCTTGTAGGTGCAGATCTGGCCATTTTTATACGTAAAGTAGTGAGAATTTTTTACTCTCCTTAAATCGCGTAAATTCCAGTTTACATCTGAACAACTTCAGTATTTAATGGCTGAAATTTAAAAAAAAAAAGTGAATCGTGGGAATCACCTTAGTTACTGGACAATGCTTTTGTTGATCACCTTTCACTGTTGGTGGCTTTTATTTTAGGAAAGTTTGACTCTCATTTTATGTTGTGTAATTTTCAAATTACCGTGTAATAAGTAGAGAATGCCGCTTTTGATTGGCTTCAAACCCTTAACACTGGTACTTTAATTGAAAGCATTTTTTTTTGTATTGGTTTTGGGCTGTGTGGGTGCCAGCTAGCCAATTTTTGTTTTAAATTTGAACCTGGATTTTCTTAAGTATAAATGAAACATTTTTTTTTATTAGAGGAAAGTTGAATATTTGAAGCAAAATATAAATGAGAAAAAAATTAAAAAGAAAATAGCATTTTAGAGCGTTTTTAAATTTAAAAAGGACAGACTTTCCTTTTTTCAGGATATTGGTCTATCTGGGATAATGAGAGAATGCCTCTTCAGTTTAACTTCGATTCTGGTGTTTCTTGATGGAAGGTTGAGGTTGTGTATGTCCTAATTTTCAATTTCTGTTGGAGAAATTGGAATATTAATTTCCATATGATGACTTGTGAATGTCTCTCATGATACATTTAAAGTCTTCATTGCTGATATTTATTTACATTAGAAAATTAAGCTGCACTCTGCGCTACTCCTACAGCGCATTGAGGCTCGGGGAACTGGGGTAACGCTACACTAGGATGCCTTTTTCATATCGCCCAGCGACCGAAACACGTTTAGTTTCTATAGATAAGAGAAGACAGACGTACAGTAAGAAAGTATAAACAATACACAGACAGGTGGACACGCGTGTAAATAGTATGACAAATAGTCAGATAGAATACCTGACAGGAACCTGACAGATGACAGACAGACAGAAACACGGGAGAACGAGACACCTAAAGCCAAACGTGCTGAAAATAGTAACACTGATATGAAACGACGGTACTGGTATAATTTTAAATAAAACTGAATATTAAAAAAAATGTCTCTGGACGCTAATAAACTAGGAAGAGCAAAGTAAACAATAAGAAGAAAAAATGTTTAATAAAATTAAAACAGGAAAAGATTCAGAAAATGAAAAGCGGCCTGGGACAAAATTTCCTGAAAGGAAAGAACGGGGATAATGGATAATGAAGAGGCAGAGGGTGAGCCTGATGAGAGCGGTGATGAGGGGAAATGAGCAGAGGGAGGGGGAAGGGAGGAAGGGAGAAAACTCGAGCGGAAGAGAGATGGAAGGGGAAATTGCTGAGGGGACGAGATGAGAGGAGAGGGGGGGCGCATCAAGAACTGGGAACGAAGGAAGATAAGTGGTACAGCGAGAGACGAGGACGCAAGGGATGAAGGGGAGATGGCAGAGGCAAGGAGTATGGAAGCCAGGGGGAGAGTGCCTCATCATGCAGTGCCTAACATGGCACCGTTAAAAGTGAGATCCTTGTCTGCATCATTTTCCGCTTCGGCAACCCGGACTCTTAAGAGAGTTCGTCCTATATTTTTTTATATAAATTCTGATCTGGAAAGGCATCTCGCGCCTAGTTCAAAAAGATAAACAATAGATTTTAGCAGAGGTTAAGTAATGTTTATGTACTGATTCCTACTATGACGCGGTAATTTACACCTTCGACATTATTACCAGCCTAACATTATTTGCATTAATGAAGATATTCTCATTATTAAGAATGCGTGGCAAATAATTATATTCTACTTATAAAATATTGAATAAAAAGCGGGTCAGCTTTGCACATGATTTGGTAAGGAAATATAATGTCCTGCATATATTAATTAATATTAGTGGGGAAATGTTGAGGGTTTCTGTGTGTTGCGCTGTTGTAAGTGCTCCAGTACATTATTGAGAGCTCCTATGTAAGTGCTCCAGTACATTATTGAGAGCTCCCCTGTAAGTGCTCCTGTACATTATTGAGAGCTCCTCTGTAAGTGCTCCAGTACATTTTGAGAGCTCCTCTGTAAGTGCTCCAGTACATTGAGAGCTCCTCTGTAAGTGCTCCAGTATATTATTTGGTATCCCCGTAGGGAGAAGTATAAGTGGTTGCTGAATTCTGTTTTTTTTTTCTTCCTCCTGTTCTTCGTTTCTGTTTCGCTCATGACGCCATAAAGCCTCATCCAATCGTCTGCAATTTTTTTGATGCTTGGGCACGGTAACAAAAACACAAGTTTAGGAACAATTGGCATGTTTACGTGCCCTACAAGCAAAGATGAACCAATTTCTCGGCATCCTGGAATGGCTCTGATGTATGTGTATATATTTTTTTTTTTTTATTATCACACTGGCCGATTCCCACCAAGGCAGGGTGGCCCGAAAAAGAAAAACTTTCACCATCATTCGCTCCATCACTGTCTTGCCAGAAGGGTGCTTTACACTACAGTTTTTAAACTGCAACATTAACACCCCTCCTTCAGAGTGCAGGCACTGTACTTCCCATCTCCAGGACTCAAGTCCGGCCTGCCGGTTTCCCTGAATCCCTTCATAAATGTTACTTTGCTCACACTCCAACAGCACGTCAAGTATTAAAAACCATTTGTCTCCATTCACTCCTATCAAACACGCTCACGCATGCCTGCTGGAAGTCCAAGCCCCTCGCACACAAAACCTCCTTTACCCCCTCCCTCCAACCCTTCCTAGGCCGACCCCTACCCCGCCTTCCTTCCACTACAGACTGATACACTCTTGAAGTCATTCTGTTTCGCTCCATTCTCTCTACATGTCCGAACCACCTCAACAACCCTTCCTCAGCCCTCTGGACAACAGTTTTGGTAATCCCGCACCTCCTCCTAACTTCCAAACTACGAATTCTCTGCATTATTTTCACACCACACATTGCCCTCAGACATGACATCTCCACTGCCTCCAGCCTTCTCCTCGCTGCAACATTCATCACCCACGCTTCACACCCATATAAGAGCGTTGGTAAAACTATACTCTCATACATTCCCCTCTTTGCCTCCAAGGACAAAGTTCTTTGTCTCCACAGACTCCTAAGTGCACCACTCACTCTTTTTCCCTCATCAATTCTATGATTCACCTCATCTTTCATAGACCCATCCGCTGACACGTCCACTCCCCAAATATCTGAATACGTTCACCTCCTCCATACTCTCTCCCTCCAATCTGATATTCAATCTTTCATCACCTAATCTTTTTGTTATCCTCATAACCTTACTCTTTCCTGTATTCACCTTTAATTTTCTTCTTTTGCACACCCTACCAAATTCATCCACCAATCTCTGCAACTTCTCTTCAGAATCTCCCAAGAGCACAGTGTCATCAGCAAAGAGCAGCTGTGACAACTCCCACTTTGTGTGATTCTTTATCTTTTAACTCCACGCCTCTTGCCAAGACCCTCGCATTTACTTCTCTTACAACCCCATCTATAAATATATTAAACAACCACGGTGACATCACATCCTTGTCTAAGGCCTACTTTTACTGGGAAAAAATTTCCCTCTTTCCTACATACTCTAACTTGAGCCTCACTATCCTCGTAAAAACTCTTCACTGCTTTCAGTAACCTACCTCCTACACCATACACTTGCAACATCTGCCACATTGCCCCCCTATCCACCCTGTCATACGCCTTTTCCAAATCCATAAATGCCACAAAGACCTCTTTAGCCTTATCTAAATACTGTTCACTTATATGTTTCACTGTAAACACCTGGTCCACACACCCCCTACCTTTCCTAAAGCCTCCTTGTTCATCTGCTATCCTATTCTCCGTCTTACTCTTAATTCTTTCAATTATAACTCTACCATACACTTTACCAGGTACACTCAACAGACTTATCCCCCTATAATTTTTGCACTCTCTTTTATCCCCTTTGCCTTTATACAAAGGAACTATGCATGCTCTCTGCCAATCCCTAGGTACCTTACCCTCTTCCATACATTTATTAAATAATTGCACCAACCACCCCCAAACTATATCCCCACCTGTTTTTAACATTTCTATCTTTACCCATCAACCCCGGCTGCCTTCCCCCCCTTTCATTTTACCTACTGCCTCACGAATTTCCCCCCCACACCACAACTGGTCTTCCCACCCACAAGATTTATTCTCCTTCCCCTATACACGAAATCCAGCTTCCCTATTTTCTCAACATTTAAAATTCCTAAAATTTTCCCTCCATTTTCCCCAATCCCTCTAATCTCCATTTTAAACTCTCCTCCCCTATTTTTAACTGACAAACCATTTGTTCTCTAGGCTTTCTTAACTTGTTAACTCACCCAAAACTTTTTCTTATTTTCAAAAAAAATTTGTTTGATAACATCTCACCCACTCTCTCATTTGCTCTCTTTTTACATTGTTCACCACTCTCTTAACCTCTCTTTTTTCCCATATACTCTTCCCTCCTTGCATCACTTCTACTTTTGTAAAAACTTGTAAAATTGCTAAATTTTTCCCCTTATACTCTCTTTACATCATCTTTCCACCAACACTCCTTTTCCCCTCCTGCCCCCCTTTTCCCTGTAACCCAAACTTCTGTAAACACTCTAACACTACATTTTTAAACCTACCCCATACCTCTTCGACCCCATTGCCTAGTCTCATTAGCCCATCTACCCTCCAATACTTTTATATCTACCCTAACTGCCTCCTCTTTTAGTTTAAAAACCCTTCCCCTCTCTCTTCCCTGATGCTTCTATTTCCTTTATCCCATTACCTTTTACCTCAGTGTACTAAACTAGAAAGGATCTATATAAGGGCCCCCTATATATATAAATAATTATATATATATATATATTTATATATAAAAATATAATATAAAATATATATTTTGTTGTGGGTCGACCGTATGTAAAAATTGCTATTTTTTGGGTTTAAAAAGCAACACTCTTCTTTCCGAATATGGCAAGCGAAAATTTTGGTATGCAGTAATTTCGCAAAAATCAAACTGAACCTAAATTTAAAAAAATTTCGGTGGTTTGTTTATTATAAGTTTTGTAAATTTATCTAAAAAAAATTTAATTGGGTTTGGGTAAATTAAATACGTTGTTATACGGTTAGGTAAGTTTTCTAAAGGGTTTCTTTTGGGAGAAATTATTAATTTTTTCATTACATAAATGAAAAAATGACTTTAAAAGAAAAAGAGAAAATTTTAAAAAGACTTAATTTTAATGAGTTCTTTCTAATTTTACCAATTTTACCTATTCGCACGACATTATATGTTGTGCCGAATGGTAAAAGGCAATTTGGACGTAAATCTTACGAGTTTAGCGCTTCCCCCCTTATTATAATTTAATAATGGTTAATTTAAAAAGAACTCAGAGTATTTTCCCTGTATTTACTTATTTTTGAAGAACCAGAATCGAATATTTTTCTTTTAGAAATGAGATAATTTTAAATGGGACGAACTACAAGCAAAAAAGCGAGAAATCAGAAAAACCGTTTGTATAGCATTTTTTAATTTCACGACTGTGTGAGCCCTTAATATGTCTGAGCAAATACATTCTTAGGTACAGTTTTTTGTATTTTACAATACTGTAACTTCAGAACGCCTTATCTGATTGTTTTCAAGTTTTCAACCCTGGTCGGCTATTGCTAAGCAAAAATGTGAGTGAAAAATTGTGGAAACAATTAACAAGTACGGGTATTCTCTGCTCAATTTTCTATAGAAATTAGTTTCCATGACATTACTATGAAAAACCTTTTTCTGTTTGGATTTAGCATTTCAAGGCTCGTGTATTCTACTTACGAGAAGGTTGTCATTGTTATGAGAGTGTGTAGGTGACACTTTGGCGTTCTTAATCTCGAAATAATATAGTTTTGTATATTATTTTGTTTTGATACCCGAGAGTGGCTCATACAAGGAACTGAATTCATGCTTCCCTTCCCTGGATCGAATCTGAGTGCCTCATATTCTATACATGCCAGTATTACCCCTTACTGATTTAGCACTTTCCCCTGATTAAAATTAAACTATACTGAACGGCATCAGTATTTAAAGGCTGATTCATCTAATGAAATGGTTGAAACGTTTCTTGGGTTTTGGTCTGTGTAAGTGTAAATTTTGTTGGATTTTATACAGTAACTGAAGAATGCCTCTTCTGGTCTGCTTTAAATTTTTAGTGCTAAAATATCTTTTTCAAAAGAAGATTCGCCTTGACTTTGGGTTGTGTAAGTTATACTGTGCCAGTTTTATGACTCAAATGGTTTCTGGAAAATAAATTGAAAAAGTCTCACCTGTTCAGAAACATTGCGAGCGTTTGACTTTATTGGGTCATCCTTAGGTTAAAATAACTCTTACTTAATTTCTTATATGCATACTTATTTCCTTAAACCATTTGTCTGATTGTGTGTGTGTGTGTGTGCGTGTGTGTGTGTGTATGTGTGTATGTGTGTGCGTGTGTGTGTGTGTGTGTGTGCGCGCGTGTGTGTGATCCTGTACACTGAGTGCTCCCCCTTCCTTATTTAATCTTATCACTTGGCCCTTCACACTCATTTTTCTTCTGTTAATATAAAGCAATGTTGGTTCTGTTTTTACTTTACCCGCTTTATCACTTCCAAAATATTGCTTAGCCTCCCTTCGTCAACACACACAGGAGTTACCAGCTCTTCTGCAATGTGTAGTAAAACAAACATGTCGACACTATTTGCCAGTCCAACCTTATTATCTGTATGTTCTGCATTTCTTCCATTCTCTCTTGCTTCTATCTTTGGCCACCATGAAGCCTTGGTTAAACCATGGGGTGTGTATTAAATATGCCTTCGCATGTCCAGTATAACTTTTTTCTTTCACCCTTCGGTACTGTCTAATATCTTCCATGATATCCTGGGCTTTCTTGCCTACGAATTGTACTTCTCTCAGAAACGTTTACGTAACTTCATTATCTTTTCCTCTGTCATCTTATTTGTTTTGTCTTCATTTTTTCTTCATTCTAGTCCCACTCTTTATTGGATAATGAAAACTGACAACAGCGGTCAGCATCAGCTAGAAGCAGCCGATAACAGCCACCAGTAGTTTAATTCTCCAACAGTCGATAACGGCCGTCCTCAACCACTAACAGTTGCCATCGACTAGTAAGAGCTGGAAGCAGCAGCCGATAACCAGTAGCCGATAACCAGTAGCCGTCCTCAGCCGATAACATGTACCACTAGCAGCCGCAAATAACCCAGTGCAGCAGCCAGCAACCGATAATAACAGCCAACAGCCTACAACAATACCAACAGCGGAGAGGCGTCAACAGCCGATAAAACCGACTGCAGCCGCTAGCAATCAATAACATCTGATAACCTGGTAGGATGTATTGCTTCAGCAGTTGGTTTAACCAGAGGCGGTAACATTACCGGACATTAGCATGAGTTATTACCCCCACAACTGCTGGCACTAACACCCTTATCACAGCCAAATGTGAAAGCTACGTGTGGAACGTGCACACATTACGTGTACACACAGAGGAAGAGGGCAAGTCAAACTCCTTGTAGTAGGAAATTTCAATAATAAAGAAATTTATTTTAGAAAATTGAGCCCCTGAATGGAGGACGAAAAACTTGGCAAGTAGTTATTATGAAAAAAAGTAAGTTTCTGAGCCACCGGATGAAAATGAGAGTGAAAAATGAGCCTGCAAGCCTTTATCTGATTTTCACACAAATATGACGTAACTAAAATTAATTATTGGGTACCACTAATAGGCAGGACTCGTGTGGTACTGTTTTCAGTACCAGGTGGATATGAGAATGGAGAATAATAATGTAGAGGAAAATAGAACTACGGGAGGGACCATGATGGTATTATAATTAATTTTTGAGATGTGCAATTGGAAAAACAACCCCCCTCTCAGGCCAGCGATGCCCGGCCCACTTTAGACTCGAGGCCCCTAACCACAAAAAAAGTGAAAAAATAAGCACCAAATAAAACTGAGATGCAACCTGAATATTTTATTATATAAATGAAATCTTTTCTTGCCTTCTCAGCGAAGGCAATGGTACTATACACAAAATTTAGCCGTAGTGCAATGACACAGGTGGTCAGCGTGGTGTGTCCATTCAAATGTTTTGTTATATGATGCACCTGTGATAACGCTTTACCTACGTCAGCGTACTGAAGGTGCCTCCACCTGAAGCTACAAATAAGCAGTGCAATTATGATGCTAGGAAAAACAGCTGAGAGTTCAGCATCAAGTTAGCCTTGAACTCCTTCGATTTTAACCCCGCCAATTAATTTTGAAAATGCCGAGAAGGTTGTATCAAACAATTCCTTGGTTTGAGCGAAATATAACTGAACCAAGATTCATAGAAAATAGTATCAATTGCAATAATATAAGCTCTGGACTATAAATTTGATTAATTTATAATGGATTCATATAATGTATATGCCTGTTCGTACCAGCTATGTACTTTTAAGCTTTGTGCATCTTATTATGCAATAAAATATACCTATTGGTAAAAAATGGAGAAGTGGAATATCCTAATGCCTTCAGGAAGAAGGTGGTGGCTCCCACAATTTGCAATAGTGGACCCCATCATATGCTATATAGGTGGAAGCTGTAAAAAAATGTGAAGATAACTGTAAGGATACTGAAGTACTTGGGGAGAAGATTAAGAGATAACGAGCACGAATTTCGGAATGGAAAATCGTGTCTTACGAAAATGCTCTCTTTGACTGAACTAAAATAAGCAAAACAGGGTTGGGTGGCTTCCATCTTCTTGAGCTGCAAAGAAGCCTTTGATTCAGTGCCACAACAGAGATAAGTCCAGAAAATGGAGGATCATTAGAATTAAAAGGTAGAGTGTTCCAGAGGGACAGGGATTACCTGAATAACAGAAAGCAGGAGAGTTACAGCACAAGGACACTAATATGAGAGAAAGTAGTGAAAGCTGTTCCACGAGGATCATCACTGTTCTTTATATCATTGACTTAGTACTAGATTTAGATATAATTTTACTCGGTTTTTCTGTGATTACAATTGTCTGACGTAGCAACATATGGCTAAAAAAGAAATCAGTGACTTGTTAAGTTTAATGTGTCACTGTTTGCTGATGATGGAAAATAAGAGAGATGGAGAGGGAAAGAGAGTTAAAGAGGAGGGCAGGAAAGAGGTGGAGGAGGTGGGTAGTGGTGATGGAGGGAGCCAGCAGGAGAGTGCATTGACCGCGCTCACTCTGTCTGACCTTTAGTCTAGGGTGGCTACTTCTTTCTCTCACCTTCCCTGACCAGCTGTAACCCCACCAGGAAGCTTAGCCTACCTGGTGTTGATGGTGATGGTGACTGTGCCGTGTGGTGCAGGTGGCTGTGTCGTGTGGTGCAGGTGACTGTGACGTGTGGTTGTGATAGTATGAGGTGGATGTGTTGTGTAATTATGGTGGTGGTGTTATGTGGTGCTGGTAATGGTGGTTATTGGGTTGTGTGGTGGTTGTAATGGTGATGATTGTGATGTGTGGTAGCTGCAATGGTACTGATTATGTTTTATGATGGTGTTGTTGATGGTAATTGTGTTGTGGGATGGTGTTAGTGGTGAGTGTATTATGGTGGTGGTGATGGTAGTGATTGTTTTGTGTGGTAGTCGTAATGGTGAATATGGTCGTGACTGTGTTGTGGTGGTGATGGTGGTGACTGTGTTCTGTGATGGTGGTGGTGATTGTGGTGGTGGTGGTGATTGTGGTGGAGGTGATTGTGGTGGAGGTGATTGTGGTGTGTGGTGGAGGTGATTGTGTTGTGTGGTGAGGTATCAACACCGCCCTCACCATCATGCTCCGACTCTTACCTCTTAAGGCGATTATTATTCAATCAGTATTCGGTTACCGTGAACATTATAGCGCCAGAAGCGTGTCAATAGTACACTGTGTAATAAATAAATAAATAAATATATATATATATATATATATATATATATATATATATATATATATATATATATATATATATATATATATATATATATTAATTTAATCAGGGAAAAGCGCTAAACTCGTAGGGATCATACAGAGCCGGGGGAGGGGAAAGGGAGGCAATCAGGTTCGATCCAAGGAAAGAGGGGATAAGTCCAGGCCCTCTCACAGCAAGCATGTTGTAGGCCAACCATTTGCTTGCTTTCGTGTATAATATTTGATAATAACAATTACATATGGCTGTGTTTACAAACACTGTGTATGCTTTGTGTATTTGCTGTTTAAGTACACCCAGAGTGTAAATAATGTTGTATTTATACATTTTAATAATAGATTTGTGTTTCATCACAGTTTTAATGAGGATATTTTTGTTTGTACATATTATTGTGAAAATAATGATATTTGCATAAGTGTGTGCAGTCTTAATGACCCTCGAATAGTCGATAGGCTATACGAGGGTCATTAAAGCTTGATAAAGCTCCTGGAGAGCAAAACGTTGCCACAGTAGAATGTCACATTTGTTGCACTTGTGTCCTTTTACCTGCCTTAAGATTGCACTGAAAGCAGCAGTGTATAACTTACACGGTATATATAACAAAGCACATGTTGAAATTGAGTCAAGGAGTAATTACAGATATCACTGATGAACTTCTCTTTTATATATACATTTTGCACTTAGTGGAAGCCGCTTCCAGGTTAATATTACGATCATGGCTCGTGATATCACTGTCTTGACTGTATCTGACCTCGTTGACTGTACTTCAACACACTGCTACTACAGCACTGACAATAACCACACTTAGTTTCTTGAGGGATTATATGAAAGTAGCAAATGGTACGGCGATAACGACAAAATTGAAAGTTCCTGTACCTGCTTCACCAACAGGACCTGTTTGATGGGACTAACTGTACTCATCCTTTTCTCTATATTTTAAGTTTTCTGCAGTGACCCCAAGTATCTCAGTATATTTTTAAGCCTCTACGCGATGGTATATTTTAGAGATTATAGATTTTTTTTTTTTTTTTTTTTTTTTTTTTTAACGCTGGGGGCTGTGAATGGCTATTTCTTTCCTTACCACGGCCTCGTCCAGCTCTACCTGATATATTCCTGCTATTCAGGCTTTGGCCCAACACTTGTTCAGGTACAAGGTCGTTCAGCTAATTGTTAGCTACAACAAACTCTGGAGGAGAAAAACCTGACTCTGGGTCGGCAGATGGAGCACTACTGCCAGGTATACCAATAGGTGTTGGAACAGTGATGACAGGTGTGCTGTCGGATGCAAGAGTGGAGCTGACTGATACAAGGCTAGTTTCATTGTGCGGTTGCCAAAGAAGTTTTATTTGAATTTTCAGATGCAGTGTTTTGAGGTTCATCTGCCTGTGGAGCCCTAGTGTTAACTTCAGCTGAGCAACCTATTACCTGTTTTGGTTATCTATTCTCTCTTTCTTTCTCTCTCGATGACGCCATCACAGGGAGAGTAATGGAGATGCTGGAGGTGAGGGATGGTGCTGCAGGTGTCTCATCCCGGGTTCGTATTGGACCAGTTGGTCCATTAAACACCTGGTTTGGCGATGCTGAGATGGTTACCATGGCAGTTGCTGGGGAGGGAGTTGCTGGGGAGGGAGTTGCTGGGGATGGAGTTGCTGGGGATGGAGTTGTTAGGGATGGAGTTGTTAGGGATGGAGAAGTATCACAATTGACATCTACTGAAAAAAGATACAAATTACCAGCAGAAGTGAACTAATTATGATAACGAACCCATTTTTATGCCAAAATGTAAAAGTTTTTAATGATAACAGAGAAGAAATCATAGAGTTTTTAAAAATTCCTTGACTATAAACCGATCAAACACCCGACCGCTGTTGTTCCTGCATCCAGCGTTCATAAGCAGGAAGCCCTGTCAGGGAGGTGCCGCGATGCTGGTGAAGCCTCTTGTTCCAAGGAAATGGAGGCACTCTCCACTCTTATTAATCCTTATTACCTCCCATCCCCAGTCTATCCCTTTCGAGCTTAACCTTTATGAAAATAATAAAAATAATAATAAGTAATGGAACTAAGTGTGTGTAATTAACAATTTGGAAATGATACAGAGATGTACATTTTACCATGTATAACTTGAATTGTATCACTTTGAAACCGAAAAAAATGGGGGGGATACTCTTCATATCTGGGCTACGCTGTATGACCCTTGTAGGTTCAGCGCTTCTTTTTGATTATAAAAATAGTCTACATATCTTGCAGTAGTTGGCTCACATGATTTGGAATATATCCTGAGAAGGATTCATCCTTTAGTCACATTGAAACTTTGGAACCCATCAAATCCATTCATGTAATAGTTAAGGCTGAGCCATCCCTTAACATTTACTACAACACTTTTGATTATGCTCTACTGTGAGAAATCACTGACATGTTCCATTTTAAGAAAAATAATAGAACTGATATTACAATCACTCACAATAGTTTTTGTTGTTATACTTGTTAGGAAGATTGTCTTGACACGGGTCTTAAATAACGAATTATATTGTACTAGTGGATGAACATTCCATCCTAGCCTTGGAGAGATTGCAGGAACAATGTGGTGCCGGGGGTCTATCACCGCAGGGCTTCTTGTTTTCATGTAGGGTCAACCGGGCTAAATCAGCCACCCTTACGATCACGGGACTCGAGGGAGCCGAGTTGGTGAGTACTTCCTGTCCTTTCCGAGTGCCCACGACGAAGGCTGACAATAGACAAATCTCTCATCGCAGACAAAAATGAGAATACTGCATTGAGCGTCTTTTTCACCATTGAGATGTGACACCAACCATTTTGTTTCCTACCGACTTAGTATGGATTCCTGAGCTGTCTTTGAGAACCAGTTCCCTTCCAAGGAGAATTTCTTGATGCTGGTAAAAGACTCTTGACCAGGCTATTGAGGAAACTTAAGGCACACGGAATAGGAGAAATTTTTTCCTAGGTAGAGGCACGGTTAACAAATAGGCAGCAGAGAGTTTGCATAAATGGGGAGAAATCAGAATGGGGGCACGTCACAAGCGGTGTTCCACAGGGGTCAGTGTTGGGCCCCTTGTTGTTCACAATCTACATAAACGACATAGATGAGGGAATAAATAGCGACACAAGCAAATTTGCTGATGACACCAAAATAGGCCGTCCAATTCATTCTAATGAGGACATCAGAGCACTCCAGGATGATTTGAATAGAAACATAAACACATATGCAGTTTAATGTGATCCTTTATTGACAACGTTTCGCCCACACAGTGGGCTTTTTCAAGTCACAAACAGATCTACCCGGGGTGGAAGGTACGTGATTATTTATAGTCAGGTTCAGAATGTTGAGGTCAGGTGGAGAATGCTGCATCTGATGATCTACCGGGTGGGGTTATAGAGTCTAAAATCTTGGGTAGCTTGGCAGGGGTATTGGACAAGTTGTGAGCAGACCTTCTGCAGTGTTCTGTTCTTATGTGGGATAGCGATGAAGATGTTTCTTGGCAAGTGGTTCAGCTATGTTATAGAAGCCAATGTTCTGGTTGAAATTGTTGGTTATAGAGATAAGCGATGATTCCGGGATTCCTCGGTATTGAGTGTTGTCTTCTGTGGTGATAAGTCTTGAGTTTCTGTAGTTAATTAAATGGTTGTGTGAATTGCGACGTTGTACACAGGCATTCCTTGCATTCCTTGTACACAGGCATTCCTTATATACAAGGAATGCCTGTGTACAACATCGCAATTCACACAACCATTTAATTACTACAGAAACTAATCAGATGCAGCATTCTCCACCTGACCTCAACATTCTGAACCTGACTATAAATAATCACGTACCTTCCACCCCAGGAAGATCTGTTTGTGACTTGAAAAAGCCCACTGTGTGGGCGAAACGTTGTCAATAAAGGATCACATTAAACTGCATATGTGTTTGTTTCCATTGTGTCGGTATTTAATACCATTTATTTTCATGATTTGAATAGACTGATGCAGTGGTCGGAGAAGTGGCAGATGCAGTTTGATATAGACAAATGCAAAGTTCTAAAATGTTGGACAGGAAAATAATCAAGCCACATACGGAACTCTCTCCAGGTAAACTCCAGGTAAACATATAAACTAAATAATGTAGATCTTAATATTACGGATTACGAAAAAGATTTAGGAGTTCTGGTTAGTAGTAATCTAAAACTAAGACAACAGTGCATTAGTGTTCGCAATAAAGCTAACGGAATCCTTGGCTTCATAGCAAGAAGTATAAATAATAGAAGTCCTCAGGTTGTTCTTCAGCTCTATATATCTTTAGACCTCGTTTAGATTATGCTGCACAGTTTTGGTCACCGTATTACAGAATGGATATAAATGCACTGGAAAACGTACAAACTAGGATGACAAAGTTTATCCCATGTATCAGAAATCTTGAAGAATTGAGACACTTATGCAACACATGGGAATCTTTATTGAAGAAACGTTTCGCCACACAGTGGCTTCATCAGTCCAATACAAAGTAGAAGTGGGTAAGGAGAGTAGAAGTTTGAGGTAATCAGTCCCTCAACCTGGAATCGATGTGTTCAGTCCATCACTCTTGTAGGAAGTGCAGCATAGGGCCAGAGAGGTGCCTTATATACTGCGGTGAGATGAGTTGAAGCAGGAGGAGGTGGGATCACAGTGGGACCTGCCACTAGTGTAAGTAGGTCGTCGTCCAAAGGTTGGGCAAGCGTTGAAGTCTTTGTACCAAGATCCCATGATGTTGCAGTGTCTGACAGATGTGACGAATGGTTTTGAAAACCGACAAGTTGGTACAAAGACTTCAACGCTTGCCCAACCTTTGGACGACGACCTACTTACACTAGTGGCAGGTCCCACTGTGATCCCGCCTCCTCCTGCTTCACCTCATCTCACCGCAGTATATAAGGCACCTCTCTGGCCCTATGCTGCACTTCCTACAAGAGTGATGGACTGAACACATCGATTCCAGGTTGAGGGACTGATTACCTAAAACTTCTACTCTCCTTACCCACTTCTACTTTGTATTGGACTGATGAAGCCACTGTGTGGCGAAACGTTTCTTCAATAAAGATTCCCATGTGTTGCATAAGTGTCTCAATTCTTCAACTTGTCGGTTTTCAAAACCATTCGTCACATCAGAAATCTTCCCTATTAGAATAGACTGAGGGCCCTGAATCTGCACTCTCTAGAAAGGCGTAGAATTAGGGGCGATATGATTGAGGTTTATAAATGGAAAACTGGAATTAGTAAAGGGGATGTAAACAGCGCGCTTAAAATATCTAACATAGACAGGACTCGCAGCAATGGCTTTAAATCGGAAAAATTCGGATTCAGGAACGATATAGGAAAGCACTGGTTTGGTAATAAAGTTGTGAATGAGTGGAACAAACTCCCGAGCACAGTTATAGAGGCTAAAACGTTGTGTAGTTTTAAAAATAGGTTAGATAAATACATGAGTGGGTGTGGGTGGGTGTGAGTTGGACCTGACTAGTTTGTGCTAATAGGTCTGATGTCTTGCTCCTTCCTTAAGTGACGTGTCTGACCTTTAGGTCAGGGCATTGGCTTAAGCCGGTGGGAGAATTGGACCTGCCTCGCATAGGCCAGTAGACCTGTTGCGTTGTTCTTTCTTATGTTCTTATATTTCTTAAAGAAACTGAAGGTACAAATGACATGGTAATACTGACAGCCTGTGGATAAAGATACTTATATACGATCCAAGACGTTTTTCTAATGGAAACATTTTGCCACGAATCCTAATGAAGAATCTACTCGGGGCGAAAAGTTTCCTTCCATAATAATCCTGAAGTATATAAAAGGGCTTTACTTCTGTCATTGACAGACTGTTGAGTGGCAAACAGTGTGTGTCATTTACTGTAAGATAAATCTGCCGTACGTTATTTTCTACCCTTCCCCAAGCCCCCCTCTTTTGCACTGACTGGATAGATCGATGATACGAAGAGTTTGTATGGCTATTGATACTCGAGTAAGAGAAATGTTTTCATAAAAGTTCTTAAGACGTTATATAAAAAAAATGGTTGGATACGATTTATTTAAAATGTTTGTTCCTATTGCATTGATGGTTTAGTTAGATTTAACTACGTAGCTTAAATAATAACACTTTATAGGTAAATAGAGATTACTGTTAGCCGTCAACAGAGGTGAAATCAGAAAGAGTATCAGTCACAATTGGTGTCCAGTCCGTGGACCCATTATGTACCTCTAATCCTTTGACTACCGCCCACAGGATGGGTATGGTGTACATAATGAAGATATTAAACTAAAAGTAAACTCACAATTGGTGTTCGGCAAGATTCAACATCTAGGTGGAAGACAGATTTAGAGAGGATGTAGAAAAGTACTGGTTTAGTAATAATTGTTAAATATAAGAGTGAGAATGGTTAATTAAGTAGGGGGGGAAAAGGAGCATCTTAGCATGAGCCACCAGCCTAGCATGAGCCAGTAGGTGCATTGACGCGCTACTCCATTTGTGTTCTTGCTTATAAGACAATGGGAAAACTTCACATCTTTGAATCCTTTTAATTACACGCGAGTGTGTTTTCCTGAGCTACTGCCATTCCTGGGACCAGGAGCTGCAAAATCATCTGCATTTATCTGAAACAGAAATAAATATTGCTGTTATAAACAAGTGAATCCTGTACAAATATATATAATTAGAAAAATAACCATAATATAATATCTTTGAACATTAAATATCTGCATTACTTAATTTCATATTGCTAAACGATAGCCATCTTGTATTGAAGAATACAAGAGGTGTATGCTAGAGAGGTGGATGCTAGAGAGAGATTTAATGTTCAAAGATGGTTGTCAGCGAGGTGGCTGCCGGGGAGATGGTTGCCAGGGAGGCGAGTGCCAAGGGAGATAGTTGTCAAGAAGTCGGTTGGCAAGGAAGTGGTTGTCAATGTTCTAAAGTATTTCGTACGTTGTTATCATATCCCCAGTTTTTCTACGCCGTGCCAGTGATGTAATGTGAGGCTTGTTCAGTCTTTCACTGCGAGATGATACAAAGTTGTCCTCCCCTCCCCTTCCCTTTCCCCTCTGTCCCCTCCAACAGCAGACCCCCATCCCTCTCCCCCAGTGCATAATAAAACATTTTTCTTTTTAAATACAGCACCTCTATTATTCTAAGCTTCAAGTAAAAACATATTGTCTTGAAACAAGATAAATGAAAAATAAATCTTTGTATAAATGGTAATGGGATATTCGAGAATGTCTCCCAAATATACCGCAAACAAACTAAAGATTCAAACTATTTTCAACATAAATGAAAAATGGAAGCACTGGCGACTGTTTTTTTTTTTTTTTTTTTTTTTGGGGGGGGGGGGGGGGGGGTGTAATGTAAATATCGAGCGTGCTACGTAGTCTCATCACCAGTTGGTGCCTTGTGTGGCTGCCCGTTCCACCCATGTCCAGGACTGCCACTGGTTGAGAGAATCTTTGTCCACTTTCTTACGTTCGGTTAGGTTAGGTAAGATTTGACAGGACACAGGACAAGTGTTTCCTGACGCTGGCTTTAGCCATACCCACTGCTCGAGGTTTTGGTCATCTTACCGGTCCAACCCTTTAAAAATTATGGTTATGATTATAGCCATTTCATATTCTGAAATTACGTTCGGGAGACAGATTAGATGTGATGTTCTCCGTCAGTTCTTAGTTCCAGGATCTGCCACTCAGTCTCGTGGACCCTGTTTTTACCTGTTCTTATCTCCACCTCCCCATCTAATATCGTTTTGTTTTCATCTGCTATATCCATTTGTTCACTATCCTCTCTCAACTTATTAATCTCCAAAACTTTTTCTTGTTCTCAGCAAAATTTGTTGATTAAACTAATGAAACTATCCACTTACTTGCTCTCCTTTCTCACTCCCTCGTCACTCTTTCATTCTCTTACTCTCCATATACTCTGCCCTCCATTTATCATTTCTACATTCTAAAAACCTCTCATATGCTAACTTTTTCTTCCTTACCACCCTTTTTACTTCATTCCACTAATCACCCCTTTTTTCTGTGGCCGGATGTCGACACAAATGGAAATAAACAAATATTGATCTATCTATAAGTAATATAATGAGTGACAAGGATATATATGTGCAGTGACATAGTGAACTAAATTGTAGATAAGAGTAATCTTAATTATCCCCCAGTATAGCGTATAATGTACAGTGTAGGTATGGGAATATCTTACAAGCGACTGGCACTAGCGAACTATTGCCAGAGGTCCAGTGAAGTGTTAATAACGGATGAGTAATTACTATAGTCATAAGAGATAAAACAAGTGGTGATAGCATTGAGGTGCAGGGAATCAGATCATACATAAATTGAGCATACAACCGTTACCTCTACTAAACAGGAAATAAACTTTTCCATAGAAGTGTAGGAGAAAGTTAGCGTAGGCCTAGCTGCTGTGTAAATAATGAAACAATGATCCCAGTATAGCGCAATGAAAAGTGTATTTTAAAAGATTACAGTGTATATCCTTGAGATAAACAGTGTACAGTACTAAATAAAAGGAAATTAAATAATAATAATAATGATAAAAATAATAGTGAAGTGTGGCAGTGTGGGTAAGTCCTGCCCTCACACCCACCACCCACCCTACACCCACCACCCACCCTACACCACCACCCACATACTGCAAATTTGGTTCGTATAAATACATCTTGCATATTACTGGCACCAGCAAGAGAAAGGTAAAGTGGAAATCAGTTTTCTTCTGTGGCATACAGAGTGTAGTAGGATACAGACAGGATGTCAGCACAGCATATCTGTGGAACATGTAAAAAAATCCTTGGAAGGAAATCCAGAATCACATGCAATCTATGCTTTTCCAAACACCATATCTCTTGTACTAGACTAAATACAGCCTCAAAAAATGACCTCAAACTAGCAAGGTGTTTCTGGTTGTGCAATAAAGATGTAGAACTTTGGGGAGGTATCAGAAAGGTACTAAGGAGAGTAATAAATGATTAAAATAATCAAGAAAACAAAGATGACCTCTTGGATAGTCTACCAAAAATATATAAAACATGGGAGCAAGAGATAGTGTATCAAAAAATGCAGAATGCCCATACCACAACAGATGACTCGAAACTATCTAGTCACCCACATAGTGCTAAGCCAGACCCATCCCCCAGTCATAGCACTAATACCCACAGTGCTGGTGCTGGCCCAGGCTCAGCCCCCAGCCCCAGTGCTGACTCAGATCCAGCCCCCAGCCTTACTGCCAGCCCAGACTCTACTAGGGACCCTACCACAACCACCACTAAAACCGTAAATATACAACCATCATTGCACAAGACCGTGGCCCACAGTACAGATGTTGGAGAGGAGTCTCCTCCTTCCTCTACTGAGGAAAGTAGATGGAATCCAGGACAGGGTGGCCCTGGCTTGGATACTGAGGATTATAGGGCAGTCCCAGAACCTGCAGAAATTGACAACACACCTCCCAACAATTCTCAACCAAAGGTGAATTTGTGCAAATATTATGCTTGGGGCATCTGTAAGCATGGAATATCAGGAAAAAAATGGGACATGCAACTTTGAGCATCCCAAAAAATGTAGCGACCTCCTGTCTAAAGGAGTGTCGTTCTTCTTCCTATACTTTCTTTCACCCAAAAATGTGTCACTCCTCGGTCCTTCAGAAGCAGTGTTACAACATCGACTGCCCTGCATACCATCTAAAAGGGACCAGGAGGCACAGACCCAACAAGACAAACAATAGTAGCTACGACAACTCAACTCCAGGTGATTTTTTTAGTGGCAGGAAACGGAAAAAGAAAATGGAAGGAAATAAAAAAAAATAGTTCACCACCTTGGAGCCTTGTTAGACTGGAGGCGCAGCCAGTGGCCACCCCTGGCCCTCCAGAATTACAACTACTGATGCCAAAAACAAAATTCCCCCAACAAACACAGAATACAACCTCGTTCATATTTGCTAATATACAGGGCCTTAAGCCATCCACCAACAACAAAATATCTTTCATCAGTGGACTTCTAGAGGAGTCTAATGCAATGTTTGCAGCCTTCACAGAGACTCACACAAAAGATCACTTTGACAGTGAAATATGGATAAGTGGTTACAACCTTTCTAGATGCGACAGAATGAACAGGCAACAAGGGGTTGGCCTGTATGTCAAAGAGTCCATCCATGAGGCCTGGTCACAGACAGGGCAGCGGGGGCGTTGACCCTTCGAAACCCTCTCCAGTTATACTCCAGGTATGCACTAGTTTCTTGCCTGCAAGTGTACATGCATAACTCTGGTTAGATTTGCTGCTGACAGCCTTGATGTCAACAATGGGCCACTGTACTGTTACATTACTCCATTTTGTTGTATTTTATTAAAAACTTTATCCTTACCTCAGAAAAGTGTGTAGTGGGGTGCGTGGGAGGGAGGGTGCGTGCGTCAGTGCGTGCGTGGGACAGAGCATTACCAGGTCCTCATTATGTGGTAGAGGGTATCCGGTAGACGCTGGGTGAGTCTCAGGTCCCAAAACACAACCGATGATGCTCTCAGCTGATCCATCATGGTCAAGCTGCAGAGAGGCAGGAGGGAACGAGGATGTGAGAGAGGGAAGAAGAGTGTGAGGGGTGAATAATACCCTCCATCCCTGGAGTCCCACTATACGGAATCCCTAAACTGATACACGCATCAAAGTTCACGTTACGCCTATACGGGTTCCCCAGGATGTGTTGGTGTGTCGTTATAAAGGTGTCCTGCAGGTGACGCGATGCTCCTTTGTTCTCTACATTATAGAAGAGAATGAAGCAGATTTCAAAGCCTTTCGCTGTTCTGGGAGAGATTGTTTTTGGTGCGTTGATCTTTAGTTACGTCAGTTTAAAATATTGGAACAAAACCTTGGAAGCACATGTAGTTGATGAACCTTCAATGGAATACTTGAAGCTATCCCCTTTGCTCTACTGAAGCCCCCTACGTAATTATCAAATAAAATAGGGTAGCAGCACACTGCTGATGTTCCCAATTTTGCTAAAGAAATAAAAGCTGATATTCATTTGTTATGGAATTAACGAAGCTTTGTAGAACGTCTGTTTTGCCTGTTTTTCAGTATTTTGTGATATTTAAGGTGCCATTTAAAAAGATTTGTGCTGGGATAGTTTGAGGGGATGTTTTCACAGACCCTGTCACATTCTCCCAATATGTACCTATTTTTATCCACAGTGCTTCAACATGCGATGATTTCTCTAAATTTCCACGTCGCTACTACTTAGTGACGCTGGGTTATAACTGGTTGTGATGCGTTATCAACAGACAAGTTCTGTCCTCTTTACACCTTTCACCCTCCTCTTTCTTTATAACTCCCTTATATATATAATATAATATATATATAATATATATATATATATATATATATATATATATATATATATATATGCAAAACAACCACTGTGAAAGAATAGAGAAGTTCCAAGCGCTTTCGTGACTACTCACATTATCAAGGAACAATGAAAGTAAAGCATCAAAGGAAGGTATATAAAGGGGTAGCCCACACCTCACTATCAGATCCCACAACAACGAAACACCTGACGCGAGACAGCAGGTCCGCCGGCCGAGCTAGACAGGTCCTTCATACAACCCACCAAGAAACTATTCTACACAAGAAATAAGAAATTTGAAAAAAAATATTATTTGTCCAATGTATTATTAAATTATTCCCAAATTCTATTAATTATAAATGGATCTAATTTATATAAACCAAAGGAAATATTCATATTATTGTCAAAACTGCTTTTTATGAAACAAGATTCAATTATATTCCTGTCGACCATGGACTTGCTTGATACTACTTTCTCAACTTTTTGAAAATCAATTGGATGGTTAAAATCTCTTACATGAATAAATAGAGCATTGGAATCTTGTCCAGTTCTAATGCTATATTTATGTTGTTTTAATCTTAGTTCGAGATTTTTACCAGTTTGACCGTAATAAACTTTATCGCAAATTATACAAGGAATCTTATAGACACATCCATCAGCATTTTGGGGGGAATTCTTTATCAAAAGTTTTTTTACTGTATCAAGATTTTTTAATACAAATTTAATATTAAAAGTCTTAAGAAGAGAAGGCATATCAACCAAGTTTTCATGGTAAGGGAGAACCAACATATTTTTAGTTGAATAAGGTTGGTTGTCCCTTTTTGGATTGTAAAAAGTATTTCTAGCAACTTTAAAAGATTTATCAACCACGGTGACATCACACATCTTTGTCTAAGGCCTACTTTTACTGGGAAATAATTTCCCTCTTTCCTACATACTCTAACTTGAGCCTCACTATCCTCGTAAAAACTCTTCACTGCTTTCAGTAACCTACCTCCTATACCATACACCTGCAACATCTGCCACATTGCCCCCCTATCCACCCTGTCATACGCCTTTTCCAAATCCATAAATGCCACAAAGACCTCTTTAGCTTTATCTAAATACTGTTCACTTATATGTTTCACTGTCAACACCTGGTCCACACACCCCCTACCTTTCCTAAAGCCTCCTTGTTCATCTGCTATCCTATTCTCCGTCTTACTCTTAATTCTTTCAATAATAACTCTGCCATACACTTTACCAGGTATACTCAACAGACTTATCCCCCTATAATTTTTGCACTCTTTTATCCCCTTTGCCTTTATACAAAGGAACTATGCATGCTCTCTGCCAATCCCTAGGTACCTTACCCTCATCGATACATTTATTAAATAATTGCACCAACCACTCCAAAACTATATCCCCACCTGCTTTTAACATTTCTATCTTTATCCCATCAATCCCGGCTGCCTTACCCCCTTTCATTTTACCCACTGCCTCACGAACTTCCCCCACACTCACAACTGGCTCTTCCTCACTCCTACAAGATGTTATTCCTCCTTGCCCTATACACGAAATCACAGCTTCCCTATCTTCATCAACATTTGACAATTCCTCAAAATATTCCCTCCATCTAACCAATACCTCTAACTCTCCATTTAATAACTCTCCTCTCCTATTTTTAACTGACAAATCCATTTGTTCTCTAGGCTTCCTTAACTTGTTAATCTCACTCCAAAACTTTTTCTTATTTTCAACAAAATTTGTTGATAACATCTCACCCACTCTCTCATTTGCTCTCTTTTTACATTGCTTCACCACTCTCTTAACCTCTCTCTTTATAATATATATATATATATATATATATAATATATATATATAATATATATATATATATATATATATATATATATATATATATATATATATATATATATATAATGTATGTATGTATATTATACAAATTATTAACAAGGGTTTCCTTGTTTGCCAGAACCAAGTTAAGCAGGCCAAGACTCGACCCTACGAACCTTGTACCGCCTCCAGAGACAGCACAATGTACGGATCACCTTACCACTATATATATGTGCTGAATAGGTAAAACTGGTCAATTAGCAAGAACTCATTTAAAATTAAGTCCTTTCTAAAAATTTCTCTTATACGTTTAAAGATATATTTTTTTCCTTTATGTTAATGTAAAAATTAATAATTTTGTACCAAAAGAACCTTAGAAAACTTACCTAACCTTATTATAACAAGCGCAATTTAATTTAGCCTAATCCAACTAAATAAATTTTATATAAGTTTACAATAGTTTAATAATAAACACAATGAAATGTATTTTTTTCATTAGGTTCAGAATGATTTTTGCGAAGTTATTGCATACACAAATTTTCGCTTGCCCTTTTCGGCAAGAGCGTTGCTATTTTAATCCAAAATCGCAAGTTTTACCTATTCGGCAAATTATACAGTAAATTATATTGTACGATAACGCTCATAAATGGAATATAAGATAAAGGCGATAAAAAGCTCTGCCTCAGAAAATCTGGACCCATCGAGCACACTAGAACCTCCTGAAGATGCCCCCTATCCCTTTTTTTTTTCTATCCGCTTCTCAAACTCCCTCTCTAAACTACTTCCACTGCTACTTCCATCCTCTTTTCCTCCATTACCGTCATACTCCCGATATTCTTTCCATCCCCCTCCCTCTACTCCTTCCATCCCCCTCCTTCTACTACTTCCATCTCATACTCACTACATAAAACACTTTCCATCCTTCCCTCTATTCCTTTCATCCTTCCATTCTCCCCCCATCAGTCTCCGTATCTCTTCCTATCCAAAACTCCTTCCCCACTAACGACCAGACTACATCAGCATTCATTCACCAGGTCTTGTGAGGTCGATGATCAGCCACTGTTCTTCATGACTTCCAGCACTATTGCCGTTGATGTAGAGTCTGGAGGCAAGAGTGTGCCAGGTGACTTTGACATTGTTATCCGGGTGAACTAGCCAAGTGAATGCCGTTAAGGAAACTCTGATTTTCGAGCGATGCTTTGAGGGAGAGGAAAAGACTGTTTTTTAAAGTTCACTGCTGAAAAAAAATAAAAGCTCCATTCGTAAAGGGCTCTTGATAAAGAGACCCTTTAAGAAAAAGTATTCCTGTTAGCGAAGGGCTTTTGAGCTGAAGACCCTTCAAGGGAAAGTCTTGCTGTTGGTGAAGGGCTCTTAATCCGGGAAACTGGAGCTGTCTTTCCCTTCCTTGGTTCAAACCTGATGACCTCAGACTTCCCAGGTGATGTGCAACTCCTAAGGGTTTACTTTCCTCATACATATAATAATAGATAATCGGATTTTCTCTTACTGTTCGTCTGTTATTAATTAATATTTGCTATTAGTGTTTCTGGTGATAGACAAAAGGAAGAACAAAATAGAATATAATCATCAATTATTTTTATATTTATTTTTATTATAATTAACAAACTTTTAGCTTATTTTTTAATAAAAGTTTATTCCTTAATAACTTTCAGAGACAAAATAAATAATTAAGTTATTAAGTATTGTTCAGTTTAGTACAAATTACTTACATTATTTTAACTGGCAGAAATGTGATATGATTATTTTGTCCCTAAGGAACTTGCATATAGCCAATCCATACTCGACTATATCCTTCCACTGCCATATCCTTGACACATTCCCCATAACGCCGTTGGAATGGTAATTAAACGAGTGAAACCCCTCAGATGTACAGATAACATCAAGGTTGCACATGTGAGCTTGAGGTGTAAATCAAAGGAAAAATAATAATTTTAATATCACTGGTGTTTAGTAGGATCTTGGATCACTGAGTCTTAATTATGATAAATAACATCTACCAATACTACCATAATGGTTACAAAGAATGTGTATACACAGGTTACAAAGACAGACTGCATTATAATTTGTCTCTATGCTCACCGAACCCCTCAAGGAAGGTTCCTTGATGTTGGTGAGGGGCTCTTGATTTAGGGAATTGGATCTGTGCTCCAGTTCCCCGAATTAAGCCTGAATGCCTTCCACATCCCCCCCCAGGCGCTGTATAATCCTCCGGGTTTAGCGCTTCCCCCTTGATTATAATAATAATAATATGCTCACCAATGTAAATAAGTCACTTTGACTGTTTTGGGGGTTATCCTGGGTAATTTACACATATGTTAAACTATGCAGAATAACCACTGTGAAAAAAATAGTGAACTTGCAAGTGTTTGCGTGATTTCTCACGAAAGCGCTTGGAAGTTCACTATTTTTTTTCACAGTGGCTGTTCTGCACATTGTGATATAACCCGTTTACTGTGAGATTATTGTATCATATGTTAAACTATGTATGATTATTGTTTGTGTAGCTGTACCTAAGACACCCCCTACCAGGATCCGCCCTCCTTACCTATCTTTTGTAAATCTTCCTTCAGTGGAAACACAATGAATAAAGAGGGATACTTTCCTGGAAGTTGAAGTCAATTGTACATGAAGTCGTGATATATCCAAAATGACTCTTGATGAACTCCAGGTGGTAGTTGCTTCAGTGAATTGCCTCAATTTTGGGATATCCACAAATTATTACCGGTCTTCCCTCTTCTCCTGATAATTGCCCAGTCATAATTCAATTGTTGGATAGCGAAGAAAGCCCTGTCAGTATATTTAAATCATATTAATGAGTCGGAATCAACATCCGACTTACAACAATTTTGCTTATACAAAGTATTCTTCTCAATAAAGTGTATCGACGCTGTCGCTTCTCACTAGTTACCCTTGGCTATAATTATTAAAATTTTGCTGCTAGGCTCATTGAGAATTTGCTTCCCTTTGGGAAACTGAAACTAAATAATTATGAACATTCTACTGTAAAATTCAAGTGTAGTGTGAACTTAAATGTAAATTACATTATAATGAATTAACATTTTTGGACAATAGTTACATCACTTCGCTTTTATGGTAAAATATGGAAATATTTTCGGTGCAAAACATGATTAAATTCATCCATTCCTGATGTAAATATAACCTTACATTAATAGGATTAAGTAGATAATTACTCTAATTATGAGGCAATAACTGTCTGTTCAATTACAATTTAATTATTAATGAACATTAAAGATTGTGAAATACTTTTTTCACAAAAGTTGTTCTTTAAGAAATAGGTTAACTAAGTTTGTTAAAAGTACTTTACTCCTGGGTGATAGGTAGGGTTATATTCCAGCCTAAATACACTATACAACG
The DNA here is from genome assembly GCF_026875155.1 of Cherax quadricarinatus. Taxonomy (NCBI): domain Eukaryota; kingdom Metazoa; phylum Arthropoda; class Malacostraca; order Decapoda; family Parastacidae; genus Cherax; species Cherax quadricarinatus. Next base: position 16,328,603 of record NC_069419.1, on the reverse strand, counting down.
TCTCTTAAATTCAAAGATGTTATTATGCCCGCTGATTTAAGAGTCTGCTGAAGTAGGTAGTATACGGATAGTAACAGCTGTAATAACATGTACAGTGGTAAAGCTAAGATTTGTGTAGACAAATAGGCCATCAGATAGACCATCATTTAACTTAATACATTAAGTCACAGACTAGACAGTGTCGTCCTGTCGATCTGCAACCATGGAGCGGGCCACAGAGCTCTGTATACCATACTGCTAGCCAGAATTCCTTATTCATTTTCGCATTCAGTTTGATTGTTTATTTTGTAAATTTTATAAAAGTTTATAAAATAAACTTCACAGTTATCTACATTAAACTGCTTCTGCCATTCCTCCGGCCACATTCTAGACGAACTTTTCCAGTTCAATAACAAAAAAATGCACAATACCGTGACTGGAACGATACACAAATATTGAACAGTCTGCAGAGGTATTTTGTTTTCCACTTGTGTTATTTTCGATATTTGTACATATACTGGTCTTTTTTTTTTTTAATATTTATTTTTTGTGATATATCTGATAATGTGGGTGAAATGGGGAAGTGTGAAGGACCATATGATAGACATGGTATGTTATACTTGCGGTTTATTATGTAGTTATAATATCTTCGTCTGCTAAGCAAAGGTCCTGCTTGATAAGAGTCCAGTTTCTGACACTCGCTCGGAGGTGAGGGGGAATACGAATATGAAAGGGTCATAGGGTATACTTCTACCAACCGTCATACGGCTGTTATATCTACCTGGAGTGTATTCCGGGATCAACGCCCCTGCGTCTCGGTCCACGACCAGGCCTCCCGGTGGATCAGGGCCTGATCAACCAGGCTGTTACTGCTGGCCGCAAGTACAACGAATCATATATATATATATATATATATATATATATATATATATATATATATATATATATATATATATATATATATATATATATAATATATATACATATATATATATGCTATGTGTGTGTAATTTTTCCAAGTGCTTTGAAACAGTAGCTTAGATTTTTTATTAAGCTTATGCAGACAACCCTGAAAGCATGAAACGAAACAATTCTGATTTAAATAGTAAAACCATCAGAACGACTTACTTTTTTGTTTTTTTTTTTTATTTTTTATAATACAGCGTATCATTTTCCTGGTCATTGATACATTTCCCTTGTCGTATTTTACTAACAATAGATCATCTGACATTATTATTCCACAACCTTTAACATATTTCTCTCGTTCTATAGTTATTTTGCTTGTGTTCTGTATCAAGTGCTCGTTTTGATTGGTTTAATATCTTTAAAACCTCTCAGCCACACAGGGGTCTTTAAAAAACCTGTCAACCTCACAGGGATCTTTAAAACTGCATGTAACCTTTACACCTCAGTCAAGGATACTTTGATCCCTTAAATATTGATTAAAATAAATTCTCATTGTGCATACAGTAAGAGATAAATATCTCTAGGTGTATTTTAACTATCGAATTCGTTAGACCTTTTTGTATTTCTATACATATTTAAAATTACTTGAATTTTTCTCCAATTTGACTTGTTATTTCCATTTGCTAAATAGATTTTCCTGATATCTCTTAGGAATTATTCCCGCATTAGGGGAATTGCCCTACGAAAGTAAAAGACTGGGCAGGCGATGCAAAATGCCCCCAATAAAAAGTAGGGGCGACATTGGTACACTAAGGGGAAAACACCATAAGTGTCCGGGGCCCAAGACTGTTCAACAGCTTCCTATCAAGCATTAGGGGAATTGCCAATAAACCCCTGGCTGCCTTCAAGAGAGAGCTGGACAGATACCTAAAGTCAGTGCCGGATCAGCCGGGCTGTCTCTCGTACGTTGGACTGCGTGCGGCCAGCAGTAACAGCCTAGTTGATCAGGCCCTGATCCATCGGGAGGCCTGGTCAAGGACCGGGCCGCGGGGGGGTGATCCCCGGAATAACCTCCAGGAGGAAATTTTTATTCCTATTTCGTTAGCATCCTCAGCGAATGATACTCAGGTTAGTGTTCCCTCTGGAATTATTATGAAGGCGAGAAACAATAAAATTGGGACGACCATGCATTAGGATAATGAACTCTTTACTCTGCTAAGAACAGATTTTATTTTGCTAGCCACTTGTGATATTTTGCTGTCATATTTATTTACCCTAGTCCACGGTCTAGGTCTTACAAAATCTGTGTAAACTATATACATCGGCAGGCTATTTCTACTCTGAACCCATGTTGACTTTTACTCTGAATCATCTTGGCATCCTCTCAAAGACTTTTATGACATGTAGTGTTAGTGTTACCACCCTGTATGTTTTTTTTTTTTGTCAACGTCCTGCTGCTTCCTCTATGAAGTGGGGTATGTATACACTTTATTTTTTTAAGGCCTCTGAGATTTCATCTGAATTTAAGCTCATCTGCAAATGGCAGCGAGTTCTCATTCGGTGTTTTGGTGAATTGTGCATTGCTCTATAAATAAAGCATTCCTCTGAAAGCTTAAATATGTGCTGGAGCATGTTTAAGCTATATGCTAGCAAGAGTTACTGAAAAAAATATTTGGTTCTTCGATTCTCATGGTGCAAACTATTATATTCATGGAGGAAGATTTTTGGATTTGTGAGACCTGCCTAGTATGGACCAACAGGCCTACTTCAGTGTTCCTTCTTTCTTACGTTCTTAAGAGCTAATGAAGCAGATTGCTGAATGTTAAACTGTGGCACCAGCCACAGTGATAAGAAGACTCAAGAATACAAAATTACTTTTATTTGTAGAGATGCACGATGTTTCGTACACATGTGAACTTTTACAAAGGAATCTTGACTCGCTTAGCATTTTTATTCACTGTATTGCTTAACATATTCATAATGTTTTTTTCAAGATTGTAGTTATTTATTTGTCTTGTGTATGACTTTCCTTTAAGTGATTATTCTAATTAATATGGAACCTTTAGTTCTATACTGGTAGCTTAGCGCTTCTTTTTGATTACAATAATAATCTATATTGGTAATTTTTATGAATGATTACTTTTTCTCTATTTTTGTTGAGACATAAGTGGTTTTCTCAGCAGTTCAACGACCATTCTGCTTTTTCTGTAGAGTTTTCTGTGTAGTCATTATATGTTTAATCCGATTGTAACCCAATTGTGTAGTTTTCATTTTTAATCCAATTTTAAGATTTCTCAGGGTGACTTATACAAACCTTGTATGTTTGGCAATCAGCCTTTCCAAGCACCAATTTGAGTTTAGGACGGTTTCCAAAGGAATATTTGATAGTTTCTTCACTTATTTACTCTCCGTCAATTCTTCAGTTAGTTATCGAAATTTAGTGTGTTAAACATCACTTCAGGTTGACTATACCTTAGGTTCGCTACACATTTAGTATTGTTGCACTTCAGTGAGGTTGTGAAAGGCGTATACTACACTTGAGATCATTCTTTCTCTGATTCTTTCCTCATTGTGAAGACCAAATTAGTATATTTCCATTTTTAATAAGCTCTATTATGTGAGAGTAAGACACATGTGCAACATCTGGGTATCTTTATTGTAGACGTTTCGCCATCCAGTGGCTTTATCAATACAAATTCCAGGACATAACTTGAAGACAGTAGAACTATGTACAGAAGATGAGGTAATCAGTCCCTCAACCTAGGAGTAGGTGCGAACAGCACCATAGTCGTGGAGATTCTGAAGCAGAAGAAAGAATCCTGGCGCTTATATAGTAACGTCAGGTGAAGCAGACGATGGCGAAACGTCTACAATAAAGATACCCAGATGTTGCACATGTGTCTTACTCTCATCTTGTCGGTATTATATACCTTTCGTACACAAGCTCTATTATGTGTTGACTCGGTTCAAAATTTTCACAACCTTAAGCAATTTTTGTTTAAGTCTCTCTCTTGGCTTAGAATACTCAGGTAGAAATGTCGTTTATCTTCTTCCACTATAAATATGTGCGGAATATTATTGTGGCCTGATTGTGGTAGTATATGATTGTGTAGTATACGATTCTGGTACATTAATGTGTAGTGTATGATGGTAGTAAATGATTGTTTCATATTGTGATATGATTGTGGTAAATGATTGTAGTCAGGTAAGCGACATGGACGTTTTAATGTGATTGTATGATCGTTGATCTCACAACCATGGTATTCTATGCTTTCACAGCCATGGTGATCATTGCTCTCACAACCATGTAATTTTTCTTTAATCTTCTGCATGAGTTGATCATTGCTTTCACTAACATGCTAATCCTTGTTCTCACAACTATGATGATCAATGCTTTCACTGCCATGGTGATCGTTGCTTTCACAACCATGGTGGTCGTGGTAATCCTTGATTGCACAGCCATGGTGATGTTTGTTTTCACAACTATGGTGGTCTTTGCTTTCACTGCCATAGTGACCTTTGCTTTCACTACCATGGTCATCTTTGCTTTCACTTCCATGATGGTCGTTGCTTTCACAGTCATGGTGATCTTTGCTTTCACAACTATGGTGACAAGTGCTTTCACAATTATGATGATCTTCACTTTCACTGCCATGGTCATCTTTGCTTTCACTTCCATGGTGGTCGTTGCTTTCACGTCATGGTGGTCTTTGCTTTCACAGTCGTGGTGATCTTTGCTTTCACAACTATGGTGACAAGTGCTTTCACAATTATGGTGATCTTTGCTTTCACTACCATGGTCATCTTTGCTTTCACTTCCATGGTGGTCGTTACTTTCACAACCATGGTGGCATTTGGTTTCACAACTATGGTGATCTTTAGTTTCACTGCCATAGTGATCCTTGCTTTCATTGGCATCGCGCTTTTTACTTTGAGTTATGGTGATCAATGTTTTCACATCCATAATCTTTGATTTCACAACTGATTAGCTTTCTTTTCACTGCCATGGTGATCTTTATTTTCACTGCCATGGTGGCCCTTGTTCTCACAATCATAGTGGTCGTTGCTTTCACTACTAGGGTGATTGCTGATTTCACAATTATGGTGATCTTTGCTCTTATTGCTATGGTGATCCTTGCTTTCAGAATAGTGGTTATCTTTGCTTTCAGACTCATGGTTATCTTTGCTTTCCATAGCCATGGTGTCGTATGGTTTCACTACCACGGTGAACTTGCTTTTACTTCCATGGTGTTAGTTGCTTTCACTTCCATGGGGTTAATTGCTTTCACTACCATAGTGTTAGTTGCTTTCACTGCCATGGAAGTCGTTGCTTTCACTGCCATGGTCATCTTTGCTTTCACTGCTATGGCAGTCTTTGCTCTCACAACCGTGTTGATCGTTGCTTTCACTGCCATGGATAACTTTCTTTGCTTTCACTTCCATGGTGGTCGTTGCTTTCACTGCCATGGCGATCTTTGTTTTCACTGCCATGGTCACCTTTGCTTTCACTGCTATGGTGGTCGTTGCTTTCACTGCCATGTTGATCTTTGCTTACACATTCATGATCTTTGTTGTCACAACCATGATTAAGTTTGCTTTTCACAGCGATGGTTAAATCTGCTTTTACAACCAGTTATATTTGTTTTCACATCCATGGTGATATTTGCCATTCACTGCCCTGGTGATCTTTGCTTTCACTGCTACGGTGGTCCTTGCTCTCACAATCATGATCATTTCTTTCACTCCCATAGTTGTTTTTGCTTTCACTCCCATGGTGAGCGTTGCTTTCACTAAAATGATGATTGTTGCTTTCACAGCTATGGTGATCTATGCTTTTATAACATGGTGGTTGTTCCTTTCGCAACCATGGTGAACTTTGCTTTCACAACCATGGTGAACTATGCTTTCACAACCATGGTGAACTATGCTTTCACAACCAATGGTGAACTATGCTTTCACAACATGGTGAATCTATGCTTTCACAACCATGGTGAACTATGCTTTCACAACCATGGTGAACTATGCTTTCACAACCATGGTGAACTATGCTTTCACAGCCATGGTGAACTATGCTCTCACAACTATGGTGAACTATGCTTTCAGAGACTTAAATACTGTATTTAAGTATTTAAGTCTCCGCACTGTCCCTTGATCTTCAGATAGTTCCTGACCATGGAACTGAACTTCTCCAGGCTGAGGGACTGACAACCTCAAATCTACGACTTCAAGGGTGATGGACTGATTACATCGTCTTCACATCTCTACTGTTCCTGCCTACTTTCTGCATTCGACTGAAGAAGCCTACTGTGTAGGCGAAACGTTTCGGAATAAAGTTGCCTAACTGTTGCCTATGTGTCTTACCTACCAACCTGTCGGTATTGTATACCATTTTGATATTCACAGCCATGGTGAACTATGTCTTTCACAGCCATGGTGATCCGCCATATTGATCTTAGCTTCCACAGTCTTGGTGATCTTTGCTTATATATCTTCACTTTTACCTTAAACTTGTTTTTATCTTCACCTGTGACTCAGTCTGTAGAGATGAACAACTAGAACAGATTTTATATGCAGACTCCTTACCTGTGCCGTCCTCCTGGTCACTGATCTGGTCTTCTGGTCACTGCTGCTGTCCGTTGCTACTCGTTCATCTCCTGGTCGATGCTACTCGTTCATCTCCTGGTCGATGCTACTCGTTCATCTCCTGGTCGATGCTACTCGTTCATCTCCTGGTCGATGCTACTCGTTCATCTCCTGGTCGATGCTACTCGTTCATCTCCTGGTCGATGCTACTCGTTCATCTCGTTACATCAACAACGTTGTTCCCACCACAATGCATTATTGATATATACATCTTTAATACCATCATCTGCATATTCCTGTATTTCATGGGGTAGCGCTAAACCCATAGGGGGTCATACAGCGCGTTGGGGAATGGAAGGTAATGAGATTCGATTCAAAGAAATAGAGCGTATCTCCAGTTCTTTGGATAAAGAGCCCTTCACCGGCATCCTCCTAGTCTGGATAACTTTTCATATTAAGTGACTCATTATCTCCTCCAAGTGCCAGATCAACCAGGCAATAATGGCCGTGCAGGCCAGTGGGTCGCTAACAGCAACAGGCTGGTTGAACATGCAATCAAGAGCGAAGTTTAGTAAAGCCCTTTGCTGCCAGGGCAGAAAAATTCTCGCAACCTTTCACAGGCACGTCAGAGGTATGACGGGTTAAGGACAATCTGCAGACAAGGACCTCGCCCACGGCAGACAAGGACCTCGCCCACGGCAGACAAGGACCTCGCCCACGGCAGAGGCAAGCAGACAGAGTTTGATTATTTCCATCCATACAAGTTCTTATTGAGAGGTTTCTTTACAAATAATTTTTCATTTCTTGTCATTAATTGTTCGTCGTCAAATTTAAACGATTTCGCTTTTGAATTTGATTTTTTTTAACTGTTATGATGACTGTTGTGGCATCATCATCATCATCATCATGCATTACATAAAAGGGGGTTTGTTTTGTGTTTAGTATTGTACTAATACATTTATGTGTTTATTTCAGAGAAATAAATATTATTATTTTACATATTTTGTTCGAAGGGGAAGCGCCAAACCCGTGCTGATCATACAAGTCCTGGTAAATGAGAGGAAATTAGGTTCAGTTTAACCTGCATCAAGGCCCTCCAGCCCCTTGAAGGGTGGTAGTAGTATAAGATAGATGTAAAATCAAGTATAATGCTATTAGCTGGTGTGCTCTAAGATCAGCTGGTATAAGCTTGTTATAACTGTAATAGTGAAAGTTTGTGATATATGTTTGTGTGGTGTAAATTCATAGTTATAAGTTTCCTGACAGACAGTTAGCATCCATAGTTGTCTTCGCCTTCACAGTTAGTGATCTTATTTTGTTTTTTTTTTTTATTGTAATCAAGGCTGGGACTATATAGCACCTGAGGATTGGGAGGCAATCAGGTTCGAATCCAAGGAAGGGAAGGTCCAATTCCTTTGATCAAGAGCCCCTCACCGGCATCAAGGACCCTTCCGAGGGGTTAGCGAATTAATGACATTGGAGAAACTATCTTAAATGGAATTCCAGGTAACTTCATTCATAAATAAGACACATTTACAACACTTGTGTATCTTTATTTCCCAAGTGTTGCAAGTGTGTGTTATTCATCAATTGGTCGGTGTTGTATAATATCAGTATTATGAATAACAGATTTTTTTATCATTTATTATTGAAGTAACGTTCTCCAGTAATTCTCAAAGGCGTGTTCATTTCTCTATCGATTTCTTATTTTACTTGAAAGATTACTGCATAAATATATTGTCACCATTACCCTCGATAACACCATCTCCATATGTTACAAATGAATTTTGGATACCCATAAAAGTATGTTCTCGGGGTACACTACCACATATAAGTCTTTTTTTTTTTTTTATATATGGGGCTTAAAACCTAGTTGAGGTAAACCAGCGGATGCTCGACTACTGAATGTGTCATCAACTGATCAGGAGACACTGTGTTGTGTCCAAACCAGTGAAAAACCAACCTCCACCACCACCACTACCACCATCGTCTCCACTACCACTACCACCATCGTCTCCACTACCACCACCACCATCGTCTCCACTACCACCACCATCATCGTCTCCACTACCACCACCACCATCGTCTCCACTACCACCACCATCATCGTCTCCACTACCACCACCACCATCGTCTCCACTACCACCATCGTCTCCACTACCACCACCACCATCGTCTCCACTACCACCACCACCATCGTCTCCACTACCACCACCACCATGCCCCTACCACCACGTCTCCACTACCACCACCACCATCGTCTCCACTACCACCACCACCATCGTCTCCACTACCACCACCACCGTCTCCACTACCACCACCACCACCGTCTCCACTACCACCACCACCACCGTCTCCACTACCACCACCACCATCGTCTCCACCACCACATCGTCTCCATCCATCCATCGTCTCCACCACCACCATCGTCTCCACTACCACCACCACCATCGTCTCCACTACCACCACTACCATCGTCTCCACTACCACCACCACCATCGTCTCCACTACCACCACCACATCGTCTCCATTACCACCACCACCATCGTCTCCACTACCATCGCCTCCATTACCACCACCATCATCGTCTCCACCACCACCACCATCGTCTCCACTACCACCACCACCATCGTCTCCACTACCACCACCACCATCGTCTCCACTACCACCACCACCATCGTCTCCACTGCCACCACCACCATCGTCTCCACTACCACCACCATCGTCTCCACTACCACCATCGTCCTCCACTACCACCACCACCATCGTCTCCACTACCATCGCCTCCACTACCACCACTACTATTGCCTCCACTACCACCACTACCATCGTCTCCACTACCACCACTACAATCGTCTCCACTACCACCACCACCATCGTCTCCACCACCACCGTCACCACCACCACAATCGTCTCTCCTGCCACCACCACCATCGTCTCTCCTGCCACCACCACCATCGTCTCTTCTACCACCCCCACCATCGTCTCTTCTACCACCACCACCCCCATCGTCTTTTCTACCACCCCCACCATGCTCTTCTACCACCACCACCATCTTCTACTACCACCACTCTCAGTAGTAAACCTTTCCCAGTCCAGTGTATAACCAGTTACCATTCAGATGTAACCATTCCCGAAAACTATTGTACCGTTGACTAAAACATCAACCGCCCTCTGCCTGAGTCACTATCGAATTCATATTGTGGCCCTCAGCAGTATAAGGCCCCCCCAATGGGTCGAACCCGGGCGAGCTAGTTTTACACAGTGAGAAAGGAGATAGGTACGGCTGGCAAGAGCTCTGTTCACATAACAGCAATTTCGTAAAACAGCCTACGTGGATTTCTCCCCAAATCCACGTATACGAACCCCCACATGATAAATGGTTGCAGCGGTTGGGGGAGGGGGGATTTACGTTTTTAAGGTAATTCAAGGCTTTTTGAAGGTTTTTTGTGTGAGTAGGGGCCCAGGGTAAAAGGTGATTCCCAGCCCCCAGCTCTACCCTCCGGCACCACCACCCAAACCCGACCCCCCCCTCACAGCTTCACCGCAAGCCTTTTGCACCCTTTTTCAAGTTCCTGGCTTTTTTTCGTGTGCAATGCTTCAATCCCCGAGGGTTGCCCGGGAAATTTTGCAATTAACCGTCAGTAAGCCAAAAATGTGGAAGTGAACGCCAGTCGGGCCTATCATCCCCCTTCTCCTGTCACCCAATGCTCCTCCTGTTTTGTGCATCGTTAACGTCTTCCATCACCATTTCGTGGGGTAACCATCACCAACCCAGTTCAAACCCCAGCTGAGAGAGAGAAGTAAGCCACGCAGTAAGAATAAGCCAAAATTCCTCTGAGGTATTTGTATCTCGCTTTGTGCTTCCTTTTGGGATGTAAGAGTGGTTTACCTTTTCCTGTGGCTAGAGTGGTTAAACCATCTGGGGTGAGTGGGGCGCGCGGACCCTCACCCCCCCCCCCCTTCCCCACTCTCTCCCCCACCCGGGGTGCGCGGCAGTACCCAGCAAAGGGTCACACCCCCCACTCTCTCCCACCAGCCATCATCATCTCCCTGTGTTTGTTTGCACCCTTGTCCGGGCCCTATACTGTTTTGGCTCAAAATTGGTCAAGAGATTGTAGTGGTGCCAACGAGATAAACCATTATGTGAGTTCGTCTGAACGCACATTTTTCAGAAACAGTGTGGGGTGTGGGGGGAAACACCGCCCCCCCAAAGGACAATATCTTCACCTCGTACCCCACACCCCCCCCGCTATACTCTCCACTTCAGTGAAAAATTTTTTTTTGAGACTTTTCTTGCATTTTAAAGACATTTGCTGTGTAGACTTTTATAAAAATTTTTGGTCTCTAAACCTTGTGTTTCATGAAAGCAGTTTTTTGACTCATTTTTTTTGAATAATTTTTCAGTGTTTTCACTTATTATTCTGCGTGTTTTTTTATGCTACTCGTTGTAGTAAGTTTTTTGTGTATGTACCGTCGTCACCTGTGTGAAGGTTTCAATTTTTTTTTTATGTATTCTTTCGCGTTGTATTCTGCAGTGATATTTCCCCCAGATACCAAATTTTCATTTTTTTTTTGTTTTCATTTTTTTCGTATCCCAAACAGTGTCCATTTCTCAAATTTTTTTTCGCAACTGTGTCCCATTATTTTTTGCCAGCAAAATTTTTGTCGATCGTCACGAAGATTTTGTTGTTCATCACAGCAGAATTTTGTTGAAAGAATATTAATTTAAAAAAGGGGCCCGTTTGAATTTTTTTTTTTCCCCTGTTTGTACCGTTTTTTTAATTTTTTTTTCATTTTTTTTATATCTTGAAAAAAAATTTCACTCTTGTGCAATTTCAATTATTTTTAACTAAATTTTTTTTCCTTACTCTGTTGAGTAATTTTTTGTCAAATTTAAAATTTAAGATTAAAGTTTTTCAATCAGTTTTTTTTTTTTTCTTCAAAATTTTAATTCATTATTTTACCTGAGTTTTCCCGGGCAATTATTACGCAGTGATTATTTCTATACTTTTTTTTGCATTGTTTAAGTGAATTATTTTTTTGAATGTTCGAGTGAATTCTTTTTTTTATTGATTTTTTGTGCTTTATTTTTTAATTTTTGTTATGCATTCTTAAAAATACTTAAATTTTCCCAGTTAACAATTTAATAATTTTTTTTGATACTTTACTTTGATTTAAAAATTTTAAATTTAAATTTAAAATTTTTTTATTAGCAAGGAAAGACAGCTATTTTGAATTTAAATTCAGTCTCCAGTAATTTTTTTACTTGTAATTTCAATGAAAATTTTTTTTCTTTTTTGTAAATAGTCCTTTAAATTGAGTTTTCTTTTTTTTGCGTGTATTTGGTATTATTTTGCAGACTTAGTTATATCTTTTCATTTCAATTCTAGAATTTTATCATTTTTTTTGTTCATTTTTTTTTGCCTTATTTGTTCTCGGGGGTTCTTTCCCTTTATGCTCACATCCCGAAAGGGAAAATTTTTTAGGAATGTCACACTCGACCCTCAGGCTACTACTGGGGTCCTGTCATCATCCTCCAGTTCCCCCGACGCAGCCGACCCGTCCCCGAGAAAATTTTTGTTAACCGTAAATTCCCTTGATGCGTTACCTTTTTCAATGGCCAGTACATGTCTTGAAGCATGGTTTGCACCCATTGTTCTGTGCTAGGCTCTAGCTAAAGGTCCCCCCTTAGGGGAAAACCCTTATCAAATTTGCAAAAGAAGTCTTTTCGTCTCCTGTGCTTTCACTTGTTGTTTCCTTGATAGCGAGACTTCAGGACCTTATAGGTGGTCAAAATAGAGGAACTGATTCGTTTTTTTCCCTTGTCCCAGTAAAAACAGTGATCCATATGTCGTTCTTAGAGAACTGGAATGCAACCCCCATGAGTACTAAATTTGAGGGCATTTGCTGTTGATTAGAAAAACTTTTATCATCATTTATCAAGCTGTCCAATCATCATCTTTTCTCTTGAAGAAGGCAAAACCATTTACAGAATAAAATTGCTAAAATACATTTTTGGAGAAATTTAAAGAAAAATGCCACTGCTTCGTGTGTGTTTATGAGGCTGATCCTCCAACTGTAACAGGAACACTTAAGCCTTAAATCTTACGTCCTTGTGCCCCGGGGTATTTTCCTTGTTTTAAAAAGTAATGTACAAATATCCCCTCACTGCACCCCCCTTTTGTTTGGCCACAGAGACAAATCGTGGTCGTAAACCATCTCAGAGACTCAAGAACCATTTACAGAGTCGTTAACCCCTCGTAGTATTCATAGTACATTTCAGTAACCATAGTCGGCGGTTTGTTACAACTGGGTTTCCGTGGACATATTGCAATTAATTGTCCGATATTTTATCCAAGAGACGTGTAAGATGAGTATAATTTTTACTGTACTTTCATAGAATACATGGACATGACACATCTAGTGAAATGCTCTCTATAACCTTCAGTCCCTTAGATCTTTCCGTGGTCGTTCCAACCGCAAACCTCGAGGAAATAGATCTCGGGGTTTTTCCCAAAATAACCAAAAACCAGGCTCATTCATTCAATTCTCAAACTCACCAAAACCCAGGCTCGTTCTTCCCAGTCGGGGGAATTCGAGCGCCCCGTCAAACCCCCCATGGTGACAGGGGTAATAAATGGTACACCATCCCCTTTCAAAACTCCTTTAACCCTTAAGCATCTCGACATGAAACCCTCTGGGGATGTTGCTTCACATGTTTCGCATAGTGATTTTGGGGGATGGAGTAAACAAGTCTTTTCTGATGAAAATCCACCTTTTTGTTTGCAATAATTCCAATCAACCATAGGCCCTATATTTCAAGCATCTTTTTTAAAAAGGCCCGTTCAATTGTTCATGGACTCTGGTGCGCAAACAATATTTTGGTCTAGTTTGTTTAAGGTAAGAATTACGACATGCCTTCTGAAACCGATCCTGTGTCCCCCCCTTATGGAGTATTGGTTCTCCCCTCGTGTCCGGGGAAACGCTCCCCTCCCTTTTTTAAACCAAAGGTAAGACTTATGCTTCCTTCCTTGTTGTCGACCAGATTATTTTCCCCCTTGACCTCTACTGGTTTTGCTTCCATGCAGACTTACCTTTGTGTGACCCTTATCGATGGCATGCACAAATTGACGACTTGACGTTCCATTCTGGGGTTCCCACTTGGATCAGAAATCTGTCATACTGCTGCGGAATGATGTACAAAAGCCCTTAAAAGCTAATGCTTTCTCCAGTAGCGTACCCAAGCGGTCAGGGGCACTGGTAATACTGTCCTCCCATCAGTGTTCCCCTATACCTTCAAAATTGAGGATAGTCCGATGCCTCAAGTGCCGGGGACGCCAATTCCCTTGAGTGCTCAACCTACCCTGAAAATGCCTGTATTGGGTAGTTTTTCTCCACAGGGACGCCTTGTGGGAAAAAAATTCTTGCAACTGAAATCCATCTTTTTTGACGTCACTCCGTCTGCAAAAAGACTTTCTGTTGCGGGTAGTGCTCTCATAGAGTGTCTGGTTTTTTCCTAGTGTTTTAAGGGGGAAAGTCCCAGTTACAGTGATTCCGCAAAGTAAAAGGGCTTTTGTTGAACCCTCCTTACATGTTGTACGAGAAAGTGATCCATTTCTACCTGGCCAACACTTGGGACAGGTTCGCCTTTTAAACAAAAAACCAATCTTTTTGACCTTGTTCCTATCCTTACCCCGTTCAGGGAGAGGGGATTTTTTCACCTGACCATGGGTCGGGGCTATTTTGCCGGGGGGACCCATCCCCTCACTGATCAATCTGTTCCCCCAGTTGAGGAGAAAGACTTAGCTCCCACTGATTCCCAGATGAAGTCAAGCGTTTGTTACTCTGTTAACAAACGTCGTAAAAACCCTTTCTTTACCAGGGAGAAGATGGTAAAAACGAATTATTGTCCCATCGATTTCCCCTTGAACCCGGGACAGACCTATCTACATACCTCGTACGAATGCCTCATTCACAATTGCTGTCGCAGGAATTGACAATAAATGCTTGATGATGGAGTTATTTCAAACCCAGCAATTTACCTTTGGGAATGCACCCTTTATACTAGTACCTAAAAAAGGTGGTACTTGGGGCCCCGTAATTTGACTTTTGGAAATTAAACGCAAAAAAACCATTCCAGATCGTTTCCACTCCCCGTACTGGGTGTCTTTTTCGAAAATTGGAGTAACAAAATCTTTTTAACCCAGATTTGTTAAAAAGGGTTTGGGAACCCTCTTCACGAGACAGCCCAAGAAATAACTCATTCTCCACTCCTACAGGTCATTATCATATTCCGAATGGCATTTGGATTACGCTTCCCCTATCACGTTCTCAAAGGGTCATGACTAATACTTTAAAAGGGCTATAGGTAAGCACTAGGTGTACTTTAAAGACGTAATCGTCTGTCTAAAGAGTGGATACACATTGAAAAGACTTGATGAGTACTTGGTAAGCTTGAAAAACCCCAATTTTAAAAATAAACTGTCAAAAGTCAATTTTTTTAGATCAGAAATTAAGTTTCTGGTCACGGGCATCCTAGAGGGGTTACGCTGCCAAAATAAAGTAACTGCAGTACTAAAATTTTTTCCAACTCCCAAAAAGCTGATGCCCTAAGATTTCCTTTTTTGGGCTTAGCAGGTTTTTATAGACTTTTATTGCCAAATTTTTTTTCCCCAAATGCCCCCAACGAGTTGCTTTAAAAAAGAGCTCCTTTTGTTGGACCTTCCCTCAAGAAAACATTCCAAAACTAAAAGAAAAGCTAACTTCTGCCCAATTTTGAAATTCCCGATTTTTTTTAAACCTTTTTATCGACAAAAATGATGCTAGTTCAATTGGATAGGGGCCCTACTACTCAGAAGGACCGTGGCAAGTACAACGCAGTTGCATTTGCAGCCGAGTCCCTTTCAAAGGCTGAACGTAATTTACAGTAACGGCAAGAAACTTTTGCAATAGTATGGTCTTTAAAGCACTCCGGACTTATTTACAGTACTCTGTTCGTTTTACAGATCATGCTCCCCGTACCCTTTTTCCCCGAACAAAAACCTACGGAAGGGGTTTCTAGATGGACCTTGACTATCCAAGATTCAATCCCACTTTTAGCATTTACCCGGCAAATCAAATGTAGCGCAAGCCTTATCGCACATGTTTGTATATAACTGCAGACCCTCCATTTAGGTGAAGAGTAAAAAAAGCTCAAGAACAGATCCCCGTGGTCTGGGTGATACGATTCCTGCTCCAGGAAAATCTTATTCTGATGTGAAACCACCCCGCCCCATCAGTGACTTTCTCAGAACCAAAATTCTGTATCGAACAGCCGGGTTTGGGGACTCCAAGCAAAAAAAGTAACCAGTTAGTAATTCCACAGTCACTATGAATGTACCTTTCAGCTAGTTCATGATGTACCAGGGTTGCACACCCTGGTATGGATCGTTCAGTAAAACAAGCCGATTAAATACTTTTGGCCCCGTATGGGAACTGATATTTCTGGTAGTTTGGAAATTGTGTCTGATGCAACATAAAGGCAAGCTAATGGTCCCAATCCAATCCAAAGGGATCCAACACTAGCGAACCTTGGGAAAAAGTTGCGCTAGATTTGTTTTAAATAATTTCCAATGTTTCCCCCCAAGGTAACAACATCTGTGTGTTAGGGGGGAAACCCTTTCACCAATTTGCGAGTTTGTTCCTATGCAACAAAACTGCCAGACAGTAGCTAAAAACGTTTAAAGAACGCATTATCTGCAGGCATACCCCCCTAAGTCCCTTAAAAGAAAAGGAGGTGAATTCTTAATGAAATTCTTGAAAATTTTGTGTACCTTTTACAAATCACTAAAACCCCATTTTCCTCATCATCCTGCCCGCAAAGGGTTAGCGGAACAACCAAAAAGAAAGTACTTTATGTATTGGACCACTATCAATCCCCAAAAGGAAACTTGGGGTAAGTTATACCTGATGTGCAGTGTGCTATAAATTCTGCTTACAATGTTTTTATAGGTGACCTCCAATTATGCATTGTACGGTGTAGATAACTTTTTTCCCTTTTGAGTTTTTATTTCTAATCCCAAACCAAATTTAAACCCTGATGATTTTTGAGCAAAAATCGTCCAGCTTAGTCAAAGTGTTTTTAGAAAACCGTGAAAAATTATAAATCAACAGAAATTTTTCAAGAGTCGCAATACCGATAAAACCATCAAAATAAAATAGGTTGAGAGTTAAAGCTGACTAATTTAAAAAAAAACGTTTCTATGCCAAAGCTTTATCAAGGTTTGTTGGTCCTTACGAGTGTTAACATATCACTGGTAAAAAAGTATAAGGGGAAGGGGTTAGTACTGGGCAGTATAAAAAAAAGCATTTGGATCTATAATTATATGTTGATAATGATGTTCCAACCCAACTAATGGACAGACCCACAAAACCCCTGACGTACTCTCTTTTCCCCTTTAAACCATCGACGACCAACCAAGCGTTATTCCCTACGTACACGCAGTATTGGAAATCCTAGTTCTTTTAAAATTCCAATTCATTTGCCTCAAATACACTGAGTTACCAATGCTAAAAAGTTTTTATCCTCCCAGAGTAACCCATTCTGCATATGTCAATACACCCCAGCAGAGTTGGGGTTAAATTTAAATAACCTGTAAGATGAAAAATTACAGATCAACTTATAGTATTCAAGAATTTTTTTTTGTGTTTTATGTTCCTCCGCTTCTGAGAGTTAACAGTCCCAGATTTGCGGCACCCAATCTGCCTTTTTGTTAAACACCTTTTTTTGATATATTCCCTTCCTCAGAATCCAGTCACACGAATACAGATCGATCGTCAAAATTTTTTTTTTTTTAAAACTTGTTATCTCAATTTTATTCGTTGTTCATTTGTTTTAGTTTTATTTGTACATAGTATACCTTGTATGCATTAAAATTTTTAGTACGTAAACTTTCATTCCAAAGTTCAAATTATGTATCTAAATGTTTCAGTTGTTACTTTGACATTGTATAGATAGCCCCAAACCGTATACCTCCCTCTTATTTGTATTATTGTTGTCGGGACGACATACTTAGCGCGCGCTCTCATTTAGTAACCATTTCCGTCCATAGTGTAACCCGTTACCCTTCATGTGTAAACCAGTTACCTAAATTTGTACCGTTTTACTCAACATCAACCGTCTCTGCCCGAGCAATCTGAATTCTATTGTGCGATCAGCAGTATAAGGCCCCCTCACATGGGTACTGCAGACCGGCGAGCTAGGTTTAAAAACGAGTGGCAAGGAAAGGTACGGCTGGCAAGAGCTTGTTCATAACAGCAATTATCGTAAAACACCCTATAGTATTTTTTAACCCAATCCACGATACGAAATCCCCTGATTCCCCCAACATCGTTCTACTACCACCACCCCCACGTCTATACCCCACCCCATCGTCTTACTCCACCACCCCATCGTCTCAAATACCACCACCACCATCGTCTCTTCTACCCACCACCTCGTCTCTTCTACCACCCCCCCACCATCGTCTTACTCCACCACCACATCGTCTCTACTACCACCACCACCATCGTCTCTATTTACCACCCCCACAATCGTCTTTTCTTTCTCCACACCACCATGTCTTTTACTACCACCACCACCATCGTCTCTTCTACCACCACCCCCATCGTCTCTTCTCCCACCCCCCATCGTCTCTTCTACCACCACCACCATCGTCTCTACTACCACCACCAAATCGTCTCTACTACCACCACCACCATCGTCTCTACTACCACCACCACCATCGTCTCTACTACCACCACCACCATCGTCTCTACTACCACCACCACCATCGTCTCTTCTACCACCACCACCATCGTCTCTACTACCACCACCACCATCGTCTCTACTACCACCACCACCATCGTCTCTACTACCACCACCACCACCGTCTCTACTACCACCACCATCGTCTCTACTACCACCACCACCACCACCACCATCGTCTCTACTACCACCACCACCATCGTCTCTACTACCACCACCACCATCGTCTCTTCTACCACCACCACCATCGTCTTTTCAAACCACCACCACCACCATCGTTTTTATTTACCACCACCCCTCGTCTCCACTACCACCCCCATCGTCTCCAAACCACCACCATCGTCTCCACTACAACCACCATCGTCTCCACTACCACCATCGTCTCCACTACCACCATCGTCTCCACTACCACCATCGTCTCCACTACCACCATCGTCTCCACCACCACCATCGTCTCCACTACCACCACATCGTCTCCACTACCCCACCTCGTCTCACTACCCCCAAACCCACGTCTCCATTTACAACCACCATCGTCTCCACTACCACCATCGTCTCCACTACCACCATCGTCTCCACTACCACCATCGTCTCCACTACCACTTTTCCTAACACAATCTCCACCATCGTTATCATCCTAACACTCAGTGTAGCATCATCATCATCTTAACACTTATCAAGTTAATGAAGTTTACGATCAGGTGGTACATGATAAGATCAACTGGTATGAATTCATACATTCTCGGGACGCATAAAATCAGGTTATACTATGTACCTTGTACGTGTACTTGTAGAAACAGAGATTATTATTATTATTAATATGGAGTTGCTATAAGATCATGTGGAATATTGTGGCCTAGGATCAGTTTGTAATGCGTTACTATATATTTTATTTTATAATCAGATATGGTTTCATCACGCTAAACCCATAGGGGGGAGGTCATGCAACGCCTGGATGGGTTGCAATCAGGGTTGATCCAAGGACGTGAAGGACAGTTTCATTTTAAATTTTACGTTTGAGTGAGAATGAATAGCTGGAGGCTTATGTATTATTATATTATGTTTGTGGGCTTTTAATGGTCAGCTCTCTGACCCCTCGACTTTCCTCTGTTTCCCATCCTTTAATATGGAGCTTCCTGTGCGTACACTGACAGTCCACTCATCAGTTCCATCTTGTATGGTAATAGCTAGTAAACATTACCGAGATCAAGTGGAATATATTAATGTATAATATGATGTGATATTAAGACTGAGAAAGCAGGGCATAACACAATATCTCACGACCACGACGATCCTTGCTTAGTCATAGTGATCGTTGCTTTAAGTCATAGTGATATTTTCTTTAACAGTGACTGGTTTTTGCTTTAACAGCCATTGTAATCCTTTGAGCTTGGTTAAACATCCATAGAGATTTATAGTCTTTACAGTTCTTCTGTTTCCTATCATGACCATCCGTATTTCTGTCTTCCTCCAAGTTATAAAGAATGACAACTAGAATAGACATCATATGTAGTGATTCCTTACCTTGGTTGTCGACAATGCTGGTCACCTGGCCTCGTTCTCCGCTGCTCTGCGTCGTTTACGTCCTGCGTCTGACCTCATTGAGTTACGTCTACCCCTACAATGTGACATTATTAATCAACAGTAGTGTCAGTAGTAATGATCGTTTGGCAGTAAGTACGACGGTCGCTCTATGAGCCAGTGACGGCTGACCCGTATTATGTCATAGCTGTGATCTGACAAGGACTGGTGACGCCTAGCGGTCTCGAATACGCTTTGCCCTCCATATTTAATTATTTTTTGTATCAGCGATTCCATTTTCAGCACCACTATAATCATGATTACTTTTATTATCATTTTTAGTATTAACATCACCTTCATCATGGTCGCTCAATATGAAGAGATGAGGTAAGCAGGAATGATCCGAGGAAGGGAATGATAGTTCCAATTCAACGGATCAAGAGCCAGTCACCAGCATCAAAGGAATACCTGAAAGGTCAGCATGAAAAGCAACCATCATCACTTTTTTCCAAATAAAGTATAAAAGAAACACCATTATTTTGTGTACCTTTTTATTGATATAAACACGGAATCTGTGTAAGCCACTCGTAGCTGTGGATCATCAACAATTTTGAGTTTGAAATAAATTTAGCTTTCAAATTTCCTGCTAAAAATGAGAATCCAATTAATTAATTTTACAAAGATTTCAAAGTTATGTTCTTTGTAGTTTTAATGACAGACAGTATTATAGGTGCTTTTAATATTTTTTTATATTTTTTTTATATTTTTAATCCAGAAGGAAGCGGGAACCATCGTTTTCAAAGTTTGATGTTAGATGATACTTTTTTTTTGGGGGGGGAGGGTCTTGAAGAGTTTATTTAGATAGATGTTGATAAAGTATGCACTCATTCCCTCTCCCTCCCTGATGTACAGAGTGAGGGGTCTGTGTTGTTCAACACTTGTGATCTGGGCCAGGAAGTTTCTTATTTTGTTGATCAGGAAACACCACAGTGCTCCTGCCA
>NC_069419.1:16281114-16307325 GCF_026875155.1 Cherax quadricarinatus | reverse complement strand
AAAGTTGTACTTTGTAATGACCACGTACGCTGTGAAAAAGCGTTTATAAGACCAAAAACACTTTAGAGGTGAACACAAACTGAAATGTAAATTTTATTTGTTAGTACTGACAGTCATTACTAACCTTCACGCCCTGAAATATTTTAACATGACTTTCTTAATAAAGCAAAACTGCGGTATAAAAAAAAGGATGAATTCTCCAGAAGTGTCACTGGAAAGTGTATATTCGGTTCAGTGCGAAAGTCTAGATAAGATTTATACAAGACAAGCTTGGAATCTTGTGACCAGGCAAAAATATGTGACCGCTTAGGGTAAATTAATGGTTGTTAATCGTTAAATATTTCCTTTACAGTATAGGTCTAGTGTGATACCGGATCAGAGGCGATAATCCTTGGGAACTAGCAACAGATATAAAATAATATTCCATAATAACTCAGCCTGTTTACCTAAGATCACTGCAGCCACTAACTTCACTCCTTATACTCATAACATCAAGTGACACTATTGGAAAAAATATGCACAAATGCAGAACAATGTGATAATTTATTGACTACGTTTCGCCCACACAGTGGGCTTTATCAAATCACAAACAGATCTACCTAGGTAGAGAGTAGATGAGTATATAGAGGGTGGAGAGTCAGGTGGAATGCTGGGTAGGTTGGATTTGAGACGGACACTACTACTCATGACTGTCCTCCCCATGACAGTTCTCATCTCCACATTACAGTATCTTAATCAATATTCTCATTTCATAACTGTTCTCGTGGCCTTATCACTGTCTTCATGTCCTCATGACTGCCCACGCCTCATGACTGTCCTCATCACTGTCGTGGCATCCTTACCAAGTGCTCATCACTAGTGACAGTGCTGAGCCTAGCATTATCTCAGCAGATGCTGGTGTCACCTTACATGTGTCTCCACCGCTTCAAGAATCATCTCACGTGCTGCAGATCATTCTGTGACTAGCACAGCCTGCATGGCAAGCATCAGTGCTCTCATAGTTGCGCTTGGAGGGAGGAAGGTGGCTCGAGTCGTAGCTCCAGGCCTCGCCTAATAACTCGGTTCTTGCATGATCAGGAGGGGAGGTTCTTGCATAATCACGGGGGGGAGACGTTCTTGCATAATCACGAGGGGAGACGTTCTTGCATAATCACGAGGGGAGAAGTTCTTGCATAATCACGAGGGGAGAAGTTCTTGCATAATCACGAGGGGAGAAGTTCTTGCATAATCACGAGGGGAGAAGTTCTTGCATAATCACGAGGGGAGAAGTTCTTGCATAATCACGAGGGGAGAAGTTCTTGCATAATCACGAGGAGAGGTTCTTGCATAATCACGGGGGAGTTCTTGCATAATCACGGGGGAAGTGCTAAGCTCGTACGAATCACATAGCTCCTGGGAAATGGATAGTAATCTGGTTTGATCCAGCTGGCAGCCAGGCTTGAGGGTAAACGAGGTTTGTGGTACGTGATCTGCTCTTTATATCTTTTCCCTTCTAACCCATTATCTATCCCTGACATCAGTTTTTATTAATTTCTTCCTCATCTCCGCCCCCTCCTTTTACTGGGTGATTTTCAATGTTCATTTCCTCTGAGGAGGGTCTCACTGTGGAGGACAGAGGCTTTTTTCACCTCTCCCCCCCCTGTTTTAAATACTGGCACCCCCACTCAGCTCTTCGCACTTGTTCTCTTTCCTATATAATCTTTATATATACTCTTGTATAGCACTGGTCTTTAGTCTGTCGTACCTGACCTTCATGGCAATCATTTCCCTCATCTACTTCCTTATCTTATTCTAAAACACTTCGTCGCTCCCACTGGCAGTTTGAGCAGGCATATTGGGTGCTCTTTTCATGGCATACTTCCTCTCTTGATGTTGCTTCCTCTTCAGACAAGTTGCTACACCTTTTTACCACCTCTTTTCTTACTGCAGCATCGCTTACCGTCTCCCAGAGCTTGAGTAGGCATTATCGGAAGTGTGTATACCCTGGTGGTCTCTTGACTATGCTTGTGCTATGCGACTGAAACACGCTACCTAGGGCAGTTACCGTTACAACAAAACTACAGACTGGTTCCTGGGTTTTAAGCAGTCGAGGTCGTTTGCCCATCGTGTTATACGTGTGGCAAAAAGTTCTTGTTGACATACTTGCATGTCCACTGTTAATTCCACTATTATTACGTGTACGGTCAAATTTCTTGGTCTTCTGTTTGATCGCTATGTCCTGGAAGCCTCGTCGCATAACCTCCCTGAAAGCTATGTCATATCCGCCTGAACTTCCTTAAACTCTAGACAACCTTTCTTGAAAGGGGATAGGAGTGATTAGCTGGTACTCTTTCTAAATTTGATGTCATTTAACATCACGGGTTACATTTGTCTCTCAATCTTTCAGTTCTTCACCTGTTGAGAGCCTCTATGCAGAGGCAAACATCCATTGCACGATCGGCATGATGCCCATTGTCTCCATTCTGTGGTTCCCATGACCTTCATGATCCTTCCACATATAGGACGGAAACAGATATTAGTATGGCTTCTCTGTTTGTCACTCTCATTTATTGCCCCATTTTCTTCTCCGTATTCGTTCTATTGGCTTCCCTTAATTTACATCATCTCTATATTCACTCCGCATCTTACTTTTTTTCCTCCTTAGGAAGTCCCGATGATTCATGTTTGCTCTTCCCCCACTTCATGTGAGAAATCTCTTGTCTACTATGGCTTCATGCTCACTCTCTTGATCACTTCCGTTCTCATTCTCTTCCTATTGCGAGGTCATTTACAAGAATCAGGCAGTATTTTCTCAGCAGTTATATGCCATTTTCATAGTTATCATGCACATTACGTCGATGTCTACCTCATCATTCGTAGTTGTGTCGGACTTTTACAGTTCATTATTACAGGCTATCCAGAAATTCGCCTCACCTTATCCTATCATCGTTCGACGTATCCATTCAACTTTGGTTATGTAATAATGTTGGTAGAATTACCGAAAATGTTAGGTAAAAGGACACGGGTAACTAATGTAACATTTTTTACTGTGGCAACGATTCGCTCTCCAGGAGCTTTGTCAAGCCGTTACGGCACCTGGAGTGCGAAACGTTGCTACAGTAAAAATGTATTGCACGTGTCCTTTTACCTAACTTTGGTTATGCCGTATTTATACTAAACGCAAATACGTCAGTTTTTGCTGTTTTCCTAGACACTCTCATGTTCACTGTAACGAACAAGAAGATTCAGCTGCTCAGTCAGCTGTTCATGACCTCCCAGTTTCCCACAAGGGTATTCATTACTCAGATTATTTTTCAGCGATCTCAAAAACTCCGCAACTGATGGTAACAACGCTGGTCCTAGTTGGTCTGCAACAAATTTTCTGTCGAACTGAATCATGTTTAGGTTGTATTCGGGGCGCACACTCTCCTCTATGCATTTGTCACACGCACCTCGCTCATTGATACCTCATGGAGAAATACCTAGCACCGCTTTTGTGAGGACTGTCTGGTTGCACTGTCAGTTCGACATATTAGATTTGCCAACCTGTCAGTAGGCATGTAGAATTCACTTCCGTCACCGCTGCTCCAACACTAACTCTCTCTGGCCTCTTTGCTGACAGCTTCCCCTTTGATGCGGACTCTGACTTTTTAACAGAAAGTGACTAATTGCACCAACTGTGATTTTATTTTTCCTCTTTTATTCTCCCTTACCCCCACTAACCCTTGCCCTTGAACACTCCTGCCCTTCCCTCCCTCATCACCTTTGTTCATTCCTTTTTTCCCACTTCCATTCCTGCAGTGCTGTATTACACTCTAGGGTATAGCGTTTAATTTTAATATTATTATTACCACCCCCTGTGTACTGTAACTATAAGTATTTTTTAGACTTTATTTTAAATAGAGCCTTGGTAATATGAATTACATGTGTGACATAAAACCTATATTACATACACTTCATCTGGCATCCTTTCGGTAGTCACAGACCCACGATTATAGAAACACTTCCTCTCTGGATCACAACACCTAGTCTCTGGAAAAGAAAGCTAGTCGCTAATTACCTAGCACTATCAGAAAATTAAGTACACACACTTCATCCATGGGTCTTCAGTCCTAATAGAACGAAGTTGTACCATGCTGTCAGACCCCAGTATTTGAGGGTTTTCTGGGTCTCCCTGAAACTGGCATCGCCACCACCTTCAACTTCTGTATATTGGAGGCAGGTGTCGGCCACAGTGTACACACAAGGAAAATCCCACTCTATCAGCCTTCAGTATTTGCAGGGTAGAATGGACTTTTTATCTGGGAAATTCTGGCTGCCGTCGAATCTGATTAGATGGAGTTCTCACTCTTATAAGCAGCAGACTATAGCTAAGCTTTGCTTCATATTACTAACGTCTTTGCAGCATTCATTCTTTTCTTTTGACCTGTGGCAGATGAGGCCATAGAGCTCAAATTGATCTGCCATTTCTTGGTCTCAAGATACCCTGTGGTCAGTTTGAGTTGGGGACGGCTATGCAAAGAGATACACCAGATTGAGAGCCAAATAAAGTGCCCAAGGAGGAATCATGGACAACCAAGAGGACATCCTCAAAGTTGATCCCATGTATCAGAAATCTTTCCTATGAGGATAGACTGAGGACCCTGAATCTGCACTCTAGAAAGGCGTAGAGTTAGGGGGGATATGATTGGGGTGTATAAATGGAAGACAGGAATAAATAAGGGGGATGTAAATGGCGTGCTGAAAATATCTAGCCTAGACAGGACTCGCAGCAACGGTTTTAAGTTGGAAAAATTCAGATTCAGGAAGGATATAGGAAAGCACTGGTTTGGTAATAGAGTTGTGGATGAGTGGAACAAACGCCCAAGTACCGTTATAGAGGCTATAACGTTGTGTAGTTTTAAAGGTAGGTTGGATAAATACATGGGCGGGTGTGAGTTGGACCTGATTAGCTTGTGCTACTAGGTCAGTTGCCGTGTTCCTTCCCTAAGTGAATGTGACCTGACCTGATTAGGTTGGGTGCATTGGCTTAACCCGGTAGGAGACTTGGACCTGCCTCGCATGGGCCAGTAGGCCTGCTGCAGTGTTCCTTCTTTCTTAACATGTAGGGTATCTACATCACCTGCTCTCTCCTCCAACCTCTTCAAGGCATTTAGTTTATCAAGGATTGTGTTAAAAGCCCGAGGACCCAGAGGTGTTCCCAGTAGGATGCTGTCAGGGACGGTGACAACTGAGGCTTTTGGTAAAATGAATTTAATGTACTTGGCTGGTTGGTAAAAATGATCTCGCATCTGAAGTGTTAAGGAGAGTCCCATGGCATTTTCCTGTGACTTCAACTCTCTAAAATATGATACCAGGGACCCTTCTGTACTGGCCAGCGTGATGTCATCCAAGTACCAGATGTTGATGTGGAAAAAGACATTTGTGTGCAGTTCAGGATTATATATATATATAATATTTATATATATTATATATATATATATATATATATATATATATATATATATATATATAATATATATATATATATATATAATATACCTTGCTGCATAAGCCGCTACTTTACTACCTTGAGAAATCCCAAACCGAAGTTTGTTTTGTTGCAGCAACCTGACAGCTTCAGTATTTCTGACTGCCACTTTAGCAGCTAGATGGGGGATGGTTTACCCACGGTGATGAGCCTGATTTCACCTTCACTTCTTTGTTTTCAAGACATTCAATGGTTCACCAAAGATTGGTTTAATCTCTAAAGGTATCAGCACAGCAAGACAGTTGTTGATCATGCTATGACACAATTCCTTTATAGAACATGACCCTGGGATTGGGTCATCAACAAATTACTGGCGACACTGGCCACCTGTCTTGTAGTCTCTTGAGCTGTGGTAGAATCTCCAGGGTGATTTTGTCTTCACTTGTAATTATTCTGATTACCTCAGCTGTGTTGCCTTAATTTTTTTTCGCAAACGTGTGTGTGCAAACTTTCGCTCTATCAGTGATACTTTCCTTGGGTCTGCCTCGGTGATTGGTACGTTGATGAAACACATTAATCAAGTTTTCCACTCTAGGAAAGTTACGCTCTACTCTGATGACTGATGAGGTTGACGATTACACACACACACACACACACACACACACACACACACACATACACATACACACACACATACACACACACATACACACACAGATATGTTGTGTGTGCCACTTACCACAATCTTCAACACATCCCTGGAAACTGGGCAACTACCTGAGGTATGGAAGACGGCAAATGTAGTTCCCATTTTCAAAAAAGGGGACAGAAAAGAGGCACTAAACTATAGACCTGTGTCATTGACGTGTATAGTATGCAAAATTATGGAGAAGATTATCAGGAGGAGAGTGGTGGAGCACCTGGAACGGAACAGGAGTATAAATGCCAACCAGCACGGATTCACGGAAGGCAATCCTGTGTCACAAACCTTCTGGAGTTTTATGATAAAATAACAGAAGTAAGACAAGAGAGAGAGGGGTTTGGTTGATTGCATCTTCTTGGACTGCAAGAAGGCCTTTGACACAGTTCCTCACAAGAGATTAGTGCAGAAGCTAGGCATCAGGGCATATAACAGGAAAGGGCACTGCAATGGATCAGAGAATACCTGACAGGGAGGAAACAACGAGTCATGGTACGTAATGATGTATCACAGTGGGCACCTGTGACGAGCGGGGTCCCACAGGGGTCGGTCCTAGGACCATGCTATTTTTGGTATATTAACGACATGACGAAGGGTTAGACTCAGAAGTGTCCCTGTTTGCAGATGATGTGAAGTTAATGAGGAGAATTAAATCTGATGAGGACAGGCAGGATTCAAAGAGACCATGGACAGATGGCGCTCCTGGTCCTGCTAAATGGCTTCTCAATTTAACCTCTCAAATGCATTAGTCTTAAGGATTGAAAAGGGGAAGGGCCCAGTAGGACGACAGACGGTAAATAGGCTAGGTAATGAAAAGACTGGCTAAACCTCACTGAAGGTAAAAGATCCCATGGCAGTGCTAATTTAAAAAAAACCAGCATTCTCTGGAAGCGACATCCAATACAGATGAACTGTGAGCATATGGGCAGTTCTGGTAAATCACTTAGAAAAACATTATACCTTATAAGTATATATTCATAAAAAGTAATGTAATGTACATCCATACTGATATTTTGCTGCACCTGTTTAACCCACTTGATAAACCCCACCGATCCAAAGACACTAGAGAGAAGTACAATAGGGGTTTGCCACGTAAGCCTTATTCCAGAAGCTTCAGTGGTTAAAATGGTTTCCAAAATAAGAAGAAAAATTAGGAGGAAATCGGCCTGGATTGGTATCAACAATTACTGGGACATGGCCAGGAGTCAGGGGAGAACATGATTTGCCACTGAATTACTGTTTACTAGCGTGGAATTTTTTCGAAGTGTGGCAAACGTACAGGATCTTCCAGGGAGGGGAAAACACATAAAACAAAAAAGGCCACTGAATTGAAGGTTGATTAAACACAAACACCAGAAGATAGATAGAATACACATACCTACATCAAACAAGTTATACACACATAAACAATACCTAGAAAACTACAGAGTGACAGGCAGGAACCCATACACACTTTAACACGATTATAAACTCATGACGGGGACACAGACCTAGAAGCAACCCATAAAGAGCAGGCCACACAGCTAGCACTCGACTCCTACAACCACACAATACGACTACAAATAGTAGACACATACACACACATACACATCACACACACGCCAGGAGCTTGGACTCGACCCCTGCAACCTCAACTAGGTGAGTACACAGGATCAGTACATAGCTTAAAGAGAGGTATGATAAAGCTCATGGAACAGGGAGTAATCGAGTAGCGGCCAGTGAAGAGGCGGGGCCAGGAGCTGTGAATCGACCCCTGCAACCACAACTAGGTGAGAATATATATATATATATATATATATATATATATATATATATATATATATATATATATATATATATATTAGATCATCTACATAGACGTAAAGAACAAGAAAGTCATCAGCAGAATGAACGAAATACAAGCATGTGAAAGGCAGTAGGAAGTAGCAAGAGTCATAGGGGCCAGAGTTGCTTGCTACTGCAGCATCCCACAGTGGTGTGAGGCACCACAGCCCAGCTGAGCAACACACACACTCACACACTGTATAACTCGCCCAAGACACAGAAAAGAACAAATGTTTAACTGTGCTCTGAGCCTCATAGCGGTATTGATTATGATATAGTCCACGATCGGCACCTTGAGTGGCGAGCACAGGAGACACCGGCAGTGTCTCTGGTTGCTTCATCATGCACCGAGGATCCAGGGAAAGCTATGTGGTAAAGACAGTACAAAAACGAGGAGGAAGAGCAAGTTTCACGTGGGCGAATGTAGGTTGTATGACTTGAAGGTCAGGAAGTTATCGTACAGCGGCAGCCTGGTGGAACCAGAACTTGCAAGCGTGCCAACCCTTCCGCTCTCTAGGTCAATGTCAAGGGCAAAAGCAGGGCTACCAACCCAACTATATTCCCACCTAATGGTAAATCATTAAACTTCACACTTAATTGATCAAACTTCCTACGGCTGTGTATATTCTAGGCAGCGTGCCGGATAGAATCAATAACATGACGCAGCTGCTGCCGTCGCTGCCAACACAAAATCTATTTTTTATTATTCAAGTTAAAATAAGTGATACTTCTTTTATCATTTTAACTCTGAGATACTATATATGCATAAATGATTTAATATAAACCAAATATGCTTGCCTAAGATGACTCAGGCGATAGAGCACAGTGAATCATTGTTGTAGATCTATACTCCCTTTAAAGGGGAAGGGGGATGGTTGTCCCTGATGCTGGTGAAGGGCTCTTGATCCGGGCCACCCTTCAAGGCAGGTTCCTTGACGCTGGTGAGAGGCTCTTGATCTAGGGGGAATTGGATCTGTGCTCCAGTTCCCTGAATACCTTCCTCCCCCCACAGACGCTGTATAATCCTACGGGTTTAGCGCTTCCCCATAATTATAATAATAATAATAATGATAATCCGGGAGTGTCATGCGGGCGTGTGTTTACCATGTGCATGAGGGAATGTCATACGGTTAGTTACCAATTTGTGTATATATATATATATATATATATATATATATATATATATATATATATATATATGTGTGTGTGTGTGTGTGTATGTTTGCTTGTACTCGCCTATTTGTGGTTGCAAGGGTCAAATCTTGACTTCATGCCCCGCCTCTGCTCTGGCTGCTACTGGGTTACGCTCTCCTGGTGGCATCTACACTCTGATACCTAGGCTACCCCTACCACTTGCTGTCTAGGTAGTTCCATTTCCTGGCCACTCTAAGGCTAAAGAAGTTTTTCCTAACATCCCAGGGACTCGTCTACGTTTCTAACCTCCAGTTGTGCCCTCATGTACCAGATGTTCACCTCTAAAACTCGCCTTGTTCACCCTGTCAGTTCCTCTTAATATTTTATACTTAACAATCCTTTCACCCTTGATTCTTCTGTCCTCTTAATATCGTCAGATTTACCCCCATTTACTCTCCAGGTGGGTAGGTAGACCTTTTAGCTGTGTGCGTGTGTGTTATGTGGGCGTATTGTTCGGAATGTGTGTGCCGTGCAGAATGTGTTGTGCGGAATGTCATGAACATGGGTGTATCATGTGGCATGGTGTGTGTGTGTGTGTGTTTGTAGGGGTATATATTAGTTGCCATTTTGTTCTAGGCACATGTCGATTAGACACTAGGCTTTGTGTGTGTGTGTGTGTGTTTGTTTGTGTGTGTGTGTGTGTTGTGTGTAGGGGTATATCGTGTTTTGTGTGTAGGGTATATCTTTTTGTATGTGTGTGTAAGTGTAAATGTTTCACGTTGTAGTGGCCTTCATAGGTGCGTGTGTATTACACGAGCATATATATGTGTGCATCACTTGGGCTTGTATATGAATATCACGTATATGAGGGTGCATTTCATGTGGACTTTGTGTGTTTTTAAATTTTTTGGACATTAAAGTTATGTAGTGTATCACTTTGAATTATGTTATTAAAAGTATATGTAGTGTATCACTTGAACATGTATATGTAGTGTATCACTTGAACATGTATATCACTTGGTCTTGTGTGTATCATGTGGGCGTGGTTCTTGCTCCTATGTCATCACCACCACTACCACCAGGCCAGGCACCACCATGGCTCATGCCTCGCCCTGTCTGCCATATTCACTGTCAAGGTTTGTGGTCCCTCGCTCAGTTATTCTCAGCACTCTCCTGACAAATAACCCACCCGGACCTTCTACCACTCCCTCTATCTCCGAGAGTAACCTCAGAGGAACAAGAATGCCTCGACCCGTTAGGTGATTGATTAATTAGGGCACATAGTCTAAGGAAATCAATAAGTCAGGACGGACAGGGAGACCAACAGCACCTTGTATGGATTGGCAACTCAGGGGGTGAGTTTCACTGTCATGGCCAAGGTGAGGGCGGAGTGGGACCTTCCCCCTCCCCCGGCATTGATCCCGCTCTCCCTGCTATTACCAACTCCCCCCCCAAACCCCAAACACTGCTCCTAAATTAACCCCCAAATTTTTCCCCAGGTGCTTTTTGACCTTTTTCCCTTTTTTACCGCTCCTTCCATAAAATGTAAATTTTTTTTTTTTCCATACATAAATAGGGTGTACATTCACCCCATCACGAAGCTTTGAACAGAAACCAGCAAACCATACATACAACATACATAAAAAAGTGAACCCTTCCTTGTTAGTTTTGAAAACAACAGCCCGAACTGATGAACTCTTCTCTCAGGGATCCCTTCCGGCCCCCTCCTTTTTATAAAATACGTAAATAATTTGCCACAATACTTTTAGGGACCCCACATGGGGTCTCAAATTTTGGGGAAATTTTAAGTTTTTTTGGGTTTAAAAAGTTTGGGAGTATGAATCTTTAGGTTATAGGCAATCGGGCAAATGGCCCACTTTTCCCAAAGTTTGAATATTTTTTTTTAGATACACGAAACGCAGCCCTAAATAAAAGCCCCGTTTTTCCAAAGATGTGCCCAATCCAAGTTTATATTTTTAATTATCACTCCCATGTATATGCTGGGGGCGAAAAATAAAAAAAAATTTAAGATCCCATATAATGGTGCTTTTCCCCCATTTTTCCTGTTTGATTAGACAATTTACGGGGAGATAAAAAGGGGTTTTTGTCAGGAAAGAAGGACAATTTTTTCCTGACGGGGGCCCTTTATTCATATCCGGCCCCAGCAGCTGGGCTTTTAATCATCTACCGAGGCCTTCCGCTGTTTTACCGGTCCCCCCCTTTAAAAAATTAGGGGTATGTTTAAAAACCATTTTGTAAAAGTATTTTTTAATTTAAAAAACCCTTATGACTGTGTAAAATATGCAAAGCTGGGTTTATTTCTGCACCCTTTGATGGTGTTTTGTCGTTTATATGAAGCATTTTAGAT
Organism: Cherax quadricarinatus; assembly: GCF_026875155.1. Taxonomy (NCBI): domain Eukaryota; kingdom Metazoa; phylum Arthropoda; class Malacostraca; order Decapoda; family Parastacidae; genus Cherax; species Cherax quadricarinatus. The sequence goes on along the minus strand of NC_069419.1, from coordinate 16,295,850 downwards.
TTTTTCTTGAACTTTTGTGACTTTCTTCAAAATTATTTTTTTTTTACTTTTGGAGCACACAGAAAAAGCCAGTGTGCCCAGTGTTTTTAGCTGAAAAATTTTAAACAATGACTTTATATAATTTTGGGGGTGAAAAATTCGACACCCCTAAAAACCTGATGTGGCAATACATTCCAACAAAAAAGGCATCCTAGTAACCCTTGTTTTAACAGCCCGACATTTCGCCCTAAATAAGGCTTTTGAAAATTTCTAAAAACCTAGAGTGCCCCAGCTCCACCTATTTACAGCAAAAAAGTCTAATAAAAAAAAGGGTTTTGGGCTTGCGATTAAATAGGGCCAAAAACCCATTTTCCCCGGCTACCATCCACTCACTAAAAATCCTGGTTAAGACAGGAGAAGGTACAAGAAGACTTAAAAAAAAAAATGATGACAAAAATGTACTAAAACTTCACCCCTAGAGAGAGATTGTGGGACATTAAACTAAAAGCAAGAGAAAGTATCAAAAAACCCCGGGTTTCCCGAACCTCCAAACAGGAAGGATGCAGTGGGGCCTTCCCCTCCAAGAATGTAAATTGGAGCTCCCCTTTAAACTAAACCCAGTTGGGGCCTAATACTACTTGTGAACACGGGAAAAAACATTTAAAAACTGAAACCCTTGCGTCACTAAAGGAGGGGAGCAAAAAATAAACAAAAGGGGACCCAAAAAAGAGCAAACACTAAAGGGGTAAGACCAGGGTAGTTTGGTTAGAGGAAAAAGAATAAAATAGCAAAATCGGGAAAATGTATAAGCTGGGGGAAGTAATGATGTGGAACACCTGTAAAAGTGGGGAAACCCAAAATTCTGGGGTCCCGATTTAAGATTGGTAGATAAGGCCTCCATGAAACCAAAACGGGGTGAGCATTACGGGGTAACATTGAAACAAATCAAGAGCCGACAATAGGAAACCTCCCAAAACTAAAAAAGGGGAGTTTTTAACATTTCCTGGGAATTAATATTCCTCCCGAATTTCCAAATAAAATTTAAAGTATTTTTTTTATAGGGGTGACCCTTATCATACAAGTGACGTTTTAAAACCGGCCACTAAAAACCCCGTGCAATATTTAAAAGGTTTTTCTAGATTATAATTTTTTTAAATGGGACCGATAAACCAGCGGGAAGGGGGGCGGGCCCGACGACCAAAAACTCCAGTTTGCGGGCATTCCCCTAAGACCCGCATCAGGAAGCACTTGTTTCCCGTTTTTTTGCCCAACTTTTCCTAACCAACCCCAAACCCTTTTCCAAATTGTTGGGAAAAAACTGTTTTACATTTTCCAGAAATCAGTAGTTTAAAAATAAACAGATGGCCATACGTAATTTTTTAAAAAAAATTTTGTTAAAAAAAAATGGGGAAAAAATGAGCCTGCATAGAAGAGAAATCGCCATGTTTGAAATGGACAACACAAAAAGTTAGTGAATAAAGGGAAGAAAATTTTTGTGCTCTAGAGGTAAAAATTTGGGGTGACACCCCCTCAAAAAGGGGCCGAAAAATTTTTTGGATGTGCATCCAGCTACGAGAGAATCAGGCAAAGGAAAAGGACCTAATTAGATTGGAAAAAGGGGAAAAACTCCCCGCTAAGTGGGCTTAAATTTTTTGTTTTAAATTTTGGCCAGTTTTTTTCATAAATTTTTTACAGGAGTTAGAGTATGATACACCTTTATCTCCAGTCAAATTGGTGAGTGATATTAAGTAAATTCTCCCCTTTTGTTAAATTTAAAAAGGTTTTATAAACTTTATTTTAAAATACAGTCCACAAAATTTTAAAAATTTACCAAATTCCTGGGGATACATATTTCATTTTAATTAATAGGCCCCGAGCAACTTGTGGAAATGAAAAGTTTTTGGGATCCAAAGGGGGGGAATTTTTTCGAAACCCAGGTGGGCCCAAATTCCTACTTGTCTATGGGAACTTTGATTAATAATTATCTTTAAACATTTACTGTTTTGGGGGAAAAAAAAAAAGGGGTTTTCATTCAGAAAATGCAATTTTCCACAAATTTAAAAAAGCCCGTTTGGGCCCTTTTTGAAAAAGATAAATATGAAGTATAATTAATTTTAAATTAAATTAACAATTATATTGAAATGAAAGAAGGAGGTGGATGTTAAGTTCACAATTTTCCCTTTAAAGGGCAGTGGAAAATTTTAAATTTTTACAAATTTTAAATTTTGGGTTTAAATCAAGTGGGGGCTAAAGAATTTTTATTAATGTGTAAAATATTAAATTTTTCTATGCCCAAATTCTGGCAAGGATTTTTGTTTTAATTTTTTATAAAATTTAAATTTTTATAAACCAAATCTGGCTAAAGGTTTTTAAAAAATTTTACATTTAAAAAATTTTTAAAATTTTAATTTTCTTCATGTTAATTAAATAAGCTCAAGTGTAGCTAACATATTAATGTGAATTTTAAAAATTTTTAAATTTTAATTTTTTTTAAATAATTGAAAAGCACAATACTAGGATTTTTTTCAAAGGTAAATTGTACTAAATTTACCTTTATAAAGCCCCAAATTTAGTACATAATCATTTTTAATTTTTTAGTTGAATTTAATACATTGCATCATTGCTGAAAATGAGGAAATTAATATAGAAGACAAACATATGGAATATAGAGCAAAATAAGCATCACTACAGGCCAGAAAACGTCATGTAACCAAGGCATATAATAAGTGCTTGGAATTAATGAATCAAGAAACTGTGAATACTGATGATTTAAAATTGTATTTAGATGCTTTAGAGAATAGATATGATTCATACAAATTATATTACAACAAATATGAAGATGATTTGTTAGTAAACTGTGTAGATGAGACTGAAGTAGATCTTATGATTAATCAGCATTATGAATTAGAAGAAAAGATTCTTGTAAAAGTCAGGCCTTGAATAAATTAAAATGTGTAAACCAGGCAATTAATCAGTCTGCTCCAACAAATATGTCTTTGCCAAAACTCCCAGAATTATGTTTACCTGTATTTAATCCTGGACAAAATTGGGGGGAATTTTGGTCAATTTTTAAACAGCTGTGCATGACAGGAGTGACCTAGCCTGTGTAACTAAATTATTTTACCTCAAGGACAGGTAAGAGGGGATGCTCACATACTCATACAAGCCTTTCCCAATGTAGATGACTCTTACAAGGAAGCAGTTGACTTGTTGAAGGTCACTTACGGTAATATAGAACAAAGTACGTTGGATCTAGTGAATATCATTGTTAATTTAAAATCTCCAGATCACACTTACAAAGGTTTTTCAGCAGTTTAGAGTTAACTGGAAGGCACTCTCAAACTTTAAGCATTAAATATAATCTGAAGGAATCAGACTGGTTATTTAGTGCCATGGTACAGAATAAATTAAGCTGTAAAACACTTGAATGGCTCTCGAACAAATATCACAAAGGTTATTTTGGTCTGGAGGAAAACAATTTCTTTCCAAAAAGAGTTGATAGGTGCTTTTAAAAAGTCGGAATCAGAAAAAAGATTCTCCAAAAGGAATCTTTTTGTTTTAAAATAATAAAATCCCCCAAGGTAAGAAGAATAAGTACCCCCTAAGAGTACCCGTTAATAAGAAACAATCAAAGAAAAGAGGGTGTTTTTTCTGCAAGGGTGCTCATTTTTAAGAATTGCAATGCATAAAATTTAGGAATGAAAAAGTTAAAGATTGGGGAATTTGACAGACGTTGGTGTTTAGTAATCACAATGAAAAGGATTGTATCCCAAAATTTAAACAATGTTTCAATGTCACAAAGGAAACACCTTTAAGTAGTGTAAAGGTCTAATGAAAATGTGATAAAAAATAAAAGTTGCAATCCGCACAACAGTACTAAGGAAAAAATTTGGGCTAATGTTAATGAGGGTTTTTTCGAAGTCCCTTATCAGTTTTAAAGGGTAAAAATTGAAAAAAGGCAAAAATAAAAAAAATTAAACATTATTAGACCGGGGACCCCGTGTACTTTCTTTAAAGTAAATTCTTGATGGATGAAAGTACAGATGGGAATCCACAACTCAAAAATTATCTGGTTTTTTCAAAAAAAAGGCTCAATTGTATGCCCATGGGTAACTGTCAGGTGGGCAATAAAAAAAAAACTTTTGCAGTAATTGTAGATAGATTCCCAAAAAAATATCTCATTGGGCTTATTAAAGCTACAGAAGACTTTCACAAAATGAAAATTTCCCCTTCGGGTGAGTGTATTCTGTGGGCCCAAAAATTTTTTGATGGGGAGTGATTTATGCCTCCTTTGAAAGGGTTGAAAAAAAATTGGTGTCCCCCTTTTGGAGACTGAGGGGCCAGAAATTTATGGTAGGTTTTCCTCGTAAAAATTTCATGACGAAAACTACAAATCCAAACTGTGTGCCTTACCTGAAATCGGGGGCCCAGTTAATTCTTCCATAGGGGAGGGTTTGAGCCATGCAAAATTGGGGAATTAGCATTGGAATAAATGAAAATGAAGAAAGCAACATTCTTTATCGGAGCAATCCTGAGAGAGTAAAATTTGAATCTGGACAATCTGGGTGCGACTTCGGGGGAGATAAACCATCCGAATTTCCCACTAATTAAGAATGGGATATGGACAATTAAAGGGGTCAGCTCCGGAACTAAATAAGACACCAGAATTTTTTAACTGCCTAAATGAAATAAATGCTGAGTATTAAATTTAAAAAAATTTATAGAAAAGGTACCTCCTGAGCAAGCAAAATTTATGGTCCCCTATTTTTCCACTCACATGAAGAAGGGTTTAGACCACTCCTTGAGGATTGGTTTAATTTTGTGCCAGGAGTAACAAAAAGTACCAGTTTTAAATGACTTTTACAGGTCCCCTCGTTTATGAAAAATTTGGAATATCTTATTTAAATTTCAGGATTTAAAAATTATGCCTTTTAAGGGGTGACAAAAAAAAACTTTCCAAAGGGGTTTACAAGAGGCTGACCTAGATTATACCCACTCTTATGCCCGAAATCCCCTGACCCACTTTCCCTTTTGAAAACCTTTTGTTTGGAGTGTATTTTGGTGCTACATCCGTCGGGGGTTCCAATTTAATCAACGATAAATTCCACCTTAAACGTAAGGAAGTCCTTGAGAAAGTAAAGACAAACAAATTTTTTTGTGGGCAATTTTCCCGGGGGTGTGTCAACGAAGAGGCTGTTGATGACTTTTTGGGGGAAAGGGAAAAAAATAAGCAAAGTCAAATAGCCTCTGAGGGGAAGGAATAGTAATTCGCCAAATTAAAGGACAAAAAAGAAAGATTTCCCCGGAGATGAAGTGTCAAAAGTATAATGTATTGGGGGTTTAAAATTTGGGGTATTGGAAAGGATTTTTAGTTAAAACCTAATAATTTCACTATGCCCAATAAATTAAATAAAAGGGTTTTTTCGCTGAAGTTTCCAAATTTTTGACCCCCAGGTTTTGTGTCACCCTTACTATAAGAGGGGAATTTTAATACAGGAAGCATGGAAACTTAAATGTGCTTGGGGTTTTAATTAAACCCGAGGAATCATTAACAGTGGGAGAAATTTAATTGGCGATTAGAAAAATTTTTAAAGTTGGAGTTCCCTTCCCGGTGCCGATCCAAAAGGGGGGAAATGTATCCCATTTTTTGTGATGCTTTTAAAAAGGCTTTGGAGCTTGCTTTCCTTTTAAAGTAAAAGTGTATCTCTCTTGTTATTCTAAGGGTAAAGTTCTCCAATAAAATTTTTGACCTGCCTCATTTGGAATTAACAGCCCTTTATGTAGGGGTCAAATTTTTCTAAAATTTTTAAAAAATAAGTTGCAGGAGATAAAAAATTTTCGACACTGTAATTTGGTCTGAAAGAGGTACCTTTCAAGGATTCGTAATGGGGAAAAAGAAAAAATTTTGTACGTAAAAAAAAGAGTGGAAATTAAACAGATGCAAAAAGGGGGTAAATATTTGGGTCAGCTAGTTTAAAATTTAATCAAATTTTCCGGTAGGAGAACCAGCTGATTTTTTGTCTCGAGGTTCCTTATGCTATATTTGTAAAGCGTATCATGGTTTAAAGGACCAAATTTGGGGTTTTAAAAAAAATAATTGGCCTGTACAAAAAGGGTTATTGCCCTGTTAAAATTTCTGTACCCCGCTCCAATGTTTTTCCTTCCTGCCCTGATATAAAAAGGGGTTTTTTCTTTACCAAACTAATCAATGTAACATGTTGGGTTTTTAAAATTTTAAAAAGATAATATCTCATAAGTTTTCACCTCTTGAATATTGGGTAAAAAAAAGGGACAAAAAGAAATCTATGGAAATTTAGATTAAATTTTGATGGAAAAAAAAAATTGTGAAAGTTGTAAAAAGGAAATTGGGGGTATTTTTGAGAACAATGTAATTAGGTGCAGAGGAGGTTAAAATGCTGAATGGGTATTATGTAAACACCCTTTTTTTTGCCCAAAACTCATCATCTAACAAATTTAATTGTTCTAAATGCCCATAAAAATGTAATGAATGGTGGGGTACAAGATACCTTAAATTGTATTAGGGAAACTTTCTGGATTCCACAAGGACGGCAAAGTGTAAAAAGGGTGATTAAATCTTGTGTAATATGTCGCCGTGTGGATGCCAGATCCTATATGTACCCAGGTCCTCCACCATTGCCAAATGAGCAATTTCAGTCGTTTAGTAAGGAACTCCGCCCAGCCGCAGTGTGGAAAATACTGTATATATTTTCCAGAAATACAGTAGTTATATGTAAATAGATGACCATACTGTATTTCATAAAAATTATATTATAAAAAAATGGGAAGCTCTGTGCCTGCGCAAAAGAGACTCGCCATGTTTGAACTGGTCAACACAAACGTTAGTGAATAATGGGAAGAAATTTTCGTGCTCTAGAGGTAAAATTGGGCTGACACCTCTCAAATAGGAGCAGAAATTGTTGGATGTGCAGTCCTGCATAACAAGAGAATCAGGCGACTGGACAGGACTCTAATTAGATGGAAACAGGATATTACTCCAGCTAAGTGGCTTATTTTATGTTAGATTCTGGCCAGTTTCTTCATAAATTTTTGACAGGAGTTAGAGTATGATACACCTTAATCTCCAGTCAAATTGGTGAGTGATATTAAGATATATTCTCCTTCTGTTATGTAAATGTGTGTATATATAATCATTTATTACTTTTAATGTACAGTCCACAAACTTATATATTTACCAGAATTCCTGGTGATACATATTTCATTTGTAATTAATAGGTCTAGAGCAACTTGTGGATATGACAGTTGTAGGTATCGAAGGGGGACATTTTTGCGACCTAGGTGTCCCAAATTCCTACTTGTCTATGTAACTTTGATTAATAATTATCTTTATCATTTACTGTTATGTACATAATGAGTTACATTCAGATAAATGCAATTTTCCACATTTAATTTGCCCGTTGGTCCTTCTTGAACCGGAGATAACTAGTGAAGTCATTAATTAGTTAATTACTTAACAATTATATATGAAATGACAGATGATAACATTGCTCCTTCAACGTGAGAGCTTCTGGCATTATCACTCCTATGTCTCTCATATTTGAACAAACACTATTGAGTGATTTGAGTTTGTCTATATTTTTTCTTCCGTCCTTCTGTAACATATTAACTGAAATTTGTCCTTATTGAACATCATAGTGTAATTAGCCAGTGGAAGATTTGGTTAATATCATCTTAGAGGCTCATCGTGTCTTCTGTGGATGTCACTCGTAAAATTCTAGTGTCGTCTACAGGGAATGAAGTGTTATCTATGGTTTATGTTCTTCCCTATGCTAGATATGAGAAAGAGATGTGAGGCAATTACTATGCTTTGTGAAACGGAACGTTCAAGTGTAGCAGCCTCTGGTTTCACTGTTTACTATTACTCTTTGTGTTCTTCTTGTTATAAAAGTTAAATATCCATCTGCCTATTTTTCAGTTATTCATTTTGCATGCATTTTGTGTGTAATTATTCCATGGTTGCACTTGTCGAAGCTTTTGAAAAGTCGTTGTGCATTACATCTGAATTTTGTTTGAATTCTGGTTATACAAGAACTGCGAGAGGCAGGAGAGACCTGTTCTGAACCCATGTTGACCAGGGATATATGCAACTGTTGCGTTTCCAGCTAGTGACAATGTTGCCTCTTAAAACTCTTTTAGAATCTTGATAATGTTAGACGCCAGCATCATCGGTTTAGTTATTTTGCAACTGTTTTACTGCCGTCTTTGTGTGGACTGAGGATATATCAGTAGTTTATAATGATTTTGATAACTCCAATGTCTCGGCTACTTTTTCAAGAATTGCAAGGTTTCTTGCAATTCTTGATGAATATGGAGTTCAAGAGTCTGGGTCTGGGACGGAGTGCATGGGCATGCAATCAGTGGTTTTAAAATCAAGTGTATAGATATAAGCCTAATATTTATGTGTAGATATAAACCTTCTATTAATACATTGTATTACTTGTAATCAGAGATTCCTATTTTTATTCGTTTTTTTTTAGAGAGAGAATGCACATTGTATCCCCAAATGAAAATATTAACTATAAAAGAGCCTTGATGTGGGTGATTCTTGATTCAAGGAATTGGAGCTACCCTCTTCTTTGAATCAAATTAGATTACCTTCCATTCTCCAAACGCTGTATGACCCGACAGGTATAGCGCCATCCATGAATACAGTATTAATAATACATGCACTACACACGTTTTGTGGGGGTTAAATTACCCTGACGTTTTTTGACTGTCTACTCTTAAATGGAGTTTTTTTGACGTTGTCTACTACTAGCTGAAAGTTTTGTGACGCAATCTGACTCCTGGCTGAAGGTTTTGTGATGCAATCTAACTCCTGGCTGAAGGTTTTGTGATGTAGTTTACTGTTAGCTGAAGGTTTTGTGACGTAGTCTACTGTTGGCTGAAGGTTTTGTGATGTAGTCAGTCCCTGGCTGAGAGTTTTGTGATGTAGTCTGCCTCTGGCTGAGAGCTTTGTTACTCATTCTATCCCTGGCTGGAGATAATAAGAATGTCTGCATACAATTACTGTCAAGGTAGCCTGGTAATCTAATTGATTCTTATATATCTCAGCATTTTTATCAGTCCTAAATTAAAATGTATACATAGGGGAATTTTTGGCATGCGTCTCCAGCCAAAGCTAGGGAAGAATACAACTTACTAGCGAGAACAGAAAGTTCTAGGCCAGCTAGCAATGAAGATAGATTTTTCACACGACAGGAGTGACGTAGGATGATGATGCCCAGCATTTTCAGTGAATATTTTATCACGTTAACGCGCTGCGAGGCCCGTAAAGGCTCGAACGAATTTTCTATTCCCGAAATACGACGAATTAATTATCGTTGGCATTGATCTACAGACTGCATTTTTCCCTTTTTGTAGCGGCGCTCTCTCTACCCTTCCTGCGTCCTCTGCTCTCCTTGCACCCACTCGCTCAATATCTCCACCTATTGATTCCCTTCTCGCTTTTTTTCCATGGCTTGAGGCATTCTCTTTATTTTCTGGCACATGTTAGAGATAGTTGGAGAGGAGTGGTTTGGATGACGGCGAATCACTGGGATTTAGTTATGGTAAGTTTTAGTAGTGAATATTGTGAGGCGGTGCTGCGGCCGCCGGGGTGACAGGGTTTGCACGCAGGTGTGCCAACCCTTCAGCACTGCGGGTCGATGCTGTGTGCTCGCTGTCTTACGGCTGCTAGGGGGTCGAGCCTCGGCTCCTTGTCTTTGTAGTGCTTCTGCCTCCAGCACCAGCTTGTTTTGCTGTCAACCAGCTTGCTTGTCTACTAGTTTTTGCTTGTCTGTCTGTTGCCAGCTTACGAGTTTACTGGCAGCTTTCCATCTTGCCTGCCTACTGCCTGTCGGCCACCTTGCCTGCCTACTGTTAGCCAACCAGCTTGACTGCCAGTCAGTTTGCCCGCTACTGCCTGCCAGTCAGTAGCTTGCCAGCTTACTGCCTGGCTGCCTGCCACTCAGCTTGCCTGGCTGCCTACTGCCTACCAGTCAGCTTGCCTGGCTGCCTACTGCCTGCCAGTCAGCTTGCCTGGCTGCCTACTGCCTGCCAGTCAGCTTGCCTACTGCTTGCCAGTCAGCTTGCCTGGCTGCCTACTGCCTGCCAGTCAGCTTGCCTGGTTGCTTACTGCCTGCCAGTCGGCTTGCATGGCTGCCTGCCAGCCAGCCAGCCATCCTGCCTGGCTGCCTGCCAGCCAGCCAGCCATCCTGCCTGTCTACTGCCAATCAGCTTGTCTGCCTGCTGCTTTCCTACCTTACGCCAATCTGCTTGTCAGCTGCCAGTCAGCCTGCTGGCTGTCTACCCGCCTCTTAGACTCCTGCTTGTCTGCCACTCTTCACCTCTTGCTTGCTCGTGTGCTGCGTCCTGGCTTGCATTCCTACCTCCACACCTTGCAATAATTCTTACTTTTTGAGAACGTCAGATTCCTTAGTAAATTAATTAACTTTAAGTAACAGCCTCGTTGATCAGGCCCTGAACCACCGGGAGGCCTGGTCGTGGACCGGGCCGCGGGGACGTTGATCCCCGGAATGCCCTCCAGGTAGCAAACAATAATTTGCGTATATTGCTGCATGCAATTCCTGTTCTGATGCTCAGGTTTAGTGGGTGGCACATGATTAGTATTGGCTAGTGGGATTTAAAGTCAATTAACTACAGTAGGGCCATAAGGTTTCACGCAACCTTTTCAAACCACCAGACAAGAGTATACTTTAATCCCTTAAATAGGGATCCAAGTAAACTCACGGTAGATATACGCTGAAATACACATTAGTGTATATATCCTGTGTATTATTTTTATTATTTATCATTGTTTTCTTTATTATTAATTTGCTGTTTTATTATCGGTAAAAAGTAAACCGGGCGGGATTGTTAGAGAATATAGCTGTAATTCATCAGATCAAGAGCCCTTCATCGTCATCCAACTTGGATCAAGAGCCCTTCATCGTCGTCATCCACCTTGGATCAAGAACCCTTCGTTAGTTTCAAGGAAAAAAGAAATACAATTAAATGGTTGCGGTTCTGGCGCTCAAAATGTCATATAGATCAGGACAGCGGCACAGTGCCACGAATCTTTTTGTTTTAGGCATAAGAGGGATGGCAGGAATAGGGAGGCGAAGGACAGGGATAGTATGGAACAATGAAAAAATGTTTCAGGGGAGTGTTTTTTGTCAGTGACGTGTGTGTATGTGTGTGTGTGTGTGTGTGTGTGTGTGTGTGTGTGTGTACTCACCTATTTGTACTCGCCTATTTGTGGTTGCAAGGGTCGAGTTATAGCTCCTGGCCCCGCCTCTTCGCTGATTGCTACTAGGTCCTCTCTCTCCCTGCCCTATGAGCTTTATCATACCTCGCCTTAAAACTATGTATGGTTCCTGCCTCCACTACGCGGTGTGTGTGTGTGTGTGTGTATAATATATATATATATATATATATATATATATATATATTATATATATATATATATATATATATATTAATGTATATAATACACAAATTTATTGGTGTTTAATAAAATATACAACGTTGTAAAGTGCATATTTTCACATTACATACAATCAAGCGATTCTTAATACCATTATTATTATTATTATTATTATTTATTATTATTATTATTATTATTATTATTTATCCGTTATTTCCATTACATTTTTATTTATTGTTATTTCTATGATTAAAGTTATATTTCCATTAGATTCCTATTATTATTAGCAGTCGTGTAGTATTTACAAATTCCGCGGTCATATTGACAGTAAGTTGTAGACAATATGTAGTATATACTGAGCTACTGGCACTAGTTAAGTAAGCAGCAGTTACACTGAGAGAGAGGGGAGAGAGAGAGAGAGAGAGAGAGAGAGAGAGAGAGAGAGAGAGAAGGGAAATGCACCAATATAGCCTGTCTTATTCAGGGTCAGGCTCGCCCCAGGCTTGCCAACCTACCCCTCCCCCCACTCACCACCACCACGCTTTCCAAATCAAAACATCCTTCCCATGCTTCGACGTTTCCGGGCAGACACTTCCGTGTTTCCGGTACCCGTGTTCACCGGGGCGTTTCTCGCCGCAAGAGGTATGAGAGAGCAGAGGGAGAGTAAGGACAGGTGGGGGCCAACCCTGCGAACAGCTGATCGATCGAGTGGGCTTGGCGCCCGAGGTGGCAACACCTGCTGCATCAGCTGGTCCAGAACTCATTATTTACACCACTATCTTCACACAGCCTGCGCCAGTATCTTCATACAGCCTACGTCAATATCTTCACACAGGTTGCTCCAGTATATTCATACAGCCTACGCCAATATCTTCACACAGGCTGCACCAGTATCTTCACACAGCCTGCGCCAATATCTTCACACAACCTGCGCCCAAATCATATCTTCACACAGCCTACGCCAATATCTTCACACAGGCTGACCTGCGCCAACATCTTCACACAGCTTGCGCCAACATCTTCACACAGGCTGCGCCAATATCTTCACATAGGCTGAGCCAATATCTTCACATAGGCTGAGCCAATATCTTCACATAGGCTGCGCCAATATCTTCACAGCCTGCGCCAATATCTTCACAGCCTGCGCCAATATCTTCACATACTATAGGTAGCCTGCGCCACTACCGTCAAAGCCTGAGCCACTACCTTCACTACCTGCACAACTATCTTCACGACCTGCTCCACTGCCTACATTACCTACAGCACTATCCACACTTAAACCGCTACCTACGCTGCTAACCTTTCTCACCTTGGTCTTGTTCAGATACATGCTCTCAGAATTCAAGAGAGTCGTGTACTGTATAATTTTATTGTTACAAGATAATACAATTCTGCAAGACTGCCAGATTGTGTTCTTGCCTGGGCCATGTTTTTATTCTCTCACTCATGATGTAGTATTGATGTTGGTATTTTTAAGCAAGCAGAATATTAATATTTTAAAAAGTACTGGCTGGTATCGGCAGGTTTTTTTTAACCGATAATATACACCTAGGGAGTATGTTGGTAGACAGCAGCCACCCAGGGAGGTACTACCGTCCTGCCATGTGATTGTAAAACGGAAATCTGTAATTGTTTTACGTGATGATAGGATTGCTGGTATCTTTTTTTTCTCTTATAAACACGTGGGATAACGGGTATATCTTGCTATTTCTACTTACACTTAGGTCACAGGTATACACTACACATTACCTATACCTGTGACCTAATACTACTGTACACTAACAGCTAGATTAAAGGCAGGTGAAATCGCAGATCTAGAGAGTGTACAGAAAACCTTCACTGCACATATATGTTCCATCAAACACCTTAATTACTGGGAACGTTTGAAGTTACTTGACCAGTCCTCACTGGTGCGCAGGCGAGACACATCATAGTCTACACTTAGAAAATCCTAGAGAGATTGGTCCCAAATCTGCACACAGAAAGCACTCCCTTCGAAAGCAAAAGACTGGCAGACGGTGTAGCATACCCCAATGAAAAGCAGGGCGTCGTGAGTACACTAAGGGAAAACACAATAAATGTCCGGCGCCTAAGACTTTGCAACAGCCTCTCACCAGGCATAAGGGGAATTACCACTTGACCCCTGGCTGCCTTCAAGAGGGAACTGGACAGATACTTAGTACCCGATCAAGCGGGCTGTGGTTCGTAAGTTGGACTACGCGCAGCCAGCAGTAACAGCCTGGTTGATCAGGCCCTGATCCACTGGGAGGTCTAGTCAAAGACTGGGCTGTAGGGGCGTTGACCCCCGGAATACCCTCCAGGTAGAATCCGAGTAACAATGTTGTTCACCTCTTGTCACTAGCCTAGCCTGCCTGTGGGATTCCTCCATCAAAGTCTTCATATCGTTAACCAACTGGAAGCCTTTCCTGATCTAGTACCATGGCACCCGTGCTACTGACTATCCTGTCCACTGCCACCCCTGCTTCCCACTATATATCTTGCTCAAGGTTACACCTCAAATTTCTCTTGCCCACGGTCACCTCTTTTTTTTACTTTTTACTATATATCCTGCCCACTCTTATCACTGCTGCTGACAATATATCATATTCGCTGCTGCACTTGCTGCTGACTATATCTCCGGTCCACTGTCACCTCTGCTTTTGAGTAACCCCTGAAACCCCTGTTGTGACTAGATACCCTCTGTCGACTGTTACACCTGCTTCTGGCTAGATGTCCACTGTCACTCCTTGTTTTGACTTGATATCATGCCCATTGCCACTCATTCTCCCATTATCGTTCTCAATACAGTTCATTAATTTCTGCCCTGTGTCATCCCTCGACAAATACTGAACATTTATTTTATGTTCGTTTATGATTGAATTAAGTTTGATTAATGCAAATAAACCTATATTTATAATTAACTGGCGAATCAAACTGGCAGGCTTACAAGCTTTGCACCACGTATCTTGCAGTATCTTAGAGCGTTGATATCCCCACGCACACTAAGATGGAGGACGTGTTGCAGACAGGACTCACAACAATGGTTTTAAGTTGGAAAAATTCAGATTCAGGAAGGATATAGGAAAGCACTAGTTTGGTAAGAAAGTTGTGGATGAGTGGAACAAACTACCGAGTACTGTTATAGAAGCTAAGACATTGTGTAGTTTTAAAAATAGGTTAGATAAATACATGAGTGGGTGTGCGTGGGTGTGAGTTGGATCTGACTGGCTGGTGCTACTGGGTCAGATGCCGTGCTCCTTCCTTAAGTAGAGGTGACCTGACTGGGTGGGCCATTAATTAATGATCTAAGC
>NC_069419.1:16264610-16280614 GCF_026875155.1 Cherax quadricarinatus | reverse complement strand
TCCCTTGGGAAAAATTTTCCGCAAAAAAGCCTATAAAACACTACCCTTTAGTAAATTTAACACAAAATTTGGCTTGTCTTGATTTTTTTGCTATACCAAAATAGGCCAAATTCCCAAATTACCAAAGACAGCTAAAAAATGACAAAATAATATTTTTACTATATTTCCACATCACCTCCCCTTTTTAAATCAACGAACAAAACACCCCCCCTCAGCCTGGGCACCCCACACCAAATTAAAGCTGCAAAATCTCATTTTCCTAAGTCTCGTCCACCCTTTCTGCCCAAATTCAAATTTTAGTAAAAACCCAAAATTCATTACACCGAACCAATTTTGCCCCCGGCTAAAAATATACAAAACGAGATGAAAAAAATAAAAGAGAATTTTGACAGTGTCAGTCCTACCAACTCTTCCAAAGACTCGGGGCTTTCCTCTCCTACTCTTTGTTTTTTCGTCTCTCCTTCTTCCCAACACCACACCACCTACTTTCCTCCCCACAACATAAAACCCAACCATCAAAACCCCCTCCAAAATCCCGCTAAAAAGCTTTAAATGAAACAAAATTTGCAATTCAAAATTCCCCCAAAGGGGGAAGATGACCGCTTTTTTCCAAATTTTATCTCCAAACCCTTTAACAACATTTTTTGTATACAATCGAATTTTTAATCAAAACATTTGCGCAAAAAAATTTTGTGATGAGGGCCTTTCCGAAAGGGGAAAAAAAAGGGAGTATGAGAATCACGGGGGGAAATGGCGTGTTAACAGGGAAAAAAAGGGGGAGGGGAAGGATGGGGGAGTGGGGAGAGTGAGGTAAAGAGGGGGAAATAAAATAAAAAGGAAAAGAAAGGATAAAGACGTATGAAAAGACTGGAAGAGGACTAATTATTCTAAAACTACCTTTGATCAAATTTTCTCGAAGATTTCTATTTTTTTCCCCTCACCCAATTTTAAAAACACTATATCATTAAACCCCCCACGCTACGAAATCAGGCCCACCCACGCAACACGCATTTGGAATTTCGTCACACCGCCTTTTCCCCCGCTGCTCATAAAGGGTTTTTGATCTCATCGTAGCTTTAACGATGACAGTAATGATGACGTGGCCGCGTCTGTCAGCCCCACACTCTTCACACATTCTTAATTAATGGCGCAACTTGCAATAGAGGAGAAAAGATATGAGGAGGGGAAGGAGGGAGAGAGGCTGCTTGTGGTGTGAGGGCTTGGGGATATAAAGGAGGAGTGGGGCTGGTGGCGGTTAGGGGACGAGGGAGGGTGATGAAAAAGAAGGAATGAGGAGAGGCTGAGGCGAGGGAGATGCTGTGGCATTGAGTGGGAGGGAGTGAGGAGAGGGAAGCAGGAGGGGAGCTCTTTAGGTTAGGATGGGAGGGGTAAGAGTTCAGGATGTAAATGAGAGGGAGTTCTGGAGTGGAAGGTAAGGACAGTGGAGGGTGAAGGTAGAGACTAGAGAGGGTGGATGGTGAGTGGAAAAGGGTGGAAGGTGAGTGTAGCGAGGATAGGAGTGTGAAGGTAGGAGAGTAAGGTGGGTGGATGGTGAAAGTAAGGAGGGTGAAAAAAGAGGGTAGGGAGGATGAAAGGTGAGGACGAGAGTGGAACGTGTAAATAGGAAGGGTGAAAGGTACGGAAGAAAGGGTAGAATATGAGTGTAGGGGTGGGTGATGATGACGAGACGGAAGGTGGAAAGAAAGGAAGATTAGGGGATTCTGGCAATCTTTCCCTTAATTACGATTATACATTACTCATACATGTATATTTCCGGGCTATTACTGGCATTTCTTTGAAGTGAGTGAACCCTAAGGTAAACTGATCCACTGTAATGAACATAATAACACTGATTACGTCATACACTAAGAAGGGTTATTATATCGTACCTTGAATATGCATACACATACATACCATTTGCAAACACTGAAAGGAGGAATGACCCTCTACGGCGGTAGATGAACGTATTAACGAGATATTACCGTTAGCGAAACTGCTAACCTCGTAGTTAACGCTAAACCCCCCCCCCCATTCCCCCTACAAAAATTTACTGCCTCCTTGAGCTACTACCGATCTCCCTCTCTCTCCTTTGCCCCCCTTAGACTATCCCAAATAGCGCCAACTCTGAAAACTACTGCTAGTTTTAATTTGTTTAGCATGCCTTTGTTACGGTAGTAAAAAATCTTAGTTATTAATTCTCTACAAAAAATAAAAAATTTAAATCAACCCCCGGGGTTTTGCATTAGAATTAATTTGAGTTGTGCCCCATAGCAGCAAGTAAAAGTCTACAATCCTAGTCACAAGCATTTAAGAAACATCAACTTAAAATTTCAAAATAAACAAATCACTACTATTCCTCTGTAATTTGTTTTTTCCTTTGAAAGTTTTCCCCGGGGGAAGACAGGCGCGGGCTTTCAAAACTGCCCCTCCGACGAGGCCTGAAACTACGTCTGCTTTTTTAAACCAAGTGGAAATTTTTGGGAACCGTGGAAAGAAAACCGATAACTAACTCCGCATGTGGCAAAACTCACTCATAATTTCGCAGTTTAAATATTCCGACATCTTTATCTTTACTATTTTTACTTTGTCATTTTAAGACCTATAATTTCATTTAATTCTAAGAAATAAAAAAGACATTAAATAAATTTTCGTAATTCCAATAAAAATATGAAAATATGCACACCAAGTAACTCCTAACCTTCAAAGTGATACTTCGCCCTTTTTTATTATAGAAACTATTATTTTTAGCTCTCAATTCCACAAAGCCCGACGATCTCCTATGCACAAAATAGCCCAATTATGTGAACTGGAGACAATAATGAAACCTATAGGAGGAAGGCAACAGACTTGCTTCATATCCTTTAATATATAGTCCGAGGTTGGCTACAGCCCCAATTAAGACAATTCGTATGGAGGGTCTTCCTTTTTGGTGAGGGGGTCATAGTCCTACTCTCAGACTTAGCCCATCAATGTCAAAAAAATTTTATGTCTATGGAGACATCTGATCATCATTTGCCTGTTTATGTGCGCAGAAATTTAAACGGCGGCTCCCTCTTGCACTCCGCCACTGAAAAATGTCATATTAACGCCCATCTATTAGAACACTTCCATTATGAACCTTTTGTCTTTACCCGCCCCCCCCCTCCCCCGCCACACGCTAATGTTAACAAAAAAAAAATACATTAGCAATAGGGCCGCCTGCCTATCTTCAGGAATATGAATGTTCCTCACACACCGCCGTATATAAACACACCAGAGTAAATGAACATGGCGTTTAGGGCTGCACTAATAACATACAGTAACCATCCAACAATATAAAATTTTCCCAAGAAAACAGGGCGTGCTAAGAGAAAAAACGCGTTTTGAAGCATGTCAGCAGAAACGACTCATGCCACACATTTCTTTTTGCTGCGGGATAAAAGGGGATTGTTTCCTATGACAAGTGTTTCTTAAGACATAATGCAAGTAAAAGAGCATACTAGGTAAAATAAGCTAAACTTCAGTGGGTGAAATGAATGAATTGGTCCTCTAAACTCTCACAAAATCATCTAATTCACTTTTCTTTATTAAGTTTTCGAAGTGTAAAAAAAAAAAAAAATCGCGGGGTATAAGTAAGGGAAATCGTTTTATCACCTGACCAGGATCACTATCCCTCCCTTCCCATCCTCACTATCCCCCTTCCCATCTGAAGTGACCTTCTTAAATCGATGCGTCGCCTTCCATAATTTTGCATCTTCGTTTGCATATTAATACTTTTGAAAGAATCTGGCTTGATATCAATGCCATTTACCGCAGATTATCATCCTGCTTCCCTACCGAACTCATCATGAATGCCACTCCCTTACACTACTACATTAACTAAGAATCATCAAACTGCACTCATCTACTTCAAAAACATGTAATTTAGTAACATTCCATCTGATCTATATTTTGTTTATTAACATTTATACGAGTAACTATATAAACGAGTCTAATGTGTTTATATTTAAACTGCTGCTGATGCTTAGAAAACCCTCTCGCCCTCCTCACTCACGTTTAGTCAAAGTTACCTACCGGACGGGGCATAACTTGACCTACTCAAACCCTTCATTTCCTAATTCGCCCCCAAATATCGCTATCTCCCGAGACACCCCCACTCCCCTCTTAACCAAGTCTCCCGTCTCCCCAAGCTAATGCACAGTTATTACACAAGCCAATAATTAGCAGTAGTCAGCCAATTAACTAGTTGGGTGCACATACACGATAAAAAAAAAAAAAACAAATTTTGGGAGAAAGCTAAAATTACTTTAATAAATTGTTTGACTGTTAATGTAAAAATAGTTATTCTGGTCAAAATTCAGCTAACTTTTTTTTGTAATTATAACTACTGCTAGAAACTTACACGTATATTGTAATTTGTTTAGGATGTGGCTCACGGGTTAGATGATAGTTTGCTTCACAACTCTTTGTTTTAAGTGAAGTTTAAAGGGAGTTAATCTGGCATAAAATCGCCGGGGATGTCAGAGGTGGGCATTACTATAATATTTTCAATGAGCGATACAGCTTCTTTAAAAGTTTTAATATCCTGACAACGATAAACATGTTTTTTTTCCTGTCCTAATACACTGTAAGAAAAGCTCTCTGAATTTGAATGCTTGACTTACATGGAGCATCCCCCTTTTGCTCAAGCGCTGATTTACATTTCAATTCAATTTAAGGATAGGTCGCCAGTATCGTTCTCCCGAATCACTAACCCAAAAACTTTCTACAATGGCAATTTTTGCACTAAAGGGAATTTAGTGACCAGTTCTTTCCCCCCCATCTCTTACTCTTAATTATTAATATAATCAAAAAGAAGCGCTAAACACAAGGACAACAGCGCTGCAGGGCAGGAAGGAAGCGAAAGGGGATCAGGTGGCAAAAGGGAGATGATGAGTAATAGTTACCTCAATTTTCAACAGTGCAACGATTTAATAATATCACTTGAAACAGCGTTTTTTTTTGGGGCTTCAAATATTTACACACGTACCCCCCCCCGCTGAAAGGTGGATGCAACATCTCCCGTTTTCTCTCTCCTCTCTCAACTACCAAGTTTTTAAGCCATGGCATACCTTTCTACCCTTGCTGAGTTTCGAATTTACCTACTCCCGGAGCCCAGCCCGGGGGAAAGACATCATATACCTATGCTACACAACGCCGTTGGGGGCCATTTGTTTTACCAGAAATAAAATCCCAAATGCAACACGTAATACCTCCCTCTTAAAATAAAATAAAAATGTGATTTTTATTTTACTTAAATTTTTTTTATGAAATACTGTGAAAAATGAGGTAAGCTTGATGAATAGATCCAAAACATTCAAAGATTTAATAATATACAGTGAAGGACAGTTTTTTTTTAATTCACAATAATATTCTTTTATAATAAACTTCTACCTTACATAAAGGCCACTAAACATGATATACAAAATTATTCACAGTTCATTCATTGCATATGAATAAACTACAAAACAAAGCTTACCATATACTACTAGTGACAATAATTACCTCACATTAAAAATGTTTAATTTTCATGTACAATTTACCTAGCAGAAGTAACAAAGCATTGCTTAACACTTCAGTTATACCAGTTTAAATGTCACACCAAAGGGGTATTGCTTATTTAAATATAAACCCAAAAGCAGGTAAGTTATCTACACAACAAAGTTGGAACTTCCTCTCAATTCATGTGCAAATCATGCTTCAAAACTTCTTATATGGCAAGTTTCATGGAGCAATATGACATTTAGTCTCGACATTAGCTATGCAGGCCGTCTCTAAAGGGGTTAGCTCTGGGGACATCTAGTCAAAATATCAAAGTACCATCAGTTACTACTTTTTCCCAAATGGCAAAACAATCAAAAACTTTATTTGAAAGTCACTGGTATTGGTTCTGCATTTTTTTTGCACTTAAAAACCATAAAGTCTTGAATTTCTTTAGTTTTAAATGGTTTGCATTAATGTGATCCACTCATTTCAAAATGTGAATACTTTGACTCTTCTGTGAACTCCATTTCGTGTATTATTAGTTATGTTACATATCACTTTTCCAATACTGATAATTTTTACTCTAGTGCTTTTAACTTATGTATGTAATAATGATTCACGTCCCCAAATAGAAAAAGTAATCTATAAAATTCTTTAAATGCCTGAAATAATTTGTCACTGACAAAAATAAATTTTCCCAATGTCTATTGTACGTCGTCACCCTTTCCCCCTAAAATACAAAGGCGGGTTTTCATGAAACTAAAAAAAGAGTGAATCGGGTCGACCTTTTCTCGGTATCCCCCGTCGGACTTTCTAGAAGTCTCATTTTAGTATCCCCAAGCCTCACTTTAGTCCGGGTCAGCGGGTGAAGCCTAGCCCCTCTCCTCCTGACTAACGTTCCTTCACCTAACGCTAAGTTGACAAGTTTTCTAAAGCTCTGTAAAGCTCTTTAAATTCTGTGGAAAAACTCAGACTGTACTGTAAAGCTCTAAGCTCTAAAGCTCTTGAATCAATTATCTGGGACTCGCAGTATAGTATAATTCACTGGGACAATCAGGTCTTCATCATTGATAACATTTCCAAGCCTTGACAACAAAAGTGAGTTAACTTGTTCATCTTCTTGCTTAGGACGAAGCGTCTACATAGTTTTAACTCGCTCTTCCTCGACGGCAGAGAAAAATTCACGAAAAAAGCGGTACAATTAAAAAATTCTTCTTCGAAAGACGCAATATATACTATTAATATATAAACATGTTTTTACACTAAAAATTAAAGATATATATATTTAATATACCATAAGATATCGATAATTGAATACAGATATACAAACATATACTGTTATAACCATAGAATAAAGTACCCGCACTAAAAGTTACTGACTCATATTGAAAAAGTTATTAGGGAAGAGTTAAAAAAAAACAACAATTAAAGATGACTAGGTTTTCCCCTACCTTGATGTGGTAGAGTTGATTTTGTGGCGGGTAAGGCGTTGAAACTGCTGAAGTCGGGCCTTTGCGCGAACATACCGCTCCCTCCGAGCCATGTCCCGTCACAAGAAAAAAAAACATCAACTTTCTGCCACAACCGTGAAAAAAAAAATGTTGACTGTCGGGTGAAGGTCAAATCTAGAAAGATGCAAGGAAAATTTTGGGAATTACAGAATGAAAAAAAAGAAAAAAGAAACATCACGGGAAATAGGCTGAAAAAACCTAGTCCCGCATTGCAACACTATGTAACAGGATATCGCTTTTAATGAATCATTTTTAGCATTTAAATAATAAAAAACCCCACGGCACAACTGTCAGACAAACCATTAATTGTTTTATAGCGATTACTCCCTGACTGCGGGGGAGTGCGGTTGTGCATGCCCCCCTCTGCTTTTTGTCAGAGAGCTCTCATACAACAATTGGCGCTGATATCCGACTAGGGTGAACACTGTCGGCGGGGAGCTGTTTCGTGGGCGTTTTCCCCCCTACGGCGCAGGGTTATTTCCCGGCAATCATCAGGAAACGTACGGATGCGGGAGATGGGGTTTAGGTGGGGCCCCGAAGGGGCCCATCGCATTTCGCAATTGAATTCGACGGCTGTGTACATTCGAGTCGTTATGCAAATTTGACATGGAGTTTTTGATTAACCCCCAGCTTCAAAGTGCGACTCATAAAGTTTCTCCCCCACTATACGGGGGTAAAGTTGCCAATGTCCCCTTCGGGGCGACGAGGAACTTAGGGAAGGTGTTTGCACAAAGGTCCCGTCATCGGGCAACCCAAAGGAAAGTGGGGGGCAGGGCGTACGTGGGACTCCGGGGGTACATTCCCCCTCAAAATGACACGAGGCACCCGACCCGTCATATGTCGTGATCCCGGGTTTTTAGGACCCAAATTTCTAGGGGCGAATGCGGGGCGCGACGGACATCGGGTTGTGGGGAAGTATGACCTATGGGGGGCGACGTGGGGGGCAGTGGGGGGGCCCCGGGGCGCAAACAGGTGGTGCCCAGTTCAGGGGGTTTTCGAAGAGGAGCTTTCCCAAAGGGGAAACCGAGGAGATGCCGTCGGGGAGTAAAATTGTAGAAGAGCCCTTTTTGTGGGCATTTGACGGGGGCAAGTTTTTGTGGGAGCCAAAAAGGCCACTTTGCCGGTACGGGGGGGGAAGTGCTCATTCAGCAGGGGGTGCAAGAGCGGGAGGAGGACCCGATGAGTATTAAAAATTTTACCTTCTTGGGGCGGGAAAAGGCTTGGTCCTGAAAGGTGCCTGTTTTACGGGAGATTTGGGGGGGAACAGGCGGGGGAAGGGAAGGGGACAACGCAGGCACAAGAGGATCACCAAGCTCTGTGCACAGGTCCAAAAAATTTTATGTTCACTGTGGGGATTTTTCGGTAACATAGGGGCGGTAAGGGGTTTACGGGGAAAGAGGCGCGCGCAACTCAATGAGTCCGACCCCCGCGCAGAGGGGGGGGGATTAATTCCGGACAGCCAGGATAAGGGGGGGGGCACGAAAGGGGGGGGGTGGATGTAAAACCACATTTAAAAACCTGGGCAAGGGGGCCCGGGAAGGGGTGAGAGGAAAAGGGGGAAACTTTAAAAAGGGCCTTAAGTGCAGACTGTGAATGTGAATGGACTGTGACGGGTGTAAAAGGGGGAATTTTTTCGTATGCCTTACGTCGATAAGAGGGGACTATCTTTCTACGGGAGCAAAATTTCAGGGAGTAAGTCTCGGGTGGGGGGGTATCGGTGTTTGATCTCATCGGCACTTTTAAAAAAGGTGGTTGGGGGTTTTATTGAAAAAGGGGGCAGCCCGTTTGTTTTTCAAAGACGTGAAGGGGGGGGGGGGGGGAGGGTGTTGCGTGTAGTGGGTGGTGAGGGGGCAAGGTAACCTTTGTAAGTGTGTATGCACCAGCGAAAATGAAAAAAGCAAGGGGGATTTTTTTTGTGTGAAAAATCTGTTTTTTTTTTCCCCGGGTTTACCTGAAGTGGCCATCTAGGTGGGGACTGGAATTGTGTGATCAGGAGAGGGGATGGGGAACCACGAGGGGGGGGCAATTTTGACAGCTTTACGCAATTTTTTTGGTGGACTTCTTGAGGGATTGTAGGTGGGGGACGGGAGTGGACATACTTTCGTGAGGCGAGGTTACGCACTGGGTTGGAAAGGGTTTTGTAATATCCATAAGGTATTTCAACGTCTGCCGACTTTTGAACTATTTTTTTCAGATCATGGGCGGTTGTCGCAAATGAGTGGGATTCTCTAGCTTGTATCTCTGGGGGATATGGAAATTAAAACGATCTTTTGGGAAGATAGGAGGGTTGGGGGGTTTTAACGGAGCTGGGGGGGAAATTAAAGAGGTAAAAGGTGGGAGGACGGGTGACGGGGGGAGGGTGTGGCAAAGGACCGGATCGCATTATTAGTGAGGGGGGGAAAAAAGGATTTTTTCTTAAAATTTGGGTTGTTTAATTATTGGAGGACAGGTTAGGGGGTTGTTAGAAAAAGGACGTAGGGGGTGCTATCCGAGGGACGACATTATAACTTAAAGAGCTTTTGGGGGGAAAATTTCGGACGAGGGGGGTTTCCAAGCGGTGAAGAATGGCGGGGGTGGGGAGGGTTATGGGGAAAAGGGCCGTCTTCGGTTGTTGCGCAGACAAAAACAACTCAGCAGGCAACAGCTTTTCCCATTTTGGGGGTTTTCTTGATCGTGGGGGAAAGGGGCGGGTCGGGTTTTATCCACACAGGGAGGGGATGGGGTTTTTTTGCGGATACGGGTACGAAAATTTTGGCGGGGGGAAGGGGGAAAGGGGATTAGGGGATTTAAGAGGGGGGTGGAAGTGGCCATGTAGGTTGGAACAGGATAGGAAGTTTTGGGGGGGGGGACATAACGAGGGGAAATATGGAGAGTTTTTGATCCAGCGAAAGGCAAACCCCGGGGAATCGTGGACGCCGGGAGTTTATCAACACAGGGGAGTTAAAAAAAGGTTTTTTGGGGGGTTTACTGATTTGAAAGGGTAAGGGGAAGGTTGGGTAAAAGACAGGCAACAGTTTAAAGAGTTTTGGGTACCAAAGGGGAAGGAACAGTTTTTCCTCAGGGACATAAACAATATCGTTGTTATCGCGGATTAAAGTTATTTAAAAAATTTTTTAGAAATAGGCCAAGGGTGTTGTAGGGGGGTTGTTGGGAAACCCTTTTGGGGTTGCCAGGTAGCAGGGGGTGGGACATGGTCTTTAAGGGATTTCGTGGAAAAAAAGGGGGGGGGGAAGGGGGGGTTTTGGTTGCATAACTGGCAAAAGGGCTTATGATAGGGTGGGGCGAGAGGGGTTGGGCTACCTTGGAAAAAGGGGTAGGGAAGAAAAAGTAGGGTGGGTAGAGGGGTTTAAAAAGAGGGGGAAAGGGAAGTACAGATTAATGGAAGATTAGGGGGGGATTGTAATGGGGGAGCTTAGACAGGGGGGGTCCTATTCCCCGCTTTTATTTTGCAACGGACCCCTTTTAAGAATGGTGGGCCCATATGGGCTTAGGAAGGGGGTTGGGGGGGGTACGGGGGGGTTTGGCCCCTTTCTCAAAGGGATGAGAGATACCACTGTATTTTTTTGAGAGGGATTTTAAAACGCCTTAGATGGAGTGTCGACACGTTTGCATGTGCAACTGGTATAGGGTAAATTCGGAAAGTCCATGGTTATGGGTTAGGAACTTGGGGGGGGCGGGCGAGTGGGGGGTTTCAGTCAAAAAGCGGGGGATTCATAAAAATTTGTGGTCTAACATGCAGATGACGAGGTTTCCGTGTTTAAAATTCGGTCAGGTTGGTAGAAAGATACGGGTCGATTGGGGCATTTCGGCCTTACATTTGACCCTTGGCACTGCCATTGTAATTAACGTTTTTTTGATACAAGGTTTGGCATGGCTGCCGTGTTTCCCTTTAACGGGGACGGCAATTGCAACTATACTTTAAAGGGGGGTTTTAATTTTTGTGGGTTTCAGGTTGTGATTGGTTAGAAGGGTGAGTAATTTCCTGGGGCGTCAGGGGGGTTGGGTTTAATGAACAAAGAGGAGGGGCAAAATTTTCTTTATAAAAGGGGGTGATGAGGGAGGTGTGAGGGGGGGGGTTGGGTTTAAAGGGACACAAAAAATTGAAACCATGTTTTCTGGGACGGGGTTGAGGGATGTGAAACATTTTGAGGCTGGTGATGGTTAGGGTCTGGGGAAGGAAAAAAAGTAGGGTTTAGGGGCGGCGAAAGGTTGTGGGTCCGGTGGAGGGATTTTCCCCCCTGATCTGGGATGAATGAGAAGGTTTTGGTTTAAGGGTTTCAACCCCCCTGGCTGAGGTGTTTTACGGTTTTTTGCAGGGATTTTAAAACCCTCGGGAAAGGGTCTTACAGCTAACGGGTGGGTTTAGGGGGGGGGGGTATTGGGAAAATTGAGGGGGGGATTCTGCATTCCATGTATGTATTTTTGGAGGGGGGGGGGAGCGTCAGGGGTTGGTTTGGGAGGGGTTGCATAAGATAAGTGGTCAAACTTCTTTTCCGGGCTTACTTTATGTGGGGGTATGGATAAATATATTTGGGGTGTGGGTACATTAGGGAATTATGTCACATTATGTGGGAATGAGGGGGGAAAAGGGTAAGTAGGGGAAGAGGGGGGTATTGGGTTTACGTTTCTAAAACGTTGTCCCTAATAGAGAACTTTTTTGGAGGAGGGGGGAGCGGGGTTTCTCTGAGGGTATAGAGACCTTTCATTTTAAAATTTTATTAAATTTTTAAATTATGGGTGGGCAGGTAGGGGTGGACAATGTGTTATTTAGGGCGCAGGGGGGAAAACGGGGTCGCCTCCTGGTATTTGCGGGGAATGTGAAAGAACTTGGCGTATGATGTTATTCATGGTCTTGACAGTAAAACTCAAATATTTGGGGTTTGTTTTTCATAGGCATTGTTCTTATATTACTTATCATGTTTTAGATGCTTGTAGAGGGTTTTATGGTTTGGGCCTGTTTATTAAAATTTCTGTGTTTTTTGAAAATTGTTTTTACCTTATTCCAATACATAAATTAATGTATTTACGTATATGGTGTCCCCAAATTTTTAATTTACAAAGTGACAAAATACAATTGGTTGGGTTTTGTTAATCTATACCAATGCAATTGGGAAATTTGTCGTTTATTGGGTTTTCATGGTGTAGGGTTTTCTGTAAGGGTGGGGAGGGTTTTTTTGTGTTATCTAAATTTTAGTTTTGTGTTGTTTATGATTCATCTGTGTAAACCTGTTTTTTTTCTTTATCTATCTCTTGTATTGTATTGTTCTAAAAAAATATAAAAAAAAAAAAAAAAAAAAAAAAAAAAATTTTTATATTTATTTTAATAACCAAATTTTTAAAACCCCAACAGCCATCTTGGTGATTAGGTTTAGGATGGGAGCGAAAAAAGGGAAATTGGTTTGGGGGAGTGATAGAGGGGGGGGGAAGAATAGGTCAAGGGGGGAGCGTCTTTTGGTTTCCATGACAACGAAGGGGCAGTCAAAGGCACCCCAAAACCCGACAAAGCACTTGAGAATTCTTTAAACCCTCATAACAATTACAAAAAAAAAAAAAAAAAAAAAAAAAAAAGTCCAGTCTTCCTGGGTCGAGTGCTGGCGCCATATTTAATAGGTACCTCCCCTTCACGTAGATTGATTAACAAGCTTTGTCCGAAACTACGAATTAACTAGTCCACAATGCCGAAGTAATTAGGGATTAAAGAACAATGTATAAAATCATAAGGGTACCCTTAGGTATAGCCGTACTCACTTGAATACACAGAAGAAACACGAAAACACCGAGCTCCTCTGGGAAAGCAGAAATCTATACACGAAGGGAAATGCTGACCAGTAAGTGGAAACTATCGAACTTAAATTAAAGGGCCTTACGGAACCAGAGAGACAAAGGAACTTAAAGCTATTAGTGAAATTAAAAAAATTCGAAATATTTCTTTTCAAACCCAAAAAAAAGGCAAATACCACACTAGATCAGCCCTTACTCGACAGGAGGGATTTATACAGATACAACAAGGGAAAAGAGTGAATTTTTGAAAAACCCCCTACGACCTGTTTGTGAGCCACTAATCAAAGTGAGGACCGACAATCCCAAAAGATTTCATGAAAGACCCAAAAATTCCCTCAATGTATGCCAGATTTTTCCCACATTCCTTAACTCCGATAGACTTTTAAAAAACCATTGACAAAATGCCCTGCACTCAGCCCCGGGGCCCCGCTCGTGGGAAATCCGTGTTCTTTTAAACGCAAGAAACCCCTCTCACGGCCCTAGTACACTAGGGGGAGCTTTGACATGGGGGAAATTCCACAGTCACTTAAAAAAACGGATAGCCCCACTCCATAAAGGGGGCAGCAAAACATTAGCTAAAAACTATAGACCAAATAACTATAACGTCCCACATCATAAAAATCTTTGAAAGAGCGCTAAGAAGCATGATTGCAAGCCACCTGGATTTCCAAAATCTGACAATCAAGGCAACATGGGTTCAGGGCAGGTCGCTCCTCCCCTCTCACAACTACAGGATCACTATGGTATGGCCTTGGATGCACTGGAAGAAAAACAGAATGCAGTTTATAATATACACAGACCTTGCAAAAGCGTTTGAAAAAGTGCGATCATGCGTAATAACGCACAAAATACGTGCTAAATAAATAATTGGCAAAGTGGGGAGATGGAAATTCAACTTCCTAACCAATCGAACACAAAGAGTAGTGGTCAACAGATTAAATCGGAGGCTGCCATAGTGAAGAGCTCTGTTCCAAAAGGGCCCAAAATACTCGCCCCCATCCTGTTCCTCATCCTCATATCAGACAGACAGATGTAACCCACAGCACCGTATCATCCTTTGCAGACGATACTAGGATTTGCATGAGGCTGTCATCTACAGATGACACAGTTAACCCCCAAGAAGATATAACCAATTTTTTCCAATGGGCAACGGAAAACAATATGATGTTCAATGAGGACAAATTCCAACTACTCTGTATGGAAAACTGGGGGAGATAATAACTAAACAGAGTATACTACAGACCTGGCCATACAAAAGAGCAAAAAATAATGTAAGGGACCTGGGAGTAGTAATATCTGAGGATCTCACTTTCAAGGTTCACAACAGTGCCACGATCACAAGTGAAAGGAAATGATAGGATAGATAAAGAGAACGTTCAAAACGAGAGATGCCAAGCCAATGATGATCTTTTATAAAGCAGGTGAAATTGCAGATCTAGAGTGTACAAGAACCTTTACTACACGTATAAAGTTCTGTCAATCACCTAACTACTGAGAACGCTTGGAAGCACTTGACTTGCACTCGTTGGAACGCAGGAGAGAGAGATATCATAATCTACACTTGAAAACCTAGAAGGAATGGTCCAGAATCTGCACACAGAAATAAACTCCCCGACGAAAGTAAAAGACTGGGCAGACGTTTGAAAAAACACCCCCAAATAAAAATAGGGGCGCCATTGGTACACTAGAGAAAACACCAAAAGTGTCCGGGGCCCAAGACGTTCAACAGCCTCCCACCAAGCATAAGGGGAATTACCAAAAAGGCCCCTAGCTACCTTCAAGAGGGAGCTGGACAGATACTTCAAAGTCAGTGCCGGATCAGCGGGCTGTGGTTCGTACGTTGGACTACATGCGGCCAGCGGGTAACAGCCTGGTTAAATCGGCCCTGATCCACGGGGAGGCCTGGTCGTGGACCGGGCCGCGGGGGCGTTGTTTCCCCGGAATAACCTCCGGTTAATATAAACATATACATTATAAAATCGTTTTAGCTTACCTGCAAGTACCGAAGACCCTTTTGGGGTCGAACGAGGAAGATGATTATTATTAATAATCAAAAAGAAGCGCTAAGCCAAAGGAAGATGGGAGAGATTAAAGATAGGTTTTGTGAGAAGAGTCTAGGATATCATTTTACTATGTCGAACGCACGGCTTGTCCCTTAGACAATAAAGAACGATGCTGACACCAATTGATGATTAAGCCAAATGGATTAGAGCCAACATTCAGGTTTGATGCAAGAAAGGGAAGGGCAGTCTAATTTCTACGTAATATTATTATAAAACAAAAAGAAGCGCTAAGCCACAAGGGCTATACAGCATTTCTACGTATAACAATAAATCAAGAGGATTATTATTATAATCAAAAAGAAGCGCTAAGCCACAAGGACTATACAGCTAAATCAAGAGGAAATTATAAATTTAAGAGGGAATTGGATTTGATCCGAGGGAGAGCTCCATTATTATGATCAAGGGGGAAGCGCTAAACCCGGAGGGTTATACAGCGCCTTGGGGGGATGTGAAAGGCATTCCAGGCTTTAAATTTGGGGAACTGGAGCACCCGATCAAATTCCCTAATCAAGAGCCCCCCACCACATCAAGGACCTTCCTTGTATCAAGAGCTTTTCAGTAGCATCAAAGCACCTCTTGAGGGGAGGATTATAATAATCAAGAGGAAGCGCCCAAACCTGTACGATTATACAGCGCCTGTGGGGATGGAAGATATTCAGGCTTAATTCAGATCCAGTGGCCTACATCAAGAGCCCCTCACCAGCATCGAGCCCCTCACCAGCATCAAGAATCCCTCATCAATATCCCCTCACCAGCATCAAGGAACCTTCCTTGGGGGGTTGAGGGGAGGAAATGAGCTCTTAAATTAAAATTCTGAAAATACTTCGTAAATTACTTACATCGTATTATTTAAATTCGTATTATGAAAATTCACAAGTTATTCGGTAAGATCAGTGTTCAATTCACTGTGAAAGCTAAACCCGTATGGTCATACAGTTCCTGAGGAATGGCAGTAATTAGACTTCATCAGAGAAGGGGAGTTTTTCCTGAGTCCCATTTTGAGGTAACCGCTGAGGCTACCTGATCAACTGTGTTTGATGTATCTGTTGGACTGTGGGGGGCGGCCCAAGGTGATCGATCAACCCAAAAACCGGGGCCTGGGCTGGGACCGGGCAGGGGGACGGTGACCCCGGGAAACGACTCCAGG
>NC_069419.1:16254852-16264110 GCF_026875155.1 Cherax quadricarinatus | reverse complement strand
TATTTGGGGAGGCAGGATCCATACATTTCTTAAAGAAAAGTTGAAAAGCTATGGGCAGGGAGGGGCTAGTAGCAACAGCGAAGAGAGGGGCAGGAAGCTACAAGTCGACCCCTGAAACCACAACTAGGTGACGCGCGCGCGCGCGGCCCACACAAAACACACACACAACACACAACACACACCACACACACACACACACACACACACACACACACACACCACACACACACACACACACACACACTAACACGTAAACCCACGCAGGAAGTAGTTTAGACAACTAAATGCTCGTTTCAAGGCTAAGAATAAACAAATCCGGCCGACTAAGTTAGGAGGCGGGGCTGAGGAGTCAGATTTGAACCTCGGAAACGCAAATCGGTGTACTAGTAAATGTACGAAAAATAAAAAAAGACGCGAATATTCTAATGGCTTTTAAATACTGACTATTAAGCAAAACAGAGGTGCAACAGTTATGTATCTTTTTTCCGAAACGTTTCGCCTATACTCGTAGGCTTCTTCAGTCAAATTTCAGAGGCATGAAGATGTAGAGACGATTAATCAGTCGTTCATCATCCTTGTACGAACATAAATCATGGTAAAATGCCCATAGCGTGACCGGATGTACTTGTTTATAGGTTTCTTGGGTTGTTCCCTGCAGCCTGGCCTAAGGTCAACCTCCTATATATTGTTCAGTCAGGCTGTTGCTGTTGGACCGCAATAGAGGTGCCTTGATGCTGGTGAGGGGTTCCTGTTATAAAGAACTAGCGTAGCCTCCCGTTCCTTTGAATCAAAATTAAGTACCTTCCGTTCCCCAGGTGTTGTATGGCCTTGCGGGGTTTAGCACTTCCCGATTAAAAAAAAAATTGCCGGTTAGTACCCCTATTACATGCACACCAAAATACACATGTTTGTAAACAAAGCTTAGATTCATTAAACAGCAAGGCCCAAGAGCTAAAGCCCGGTCCTCGTGAGTACGTGTAGATAAGTGTCGTGCTAATGATATTTCGTGCAGGATGCACGTTTACACGTTAGCCCTAGTGTTGCGGGATGCGCTAACCCTATCAAGGAAAAAAAAGATTATACAACGCGTCCCCGAGCCCGTCCCCCGGGGTCCCCATGCTGAGAGAGTTGACCTACAAAGAGAAACTTAAGAGTGTGTGACACTACTGGGAACATTTGTGGATGTGTCATATACAAATTTAAATAGTAAGCCTTAACCTATTTTTACATAAGAACATAATGGAGGGAAATCTGCGGCAAACCTACTGGCCCCTACTAGGCAAGTTTTTTTCCCCTTTCCCCCAAATCCAAACATTCCCACCACGTATTGAAGGAGCTTCAGCGCCTCATGATAGGTGGGTCCTGATCATACCTAACACTTCTTACTCATATACTACTTGTCTAAGCTCTTTAAAGTTCACCAACGTTTTGTCTTTTGTGACCCTACTTGGCAGATTGTTGCACTCACTCATGGTGATGGTGGGAAATAAGTCACCAGTTGACTTTTTTGGGGTAGGTTATCGTAGGTAATTTACACTATGTATGATAATTGTACTATGTGCACCTGTGCCGAAATTAACTTACTTGGATGGTGATGAGATGGTGGCGGTGATGGGATAGTGGTGGTGGGATGGTAACAGTGATGGGATAGTGGTGGTGGGATGGTGATGGGAGTGGTGGTGGAATGGCGACGGTGATGAGATAGTGGTGGTGGGACGGTGATGGGATATGGTGGTGATGGTGAGTGATGGATAGTGGGGTGGACGGTGATGGGATAGTGTGGTGGGATGGTGACGGTGATGGGATAGTGGTGGACGGTGATG
This sequence comes from Cherax quadricarinatus, assembly GCF_026875155.1. Classification (NCBI taxonomy): domain Eukaryota; kingdom Metazoa; phylum Arthropoda; class Malacostraca; order Decapoda; family Parastacidae; genus Cherax; species Cherax quadricarinatus. The sequence continues at coordinate 16,262,287 of NC_069419.1, read as the reverse complement.
GGAAGTGGTGTGGATGTTACCTGGAGTTACCGGAGGTTATTCCGGGGATCAACGCCCCCGCGGCCCGGTCCAGACAGGCCTCCCGATGGATCAGGGCCTGATCAACTAGGCTGTTACTGCTGGCCGCACGCAGTCCAACGTACGAGCCACAGCCCGGCTGATCCGGCACTGACTTTAGGTATCTGTCCAGCTCTCTCTTGAAGGCAGCCAGGGGTTTTATTGGCAATTCCCCTAAAATGCTTGATGGGAGGCTGTTTGAACAGTTTTGGGCCCCGGACACTTAGGTGTTTTCTCTTAGTGTACCAATGGCGCCCCTACTTTTTATTGGGCGGCATTTTGCATCGCCTGCCCAGTCTTTTACTTTCGTAGGGAGTGATTTCTGTGTGCAGATTTGGGACCATTCCTTCCAAGATTTTCCAAGTGTAGATTATGATATATCTCTGCCTCCTGCGTTCCAACGAGTACAAGTCAAGTGCTTCCAAGCGTTCCCAGTAGTTAAGGTGCTTGACAGAACTTATACGTGCAGTAAAGGATCTCTGTACACTCTCTAGATCTGCGATTTCACCTGCTTTGAATGGAGATGACGGTGATGGGATAGTGGTGGTGGAATGGTGACGGTGATGGGGTAGTGATTGCGATGGAGTTGCTTCATTGCACTATTTCATCGCACGCACGCACACGCTCGCTCGCGCGCGCGCGCGCACACACACACACACATACATACATACACATACATATACATACACACATACATACATACATACACACACATACACACCATACATACAGACACACACAACACATCATCACACATGCATACATATATACACACATACATACATATATACACACATACATACACACACATACACACACACACACACACACACACACACACACACACACACACACACACACACACACACACCACACACACACACACACAGATGAACAAAAGAACAAACGAAGCGAGAGGAGCCCACCAGGCGTACCAACCCTGCCGAGCCTCGCGTCACTCTGGCTGTGGTTGTTGCTTCGGCAGCCAACAACCAGCTTTGATGTTTAACTTTTAAGAGCTACTCCAAACAGCTCCCCAGCAGAATGACAACACTCTGTGCCATGTCGGTTTCCTTCCTTTATTTCCCCCTATAATGCCCCCTTCCCTTCTCTAGTAATTGACATGGCGTCGAGAGAAGTAGATAAGATGAATACCAGATCGCATTTACAGACCAGACGTACTTATATAATCTCCTTTGGTGCGTACTTTATGTGACGTTTGAAAATGTGGGGTCATTTTGGCTAGAGCAGCAGCTCCTTGTTCGGTTATTTACTGCCATTTCTCTTGTTAACTAGCAATCAAGCGCCATCAAAAACCGGCCTGCTCTTCGGTGAAGCTGCGCGCTTCTGGGTAATTCCGTCTTTATGATCCGTGTCACGGGCAATACAGCGGCTCTGAATGTATTGTGTAAGAGGCCCAGTTAGTGTGTTGAAGCCAGGGCCAGCAGGGGGCATGGGAGGGGAGGGTCAGGGAGGACGTGAGTCGGCCGCCATCACAGTTTTTGCCTTCACATGGGGCCCCCGCCCCTCCAGCCCTCTAACGGGACTTGTGTTTTGTGTTTTTTTTCTCTCTCTTATGGGCAGTGGGATTAAAGTTATTTTTAGACCCCAAAAGTGAGGGGGATTTGTTGCGCAACATGTCATTTGTTGGGTGCTTTCCTTTGTTTTGGGTGATTATAATTTTGTTTTTGAAAGCTTCTTGTTATGCTTTTTATTAGTCTCCGTAATTTGGCTTTTCTTGATATTTGGTTTACATAATGCGAGCCTTCGCCTAATCTATCTCAGCTGCTCCGTGATACAGCTCGGTGCGTTTTGATAGAAGAAAAAAAAGAAGTGCATTAGCCTCTGGCCCATGGTAGGCAGTAAGGGAAAAGGGGCCTGGTCACAGACCGGGGCGCGGGGGCTTTTTGACCCCGAACTCCTCCGGGTTTAAACTCCAGGTATGCCTTTCTTATTTTATCTCCCCGGGTTTTTAAAGAAATTAAAATGCTATTTGACATCTATTTTCACTCACCCAAATTTCTTTCAAAACCATGCTATTTTTTCGTCAAACTGGAATTTTCTGTACACTAAAAGCTGTTTTTTGGGGCAGGTGAAATTGCAGAACGACCCTGATTATCCAGGGATCCTTTTCCGTTACTTGTTCCTTGGCGGGGAAAACGCTGCCATGACATCTCCGTTCAAAGCAGGGAAAATGCAGATCTAGAGAGTGACGAGAACCTTTACTGCACATTAAGGTTTCCCTCAAACACCCCAACACTGGAACCTTGGAAGTACTTGACTTGCACTCGCTGGAACCAGGGGGGGAGAGATATTCATAACAACTTGGAAAATCCTAGAAGGGCGCCATTGGTACACTAAGAGAAAACAAGGGTCCGGGGCCCAAAGGGACTTTTTAAACAGCCCCCATCTTTCAAAAGGGGGGGAATTCCCAATGGGCCCCCGGGCTTTTTCGAGGGGGAGCTGGCAGATATTTAAAGTCGTGAAAGATAAACCGGCTGTGGTTCGTACGTTGGACTACGGGGCCAGCATAACAGCGTGGTTGAGGGCCCCTGACCCCGGGGGAGGCCTGGTCGTGGACCGGGCCGGGAGCGTTGATCGCGAATACCCCCGCATGGGGCGGGAAACCAACGGCTTGGCGAGAGACCACCCCAATCGGGGGGCCTGCTGGGACCGACCCGGGGGGTGATGACCCTCGAAACCGACTACGGCCAGATTGTCCTGCATCAGTTTTCTGGCCCCTGATACGTGAAGGACGCTGTACTTAAAGGATTTTTTTGGGGGGGGGGGGGGGGGGGGGTTCGCCACCGCTTTTTCCTGGTGGATAAAGGGCCTGTTCATTTATTTATTTATTTTTTTTTATTTCCAATTGACACACATACGAGGACAAAAAATCAAAATAAGAGCGTATCCCAAAACCCATTTTACTATGCAACATTACGGCTGGCTTAAAATTAACTTAAGATTAAAAAGCAATGATAAATCATGAAAAACATTAATGAAAAAATTTACTATAAAGCCTGGTTACCAATACGCAACACATTTGGCATACACAAGAGAAAAAGACTGGGGGAGAATAAGTGGGATCCCACTGGGGTTTTGTCAAGGGCCCCTTGTTTAATTAATTACACATTACATAAAATATTTCAGGTTACGCGGGTACATACTTCAAAGTTGAACCACAGCCGATGTAAGGAGCACTCGAGAAACTTTTAAGTTCTCTCTGAAGACAGACAGAACTGTTGGTTTATTCTTATGTACTGGTTTTTTTTCTTTCCTAAGAATAAGGGCCTGGCATTTTTTTTCCCCATTGAACTTTTTGTAAACCTTTTTTTCCCCTCAGACATTGCCTAACAAAAAATTTTTGGCACTCCATTATCCTCAACCTATATATTTGTTGCCATTTTTGGTTTATAAGAAAATTCATTGCTGAATATTCCCCAGTTTAAAAAAGTTTAGTAATTTAATTAATTAAAAAAGGGCCCTTTTACTGAACCCAGTGGGATGCCACTTATTTTCCCCCAGTCTAGTTTCCTTCGTGTATGCCAACTGTGTTGCGTATTGGTGCCAAGGGTAAACTTTCATACTGCCCGCTTTCTATATTTTGATTTTTCTTTCTTCTCAAACTGTGCGCCTGAGGGGGTTCGGGGTCAACGATCCCCCGGGCCCCGTCCTTGACCCGGGGCCTCCCGGTGGATCAAGCCTTTATCAAACCCGGCGTTCTCTTACCGCAGTAGTCCAGGACAACCACAACCGGCTGTCGGGTATGACTTTAGTACTGTCCAGCTTCCCCCTGAAGGGAGCCAGGTGTGCTGTTACTTTTTATTTGACAGAATGAAAACTTTTCCATATCAGCTCATTTCAAACCCAGTTCTATCTAAGGTATACCACCACCCCCTAAGATAACCCACAAGTCTGCTAAGATCAACTAAGCTTTGTGAGTATGTGGGCCAGCGAGCCGCCAACAGGAACAGCCAGATTAACCAGGCAAACGCCAGAGAAGCTTGGCCCCAGGCCTGGCTGCAGATTATGGAAACCAGTCCCAAGTAACAGGTGTAAGGGGAGTTGCCAACCACGGGGATTAAACTTTGGTTCCTCGGCTGTGAGGCGAAGGTGCTAACTACGAGCCAAATTATTTATACTTTTTTGTGAAACGCTATCAAAGGTCTACCTACCTGGAGTCTACCTGGAGGGCATTCCGAGGATCACCGCCCTCGCGGCCCGGTCCACGACCAGGCCTCCCGGTGGATCAGGGCCTGATCAACGAGGCTGTTACTGCTGGCCGCACGTAGTCCAACGTACGAACCACAGCCCAAACAAACAGCGTTGTTCTCCTCCATTGTCCACCTCTTACAGTGCCTTTGTTGAAACCATCCTGAGATTCATTGCTCAGATTATGTTCACTGAGGTAATTTCGAATCTCATTCGCTGAATAAAGAGGGTATAAATAAGGTGTCGAAAATATCCGAGAGACCGAATTTTTTAACAGTTATTTAAACCCAGAAACTTTTTCTTTCCAAGTCAATACAGTGTAAGTGCTTCTTAATGGTCATTCACTCGTACTGCACGGCAGTGTTTCTTGATCATTTTACCCACTTCTTAACCCGTTATTTGCGTTTCCCTTTCCCTCCCCATCTTTGTTTCTTCTTACATAGTTCCCCTAATTATTGTATATTTATGCCTCCTGTCTTACATAATACTGTTTTGCTTTTACATAACATTCTCTCTCTCTCCTCTTCTCTCTCTCTTCCTCTCCCCTCCTCTCTCTCTCTCCTCCTCTCTCTCTCTCTCCCCTCTCTTCTCTCTCTCTCTCTTCTCTCTCTCTCTCTCTCTTTTCTCTCTCATTTTCTCTCTCTCTCTCTCTCTCTCTCTCTCTCTCTCTCTCTCTCTCTCTCTCTCCCTCTCCCTCCCTCCCTCTCCATTCCTTCTCCTTCTCCCTCTCCCCTGCCCTACAAGTTTTGTTTGTCATGGGCGACTGAGTGTCTGGTGTGGAACCACATGGTGCAGGGGTGCACCACCCATGAAACTCTCCATGCAGTGTTGCCACCCACCCATGGAACCCCCCTTTGCAGTGTTGCCACCCCCCACATGGAACCCTCCTTGCAGTGTGCCACCCACCCATGAGAACCTCCTTGCAGTGTTGCCACCCACCCATGAGAACCCTCCTTGCAGTGGTTGCCACCCACCCAGGGAAAACCCCTCCTTGCAGTGTTGCAACCCACCCATGAGAACCCTCCTTGCAGTGTTGCCACCACCCATGAGAACCTCCTTGCAGTGTTGCCACCCACCCATGACAACCCTTCTTGCAGTGTTTGCCACTCACCCATGAGAACCCTCCGTGGCATTGTTGCCACCTACCCATGAATACCCCATTCCCCTTTCCCCCAGGAGCGGTGTTGCTACCCACCCACAAACTGGATAATCCTCGGGCAGTGTTGCCACCCACCCCAAACATCCACATACGAGCCACCCACCCGCTGCTCTTCTCATGTGATATAAAAAAGATTAAAATATTCACTTTTAGAGAATCAGATAAGACTGAGGCGTTGTGCTCGTCTCAGGGAAATGGAATTATCGGGAACAGCCTCTTGGGATTAAACTCCCTTAGCATGATATGTTTGTTTATGCCAGAAGAACTCACACAAGAGGCCTTGTATCCTTCAAGGAGGGTACCTTGAAAGTGCAGGCCCTCTAAGACCCTTACGGATTTAGCGCTCTTAAAATAAAATGAAGTAATGATGATAATGCTATAAGTTTTATATCTACTGGCACTGCATTTTCAGCCTGAAAGTGTTTTCAGGCCTGGGCCTGGCCTGGTCTCAGACCAGGCGTGATGGATCAAGGACTGATCAATGGGTCTGTTTTCTGAATGGCCTAAGTCCGACGGACGAATACCTTGAAGACAGCAAAGGGTCCGTTGGTTATCCTCCCCATTCCCTTTATATCTTGGGGCCCCCCTTCACTTACGTGCTTGTCCTAAGTTTTTCCCAGAGTGAACCAAAAATGAGTCTATAAAATGAAAAAAATTCTGCAGACTTTCCTAATTTTGTATAACAAAAATTTCCCATTTTTACTTCGAAAAAACAATTGATTTACCCCCTCACCCCCTACGGGCCCGGACCATGAAACTCCAATTCACCAACAACTAAAGAAGCCATTAAATATCATAAAGGGGGAATCGGGGATTAGTCATCCCACAGTCTTTGAAGCCCAACTGAATACCCCCACTCCCAAAGGGGGCAGCACAAAGCAGTTCCAAAAAGTATAACCGAAGCTCTGACGTCCCACATTAACAAGATTTTTCGAAAGTCCCCAAAGAACCAGGAATTCAATCACAGGGAATTTCAGCGGTTGCCAACCCATTCATTGGGGTTCAGGACAAGCGCTCCTGCCTTTGACAGGGGTCTTGGATGCACGGGAAGCAGTTAAATGCAGATGACTTTACTTGACTTTTTAAAAGTCTTTGGCAAGTGCAAAATTGGGCCCCAAAATTGCATACCGAAATAACTAAATACGAACACAAGATGCTTGGCAGAGGTTGCAAGATACCCCGGGTAAAAAGCGGGGGAGCAATGATACATTGAAATAAATTATATGAAGTGAAAAGGGACCAAATTTTTAAACACCCCCCTCCATGTTTTTAGGGAAATTACAGTTCGGGCATTTTAAAAAAGGGGACCTCAATTTCCTTTAATCATTTCCTGATCAGCCGGCTTGATGCATATTTTGGGACTGGGGGCGGCGGCACTAACACTTGTCGATCAGGTCAGAAACACAAAGGGCCTGGTCGGCCCTCCCAGGGGGTCAAAACCCCCAAAAACCCCATCAACCGTCCCTTTTTTTTCTTTGGGGGGCATTTTGTACCGCGGGCGACCGCATTTTTCGTGGGAAGTGTTTTTAAAGTGCAGATTAAAAACCAAACTCTTCAGGATTTTCGGGGTTAAATTATGATTATTTTCTTGCCTGATTTCCAAGTCTTCAAGCCTTTATTTTCAGGTTACAACGTTGGTTTTGATACAATTTTTGGGAGAAATCAGTACATTTTTCAAAACATTCACATTTATAACATCTTTTTACAAGTCTTATGACGCAGTCCCCTGGACCCCCTTTGTGTGTGTAATCTTATGACTACCGCCCGCAGGAAGGGGTATGACATCATAAGATCTGTTAAATTGGTTCTTCTAGTTTTAAAAAAGGGGGTTCCACCGCTGTGTGTACTCACAACGCACCCCGGGTCCAGCTTTTACTGGAAGTCCCTGGGGAATTTTTCTCCTAGTTTCTCTCTCATTCACTCACCTTCTCTCACACTCCGTCTCATTCCCGAGGAAAAACACTATATCACAATCATTCTGGGGAATGTTCTCGGACACACCTGAGG
>NC_069419.1:16242352-16249852 GCF_026875155.1 Cherax quadricarinatus | reverse complement strand
TGACCAGGCCTCGATTCGATCCTCAGTTCATTCAATGGATCAGTAGCTCTCGATCATCAACTGAAGGGTACCTGGTTCCAGCTGACCTTTATAAGATCACGTCATGAGTTCGAGTATGTTCCGCAATACTCGAACTCATTTCTTTGATTATTAGTCTTGATCTGGTCGTGTCTCAGAGATTATCATGATAGTTTGGCAACCCACCAGACTTGTTCGAATGTCACGGTATTCTAGGCTATAATGAGTTTTACGCTATTGTGAACCTTCAGGAAGGCGACACAGACGGACAATTAGGCAGATCATGTAAGCAGGCAGGGCAGATACGGACACGTAGGCGGGTAGACAGACATGTAGCCAGGCAGAGATAGACAAGCGAGCAAACACACTCATCTAAGAAGGCAGAGAGGCACGTAGCCAGGCAGATAGATATTTTGGTAGGCAGACAGACGTGCAGGCAGGCAGTCACAAACATGCAAGCAAGGAGACACAGATACACTATGTAGGCAGGCAAACAGACACGTAGGCAGAGGGCGCAGGTGGGCAGGCAGGCGGGTTGGTGTAATCAATAGATGGAATACTTGGCCCACCACCACCACAGCCCAGGCCTAACACTGCTTCACCCTCCAACCCAAGCATTCCTACATTCCTGAACTCCACATCTTTCCTACACCAAACCCTCATAAGGATTTGGGAACTCTTATGCTATTTAGACGAATGACTACACTCCACAGTAAACCCTAACATAGATTTAAGAAATTTTAACCAAATTTGAAGCATTTGTTCACAACTTGCCCAAATAAATTCTTCACGTAGGTTAACTCCTACTCATATTAGAAATCTTGACCATCTTAAAAAAGAGTTACATATCAATAAACATTTTTCTACAAGAACTAGAGAGACTCGTGTATTTTTTTCTCTTGATGAAGGGGAGGGTAACTCGAAGCCACTAGATCAAGCACCCCTCACCAGTATCGAGGCAACCCCCTTTGAAGGGAGAAATTGTGCAGCTGTTTTCCCTGGTGCAGCTCAGGCCAATTACACCACGAGAGTCAGATGACAACGGCTTCAATGTCCAATTATCTCAACGGTAATTAAACCATTAATCGTCAAATTGCCTGCCGACAGCCCGTTATTATTGCAGTTTTTACACTGCTATTCCCCTTTGTGTCAAATTATATATTTTTCATTAGCTCTACCATAAATCAACACATAATTACGTTACAACTTAATGGACTTGTTACTGTTTTTTTCAGTAGGTCTCGTTTTTAATCAGATATCCTGCAGTGTATTTGAGTGAAATGTCAGTTTACTAATTGTCTCGAGTGGCAAACTCTTAATGAAGGTGCAGTACTGCTTGTGACTTGCTCTTACTGACACTATAATAATTGTATCTATTAATTATTATTATTATTATTTGTGGAGGGACACTAAATCCTATTAGGGGTTATACAACTCCTGTTATATCTCTTAATGATTCCGAGGATCATCTCTCCCACTGTCCTCTCTGAACAGGCTTCCTAAATGGGAAAGGAAATATCAGAGGCAGGAAATCTAAAGAGAAAAAACGGAGAGTTAAGCGTACGTTGAATTTGGGTAGATGTTAAGATGATATTACTGCCGGTGAACATGAAGTAAATAATTGTAGGGGAAAATGCGAGCTTTCAGGAGCTCAGGCCAATTTGAAGCTTTTGTGGAATCTTCTGGTCTTATTCAGAGACTCGGGGTAAAATAATTTAATGTTCAGCGAGAATGGAGTACTATTATGACTATCCACATTCAAATTTAAAGATGTGAAAAGGAATGGATATATGAAGAATAATGCAATTCTCGCTGGGCAGACAAGCCGAAGCTTGATAACATACACGAGAGCATTACGTGCATATTATCGCGTCAACAGAGAGCCGGTGACTCGACATTACGAAACCTTCATTCCCATGCTTTCCTCGCCAAGTTTTCTGCCTCAGACATTTAACTGCTGAAAATGTTGGCGTTTCTTCTTGTTGGTTATCGCTTTAGGTATTATCCCGAAAGTAAAATTCTACCCGTGTCGTAGTAAAAGCAGCATGACATTATAATGTCATTACTTGCATAGTGGGATAGGTAATACTTTTACTTTTTTTCAGTCTACCAATCATCTTCCTGCATGTGGTAAACAAAAGAGCAAAGTACGAGAGCCAATGGGAGCTGCTTTTATCTCGCGTATTCGAAGGGTATTACAAACATATAAATGTTGTATTTTACCTAGGAGAGCAGTAATTCAGTGAAAATAATTTTGTCATGAATCACGACTATTCGTACAACCGAAAACCAACCTGACTACATAATTCATGGGTTTATGAGGACACAGAGAAGCGACTAGAAAGGGAGTTAAGCCAGACCAGCACGCATTCGGACGTGTCGACACATAGCTAAACTGGGTCGTGGGTGTGACGTCGCGGGAAACAGCTGATCGGTGCACACTCCAGGCTGGGCGACGGGCGGGTGTGCTGCACACCTCACTCACCACCACATATTACTTGCACTATCCTCAAGTTTTACCAGATACTCTTCGACTATGGTGTCACCGGGTTTTCAAGTATCAGCAGCAGTAATGGGAGGAAGTTGGAATCTGGTATTAGAAGGACTTGAGGTAAGGAAAGTGTTTTGTTAGGGTTTCTTTGTTCGTGAGTGCGCAGGTTGGTTACGTGGCTTGGCGCAGCCCGTCAGGGTGGGGCTGGTGAAGCCTTTGTTAGTATTACTTTTTTTTTTACTATCTTCATTCAAGCCTACTCGTTTCAAGACTATAATAAATATTTTAGTATATATAATACATATGCGATAACGAAACTATTACAACAATTAGTTGAATTTAACTTAACGCTACAATCGTATGGGTAACCCGATATGATCACTGCAGTCTCGCCAATCCATAATTTTTTTCCCCAGTGTTGTGTATACTGCCTGTAGAGTGTTTTAAACTAGATATGCGCTTTCATTGGCAGAGTTGAGTTTTGCCTGTCGTTAACACAAGCCTTAGAAGTTCTTCAGCTAGGTGGTTTGTAATATCGATGAAGCCTACAGTGAATTTTTGTTATTCTAAATATAGCTTCGAGAAGCTTCCACGGAATCACCAGATTGTCTTGAGTCATGGCTGTTGTGTATATGCATTTGTGTTCTACAGTAATTCAATTTCTTTCTAGGCACAACTCAGTAGTGAATAATTTACGTGTACTTTTTTTTATTGATTATAAGTAAATAATGTCCGTTAAAATTGCAATTCAAGTGACTGCCGCTTGCACTCACTGGCAACTTTTCTGCTTTCACTGAAGGGAAGAGCCATTTTGGTAAATGTTTACCGAACGTTTGTTACTTCTGCAAAGAAATAGCAACAGCAGTTACGAATATAGATAAAATAGGTCAGTTTTATTTCCTCTGTAAATATCGATCAGTAATGGACAAGAGGCCGTTCCAGAAGCTTCGGTGAGCTGTTCTTAGTGCCAGCCTGTCTTCAAAATAGTTTTTCAGCGCTTTTATGTTCAATATGTGAGCGATCAGAGCTGATTGATGACCCATACAGGTTTTGTTTAGCCAACGGCAAAAGTAAACATAAGTTAAATTTAGGTTACTTTAATCTTAAGCTCATAGAATTGTAGCTAAACGGCAGTAGAAAATTGCATAACGGGAGGGTAACCTCCTGAGTAGGGGATATATAGTTTGCTCGTTGCTCAATCCTTCAGAAATTGCACACTTATGAGGCAAGAAAAAACTCCGCTCTGGTACAGTACTGGTCTCATTAAATTTTAAATTTTGGAAAGAAGACACACACAACTTCGGGCCAGGGAGTAGGACTTGATCCCTGCCATCACATGTAAGGAGTGGTCAGTACATTATTAAGCGTATGCATAATTGTTACAGGAAGTACCAAAACCTTTCCTCGTGAATATGAGGCTGTACAAAAACTCGATAAGATATTAATTTTTGCCTTTTTAAAGTGCAACTTGTTTAAGAAGCTGTTTTATAAGTTAATATTAACCAGAAAATTTCTTTTTCAAGCCACAAACAGCATGCTGTGATATGGAAATTTAGGAATGTAGTTGGTATTTATTGTCTTGATGCATTATTACATTAATCCCCGCAGTGGAGCAGGTGAAGGTGCTCTTTATCCATAAGAAGAATAAGAAAATAGCCTTCTCCCTTGACTTAGATCCAAGAAACTAAACTTATACTTTCCTGCCCTGGATCGAACCTGAATACCTCCCATTCCCCAGATGTTATACGGCTCCTACCGACTGAGCGCTTCCCCAAATTAAAATAGATTACATTCGTGGTTGGAGCACTAAACGGACAACTGGGGAATGTGAGGCAATCAGGTTCGATGCAAGGAAGGGAAAGACAGGTCCAAGGTTCAGTTCCTTGGACCGTGCCCCTTGTTGGCATCAAGGAACCTCAGTTCAAGGGTGCACAGTTGAAAATAATGTGGCTTAATAGCTGAAAACTTAGTACAGCTTTTGTTTTGCATTTTAATTCCTTAACCGGGCACTTGTAAATTTTCTCTGCACACGTATTTAATGCTTTCGCTATCTTTTTTGATACAGGTCTCATTGGCTTGTCTCGATAAATAAGAAATGCTCCGTAGTGAGTAGAAATGAGTGAATAGTATTTGAAATTTTTGACAGGGACTTTAGTGGACGGATGAGGACTTGAACATTGTGCTTCGTTGGAGAGCATAACAGGTGCGAACAGAAACACTTGTGTCAACAAGTGTTTGAAGTGAACCTCGTCAAAATATCTTTCACTGGTATGTTTTCTATTCAAATTTAAGATTGTGGGCATAAATGCCTGTGTGATACCACTTTTAAATTAAAAAAAAAATATTTGGCTGTTTGACCCCAACAGATTTGGGGCTGCTCTCTAGGTACAATAATTATGAAAATGAAGGTTCTTTAACTTGTGTGTGTTGTACTCTTGATCTTTTAAAGTTTTTGCTATATATTTCCCCTCGAGGGAGGTGCCTTGATGCTGGTTACAGTGTAGTCCAATCGCAAGGGATTGGGCCTCGTCTCTTCTTGGATCGAACCTGAATGTCACTCATTCTCCAGGTGCTTCATAACCTGTACGGGTTCAGCGCTTTCCCTGAATATAATATTGTATAGAAAAAAAAATTCCTAGTATGAAATGAGACTATCATAGCGTGGAGGTATAGCATTTTGTTCGACTACCCGGTTTGGATTGGCATCTGCAAGTTTAAGATGTCCAAGTACCATGTAGGTGAGGGGGCTTTTGATCCGAGGAATTGGGCCCATCTTCAATTTCCTTGGATTGAACCTGATTGCCTTATATTTCCCCCGACACTAACCCTTATGGGCTTAGCGATCCCCTATGAATGTAAAAAGTTCTTAATCATAGTAAATAAGAAGTCTTCTGGCAAAGAAGACTAGCTCACCCTGCCACAGTCCTTGACCATTTCTTAATCCCTACGGATTTAGAGCTCCCCATGATAATTGGTTTCTCTACCTCGGCAGACAAGTTTTCTCACGTTTTTGCATATGTAATATTTCACAAATGGTTTTAGCTTTAATATGAAAAGTTCCTTAAAATCCAAAATTAGACACCTTTACGTCAAGAATATTGTTCTGCCTTGAAAGTATTCAAGGCAGGAGAGATATCAAAAGTGGAAAAATCTATAATGTTTTACTAGCCCTTGTGGCTTAGCGCTTCTTTTTGATAATAATAATAATAATAATAATATAATGTTTTACTGCCTGCGTAGTCAATTGCATTTACACTACTGGAAAAACTTCAAATATTTGGAATGGACTGTGGAAGGAGGAATAAATGCAGTACCTGAGGATATGTATGCCAAAAAACAAGGCAAATACCACATCTAGTATCGGGCCCTTACTCAGACGGGATGAGACTTAAACAAATGATAACAAGGAAATGAGTGAAATACTGAAATCCCAGTACGACTCTGTTTAGTGAGACACTGATCAGTCTGAGGATCGACGACCCAAATGATTTCTTCATGAATGAGCCTCATGACTCCATAAATGTATGCCAGATTTCAGGCATTACCCTAACTCCGATAAACTTCGAAAAAGCCATTGACAACGTGCCCATGCACTCAGCCCTGGGCCCAGACTCGTGGAACTCTGCATTCATTAAGAACTGCAAGAAACCCCTCTCGCGTGCCCTAAGTACACTATGGAGGAGGAGCTTGGACATGGGTGAAATTCCCCAGTCACTTAAAACAACAGATACAGCCCCACTCCATAAAGGTGGCGCTGTATAGCCCTTGTGGCTTAGCGCTTCTCTTTGATTATAATAATCCATAAAGGTGGCAGCAAAGCATTAGCCAAGAACTATAGACCAATAGCTCTGACGTCCCACATCATAAAAATCTTTGAAAGAGTGCTAAGAAGCAGGATTGCAAATCACCTGGATTCCCAAAATCTGCACAATCCAGGGCAACATGGGATCAGGGCAGGTCGCTCCTGCCTCTCAACTACTGGATCACTATGATATAGCCTTGGATGCACTGGAAGAAAATCAGAATGCAGATGTGATATACACAGACTGCAGAAGCGTTTGACAAATGCGGTCATGGCGTAATAGCGCACAAAATACGTGCTAAAGGACTAACTGGGAAAGTGGGGAGATGGGTCTTCAACTTCCTAACCAATCGAACACAAAGAGTAGTGGTCAAAAGAGTTAAATCGGAGGCTGCCATAGTGAAGAGCTCTGTTCCACAAGGCACAGTACTCGCCCCCATCTTATTCCTCATCCTCATATCAGATATAGACAGAGATATATACCACAGCACCGTATCATCCTTTGCGGATGATACTAGGATCTGCATGAGGCTGTCATCTGCTGAGGATGCGGTTAACCTCCAAGAAGATATAAACAAAGTTTTCCAGTGGGCAACGGAAAACAATATGATGTTCAATGAAGACAAATTCCAACTATTCCGTTATGGAAAACTGGAGGAAATAATAACTAGAACAGAGTATACTACAGACTCTGGCCATACAATAGAGCATAAAAATAATGTAAGGGACCTGGGAGTAGTAACGTCTGAGGATCTCACTTTCAAGGATCACAACAGTGCCACGATCACAAGTGCAAAGAAAATGATAGGATGGATAATGATAACGTTCAAAACTGAGAGATGCCAAACCAATGATGATCCTTTTCAAATCACTTGTTCTCTCTAGGCTGGAATACTGCTGTACATTAACATCTCCATTCAAAGCAGGTGAAATTACAAATCTACAGAGTGTACAGAGATCCTTTACTGCACGTATAAGTTCTGCCAAGCACCTTAACTACTGGGAACGCTTGGAAACACTTGTACTCGTTGAAACGCAGGAGAGAGGTATATTCTACACTTGGAAAATCCTGGAAGGAATGGTTCCGAATCTGCACACAGAAATCACTCCCTACGAAAGTAAAAGACTGGGCAGGCGATGCAAAATACCCCCAATTAAAAGTAGGGGCGCCATTGGTACACTAAGAGAA
>NC_069419.1:16200977-16241852 GCF_026875155.1 Cherax quadricarinatus | reverse complement strand
TTATTCTTTTTTTAATTGACAAAATGTGTTTATATAAATTTTAATGCGTTTAGCACTCTGTCATAATGCAAAATCTTTACACTTACATGATCCTTATACCATAAAAACCCTTAGATTTAATGAGTGTTATTTTATTTTGTCTTCATTGATATTATACAATAATGTTTATTTTTGTATAGATAGCCATATAGTATATCTAAACTGAAGTTTAACCCCTTTTAATTTCCCCTGCTTCTTTCTATTCATGCCATTTAAAATGATGATAATTTTGATTGATAACGATCTTTTCTTTTGGGGACTAATAAAAACTATTACCTCCTCGTGGCCTTAAGCCCACGCCCCCTATTATAGCAGGTACACGCATCTTATTATGGTCAAAGATACACCCCTTTTAGGCAATCTTCATCGGCACTTTAGTTATGGTCTAGGGTACAGGTACCTTATTTATGGTCGGGAAATCCGTATTTTCTTGGCAATATTAAAATATGCTTCTTATACTGGTTTTTACAGCTTTTATCTTTGACTTGGATTTACACAAACCCAATATGAAAAAAAACCCCTTTGAAAACACACCCAGAGCGCTTATTCAAAATTACATTTTATGCATTACTTCAGTTGACCAATAGTCTGTGAACAGGAACCCAACGTAAGATGTGCTTTTTTACATTAGTTAAACCCAAGGAAAACTTTGCTACAATGGATTTAATCTTAAGTCAGCAAAGAAAGATCAAGTTACATGCGCAAATTTTGCTTCATAAAAATAAATTTCTTCATTTGTTGCCCTGCAGTCCAAAAAGCCACAAAACTTTTAAACCCTCAAGACTTTAAGTACGAAAACACACTATGGCACCTATAGGATCGGCAAAGAGAAATTTTCAAAGAAAAAGGAAAAACAAAAATGGCGTATCCTGGGTTTTTTAACAGATTGGTTTGGGTGTGAATGTGGGTGTGGGTAAGCAATGGTGTAAATGTTGTTACTGATGTGGGTTAGGTGTGGTATTTTGTCGTTGGTGCAGAGTAGTTCGTGTGGTGTTGGCCTTCCATTTACCCTCACTTGCAAAACTTAAGATGCAAAACAACATTGGGCTAACCCCATTTGTGTTTGTGATGTGGCAGCACTGGAAATTTATTTGTGAGATATGTGTCATTTTTTGTAAAAGGGGGGAAAAGTATCAGGGTTTTTAAACAAATATCATATTTTTTTTTATAACTTATAAATTCATTTAAAAAACGAATTTTAAAGTTTAGATTTAAACGCAAAAAAAAATTGTGCCCAGAGATTGAGGGATCGGTTTTTGGATACTGATGCGAACTTGCTCGACAGGATTCACTTCTCAAAACTGTTATACTTCCTTTTAAAAAATTATAACTTATTCTTGTAGACCTTTGTACATTTTCTTATTACAAAAAAGTTTCCTAAAAAATAAACTTTTAAAAAACAATTATTTTATCCTTTTAAATTTATCTTTTTCCCTTTTCGTAAAATTTTATATTTTTTATATATATAATTATATATATATAAAATATTTATATATTTTTTAAAAATTTTTTAAACTTTTCGGCCGTTTTTTCACTCACAGCATTTTAAACCTATGTTAGTGATAATTTTTAAAACAAAAAATAAGACAAAATGTATCATTTGAAAGAAGTTTGGGAAATAATATTTTACAAAAAGCCAGTACTTGGCTTTTCCCCGGGTTTTTCATGGTTTCCTCCTTTAACAGTGTTTGTTCGTGTCTTCGCACCCCTTTTTTTTCATTATATATTTACTTAGGGCATGTTTTTGGTTAGTTTTTTCCCTATTCACTGTTTTCTTTCTCTTGGCTTATTTTTTTCCCCGCCACTTTTTTCACGTCCTTCATTCCTTTATCAACATTTTTTCCTTTTTATTTTATTTCCTTTTTATGTAAAATTTTTAAAATTCTATTTCAGCAAGTCCGAAATTTTTCTATTTTTAGATTTATTTTTTAACTGTTTTTTCCTTTTGGCCCCTTTTCTTTATCACCCTTTATTATTGCCCTTTGCTTGGCATGTGAATTTATTATCCTTTTGAAATTTAAGGATTAATCCTAGCTTTCCAATTAATTTTTCCTAGCTTGTTCTCTTCAATTAATCCTAGCCTGACCATTAGATTTTCCACGAGTTTCTCATACAATTTCTTTTATCTTATTTGGTTTTATTCATGCCTGATTTTATCCCTGCATGATATTTTTAGCCTAGCTTGTAATTAATATTTTTTTTCCTTGCTTGATCCTTACTTTATCCAGCTCGACTTTTTTTTTTTATTTTTAGCCTAACTTGCCCGGTAGATATTTGCTTGACTCTTGGGCGTTATTCTGTCTGACCATTAAATTTGATCCTACCTTTTCATCTTAGCTAGTCCTTCATATTTTATCATAGCTTGACCGATAGAGCTTATCCTAGCATTGTCCTTTGATTATATTAAGCTATGCCCTTAGATTTTATTCTTAATTTGTTCCCAAGATTTTATCTTGGCTTGCGTTTTCGACGTTATCCTGGCTTGCATTTTATATTGTATCCTATGTTGTCCTTTCCGTTTTATCTTGCGTGTTCCTTATATTTAATCCTAACTTGTCCCTGATACTTTATCCTTGCTTGATCCTTACATTTTATCCTAGTTTGACACATATCCTAGCTTGTTCCTTAGATTTTATTCCTAGGTGTCCCTTGTTTACTTATCCTCGTTGTAAACAAAATTTATCCATCGTTCTACTTTATCCTTGATATTTGTATCCTTATCCCTTCATTTTTTATTAAATTCTTTTATCTGAACATATCCTTATTTGTACGTACGTTGTATATTTCCTTGTTCATTAACTTTATCCTTCCCTATCCATACACTTGAATCATGACTGGTGTTTCCTTATCTCTTGATTCTTTGCTTAATCTTTGACAATTCCTAACTTTGCTTACCTTTAATGTTGTTTAACTTGTCTAGTCCTTGCTTAATATTAAAGTTATTATATACTTGCTTGTTATATTATCTTTGCTTAATCTTTTTTTTTTCAGACTTGCCTAATCCTTCATTTTATCCTTGTGTTTAATCCTTGGTTTTATCTTTGCATTATTCTCCGTTTTATCATTATCATTATCCAGGTAAACTCCAGGTATAATTGGCTATTAATTGGTTTTATCCTTGCTTAATCCTTAGTTTTATTCTCATGTAAACATTGTTTTCTTTTCACTTAATCGTTGACTTTTTTCCCTTGCTTAATCCTTAGGTTTATCCTTCAATAATCCTTGGTTATACTCTTGTTTAATCCTCTTCATTCTTGCTTTGTCCTTAATTTTATCGTGGTTTAATCACTGCTTTTTGTATGATTTTATCCTGGTTTAATTCTTTTCATTCTTGCCCTTTCCTTGATTTTATCCTGGTTTAATCCTTTTCATCCTTGCATTTTCTTTGATTTTATTCCGGTTTAATCCTTTCCATTTTTGCCTTTTCTTTGATTTTATCCCGGTTTAATCCTTTTCATCATTGCTTTTTCCTTTATTTTATCCTGGTTTAACCTATTTCATCCTTGTTTTTTATTTTACCCTGGTTTTATCCTTTTTGCCTTTTTATTTGATTTCATCCTGGTTTAATTCTCTTCATATTGGCCTTTTCCTTGAATTTATCCTGGTTTAATTATTTTCATTCTTGCCCTTTCCTTTATTTTATCCTTATTTAATTCTTTTCATCCTAGCATTTTCCTTGATTTTATCCCGTTTTAATCCGTTTATCCTTGCTTTTTATCCTTTTCATCCTTGCTTTTTCCTTGATTTTATCCTGGTTTAATCCATTTCATCCTTGCCGTTTCCTTGATTTTATCCTGGTTTAATCCATTTCATCCTTGATTTTATCCTGGTTTAATCCTTTTTATTTGTTTTACCCTGGTTTAATCCTTTTCACCCTTGCTATTTCCTTAATTTTATCCTGGTTTAACACTATATCCTTTTCCTTTGATTTTATCCTTCTTTAATTCTTTTCATCCTAGCTTTTTCTTTGATTTTATCCGGGTTTAGTCCCTTTCATCTTTGCTTTTTCCTCGATTTTATCCTGGTTTAAACCTTTTCATCATTGTATTTTTTCTTGATTTTATCCTGATTTAATCCTTTTCATCATTGATTTTTCCTTGATTTCATTCTAATTTAATCCATTTCATCCTTGCTTTTTCCTCGATTTTATCCTGCTTTAATCCTTTTCACCCTTTTTCTTTGATTTTAATCTGGTTTAATCCTTTTCATTCTCGCCTTTACCTTGATTTTATCTTTGCTAAATCCGAAATTTCATCTTTAAATGTTGGTTTTATCCTTCCTTAATCCCAGATTTTTATCGTTTTTAAACACTGGTTTTACACCTGCTTAATAGTTAGTTTTATCCTAGCTTATCCCGTATTATCTCTACTACGTCCATTCTGTTCTTCCTTTGCATAATTCTTCTTTTATTCTTGCTTAATCCCTGGCAACTTTACTCAGTCCCTAGATTTATCCTTAGTCATTCTTTGGTTTTTATCCTTGGTAAATCTCAGGTTTTATCCTTTTTTTCCCCCTTGGATTTAACTTAATCCTTAGTTTTATCCTTGCTTGGTTTTATCCTTCTCGTTATTGCTTTGGTTAATCATTGGTTATATCCTTCCTTATAACTTAGTATTATCCATGCCTAATCCTTGGTTTTATCCTTCATTAATCTTTGCTTAATCCTGATTATAGGCTTGCTTAGTTCTGATTTTATTTTTGCTTAGTCCTTGGTTTTATCCTTGCTTAATCTAGTTTTACCGCGTGTCTTAGTTTTACTTTTCGTTAATTTCCTTGCTTAACTATTTTATCATTGATTAACCTTTGGTTTTTCTTGCTTAATCCTTGATTTCATCCTTATTTAATCACTTGCTTAATCCTTGATTTCACCCTTATTTAATCACTTGCTTAATCCTTGATTTCATCCTTATTTAATCACTTGCTTAATCCTTGATTTCATCCTTATTTAATCACTTGCTTAATCCTTGATTTCATCCTTATTTAATCACTTGCTTAATCCTTGATTTCATCCTTATTTAATCACTTGCTTAATCCTTGATTTCATCCTTATTTAATCACTTGCTTAATCCTTCGCTTGGTGGATCCTTATTTTTCTATTTGGATAATCATTAATTTTATCTATTTTTTTTCCAAAATCTTTGGGTTTATCCTTGCTTATTAATCCTTAGTGTTCATCTTTGCTTAATCCTTGGATAATCATTGATTTTTATCTTTGCTTAATCTATGGTTTTATCCTTGCTTATAATCTTTGATTTTACCTTTGCATCTAATCCTTAGTTTTACCCTTGCTTATTCCATCTTTGGTTTCACTACTGCTTATTTATTTTATACTTGCTTAATCCTTGTTTTTTCCTTGCTTCAGCGGCTTCAGCGTTTATTCCTGCTTAATACTGTATCTTTGCTTAATCCTGTACGTTTAATTCTCGGTGTTACCCTGGTTCAATCCTTTATCCTTGTTTAATTATCTGTATTACACTTAATCCTTGTTTTTATCATTGCTAACCTTTTCCTAAATTCCCGATTTTTCCTTATTTTTTTATCCTTATTAAATCGTTGTTTATCTTTTGGATTTATCCATTCGTAAAATCTTTTAGCTTTCAAATCCTTGCTTAATCTTTGGTTTTATTCTTGTCTAAGCTTTTATCATTGATTATTCCTTGGTTTTTCTGCTGTTTACCTCAATCCTGTATTTTACCCCACTTAATCCATGGCTTTACGTCTTATTAATCCACTTCTCACCCTTAATCCTGGATCTATTCGTTCTATTTTCCCTGAATTTCCTCATAGATAGTTTTTCCTCGTTTATTTGAATATTATTATTATCGTTTATTTTACTATTCATCATATTTTCCTATACATCCTTATATTTTATTATCCGTCCTTATATTCTCCATCCTTATATTATCCATCCGTATATTTTATTATCCATCCTTATATTTTATTATCCGTCCTTATATTATCCATCCTTATATTTTATTATCCGTCCTTATATTATCCATCCTTATATTTTATTATCCGTCCTTATATTATCCATCCTTATATTTTATTATCCGTCCTTATATTTTACTATCCGTCCTTATATTATCCATCCTTATATTTTATTATCCGTCCTTATATTATCCATCCTTATATTTTATTATCCGTCCTTATTTTATTATCCGTCCTTATATTATCCATCCTTATATTTTATTATCCATCCTTATATTATCCATCCTGATATTTTATTATCCATCCTTATATTTTATTATCCGTCCTTATATTTTATTATCCGTCCTTATATTATCCATCCTTATATTTTATTATCCGTCCTTATATTATCCATCCTATTTTATTATCCGTCCTTATATCATCCATCCTTATATTTTTTATTGTCCATCCTGATATCCTGATATTTTATTATCCATCCTATTTTATTATCCATCTTGATATTTTATTATTCATCTTGATATTTTATTATCCATCTTGATATTTCATTATCCATCCTTATAATTTTATCCTTAAAATTTAATTATCCATCACTTATTTTCTCCCCTTTCCACTATTTTAATCGTAAATATTAATTATCTTTCATTTTTTTTATCCCTGTATAGTTCTTGATGTTATCCCTGTTTATTCGTCTATTTTTTCCCCTGGTGTATCCCTTTGCTTTATTCACATACACCACCTTTAACTTTAGTTCATCGTCAGACATCCGTTGGCTATCCTGAAAAAACAAACCTTTAAGTTATCATAAAAAACCTTTGAACGTTATCCTCACAAACGGCAGATCTTTAAACTTCGATACATTAGCTTTATCCTCCTACGCTCCATAATCCTTATCCACGTCCCTTTTTCTTTATTCCACACCCCTTAATCCTTAACCCACGCCCCTTAATCCTTATCCCACATCCCTTAATCTTTATCCCACACCCTTTAATCCTTAACTCACACCTTTAATCTTATCCCATGCCCTTAATCCTTACCATGCCCTTAATCCTTATCCCACACCCCTTAATCCTTATCCCACACCCCTTCATCCTTATCCCACATCCCTTAATGTTTATCCCACACCCCTTAATCCTTATCCCACACCCTTTAATCCTTATCCCACACCCCTTAAGCCTTATCCCACACCCCTTAATCCTTATCCCACATCCCTTAATCCTTATCCCACGCCCCTTAATCCTTATCCCACACCCCCTTAATCTTTATCCTACACTCCTTAATTATCACATACCCTTAACCCTTATCCCTCACACTTAAACTTAACTTTATCCTACCACACATTTTAACTCAGATCTTACACACCCTTTTATCCTCAGACATCCCTTACTTTTATCCGGCCACACCTCTTAACTTTAATCCCTCAAAAAAAAAAATCTGTCTATTCTACTACACCCCTTTATCCTAGGACACCCTCTTTTTTTTATCCTATTACACCCCTTAATTCAAAGATGCCTATCCTTGAGTTCTATCATCGCTTATTACTTAGTTTTATCCTTGCATATCTCTTAAATTTTTATCGTTATCCCTTGCATGTTATATAATTTCATCCTTCAGTTTATTTACAGTCTTCCTTGCTTATTCATTATAATCCATTTATTATTCTTATCTCTTAAATCGTTACAACTGCTCTTCTATACCTTTCATTATATATATTTTTCTTTATTTTGAATCTTATCGCTTGGTTTTTCTTAATTCTCGATTCTATTTATCTTTCATTTTGTCCACGCTTACCGCTCGCTTATCCTTCGATTACTGTCATACAACCTGTTCCTACCCTTTGATGCAATCCTCTCGTACTTCTTGACTTCGTTCTTGTTTGCATACTTATTTCATCCTCATTTTTTACCTTTATTTCATGTCAGCACTTATTACCACCCCCGCATTATTTGCGTCATAATGGTTGACTTAAATACAGTATTTTTCTGTGTCTCTCCCGAATAATCCGGTGTCCCGAAGGGCTGCCGGAGTTTGTGCTGGGGAGGGAGGAGGATGAAGGGGGCTAATATTCACTTCTGTGGGCCATGAGAGTGAAGATTTATAATACTAAACTGATCAACTTTCAAAAGAGAAATTGGTCGGAGGGTTAAACCTAATGACAGTAATTAATAATCACGTATTTCGTACTCTTTTTTACAATGATAATAGTGTAAAATCTTAGTGCGTATATATATTTAACATTAATTATTTTATATTTTATCTTCTTTGTTATTCGTGTCACATCGTGTGGGTAGTAATGAAATATAACTTCTTCAAATGTTTCCGAATGTTCTTTCAGCTTCGCCAATTAGGCTACCACTTTAGCCACCTCAAAGCAAGAGAAAGTTCGATGTGAATAGTTTATGTAAGTGTAGGACGGGTAAGATCATACAGAGGTCAGCGATCCCAGTACTGCTATCTCCCAAGCTCACACCTACCACCTGTATGCCTGCCTTCCTTCATCGGATTGATTTGATACAGCTGTTACAGTGAACATGGTACGAGTTGTAATTCCCTGTTCTGTTCGAGTCCTAGTAACTGAGAGCTTCCCTTCAAACAATTTAATTGTGTTTCTAGCACTGACCTTTACATTAATCATGAAAATGCAGTCCTTTCTATATGAAGCTGCACGTACCAGTAGACTGAGGTAGCTGTTATCTTCTAATTATTGTTCTTATGATGCAGCTGCCAGATAACAACCACCTCAACCTACCTGAAGCATCATATATGACACTACAACTCGACGGATAACATGAAGGTGAACGTTAGAAACACCCAAGCAGTTTGAAGGGTAGCACACAACCTGGAATCCATGAGACTCAGCAAGTACAGACTTTAATGTAACAGCCGTATCAAACTAATTCGACGACAGGTAGACAGGTGTCAGGAGTGAGATCAAGTGGTGGCAGTGCCAGAATCAGGTGATCTGTATATTATCAGCTTCACCTTCTCACACCTTTAGGCAGGCTACTCATGAATTTTCTTTGACCTGAAAAGTAACCAATAGTACCCAAATGGTGCACCCAAAGTAAGAAATCGGAAAATTTAGAGAAACTTTATTTTTTAACTGTGATATTTTGCAATAAGTAGTTAGAAAAATTTAAAGCTTGAGGAATTATCTAATTATTACAAATACAGACATATTTTCAACTAGGTTTGTATATGTGCAGGTTTTCGTGTTTGTGCTATTTTTACTGTAACAAAAATTCTAGCGGTCAAATGGACTAGCAAACTGGGGGTGAGAGAGAGCCTCTGTAAACAATACATAATGGCCAAGGATGAACAAGAGAAATATAAGCCCACCAACACACCCATTGCAAGCAATGTCCCACGCTCAGGAAGAGGCTACACTGTTTAATGCTCTGAAGTTGTGGGAAGGAAATGTCTTGAAAAGTTTTGTTGTATATAGACAAAAATCTAAATTATCGGGGATTTATATTCAGAGAATGACTAAAAAATAAGGTATTGTTTCTATGTAGAAAGCATCTACTAAAAGCAAAATTCTTCTATAGACATTTGAAATAAATGAGGTGTTTTATATGCAGATTAATATCCTCAAGAAATAAGTATTTGAATGCAGAGAATATCTTAATGTAACAAATTCTAAGAATAAAGCACATTAAAGAAGCAAAGATTGCCTACGTCGACACTGCAAGTCTCTTCTATGCAGAGAATGTCTTAAAGAAACAAGTTTTATAATCTATTTAGGGGTTTCGATATATAAAAGAAAATCAGAAGTGAGGTATATTCCTACGAAGACAACATCAGAATCAATCTTATCGTATAATGGTATTTTTCTGGAAGCAGCTTCTCTTGATCGTCATCAGTATAGTGATTTAAACAAAATATAGTGTATTCAATAACTAGAGATATATAGTTGAACAATTTGACTAGGCCAGCATAGTGATGTGGTGTGAGCACTGGCCTGCTAAATGTAGAACTGGGTTGCCATGGGTTCAAATTCTGCCTTTTCCATGACTTATTTCCAATCATGTTATTACGATTTTGTGATTAATAAATCTTCTATATGAATGAAAAATCGAGAAAATTCTTATTCTGTAGGTATCTCTACTCACATGGGACAATTTGCAGAGTTCATCTCGGTACAAAATTATCCTTGAAATTAAACAAGTCACAAGAATCTGAAATAGTTGGCATGTTTATACGTGATGACTTCTAAGTGAAACTAAAAAGAATATACACCTAGGAACTTAACAGTAATATATATATATATATATATAAATGTTTATGTACATACAGTAAGCACTGTCATCCTTCAGACAGTTATCTCCAGGGCCTCTTACGTTAATGCCAGGGTCTGTGAAGACTTGTATGGCTTTCGTTACAATTTTGCCACTATTAAGATTTTTACCGCTTTTACCCTCGAGTTCTATCTTAGCATTATAGTGCTGATATTAAAATTATGAGCTCAGATTAGAATTGTTATTTAAAGTCCAAACAAGCATGAAGAAAAATAAACCTTACTGTGAAAATAATGATGAATTACAAGGGTGACATGACTAAATATGTTGTAATTATAATATGTAGGTGTTAAAATGCAATTAATATTCTTGAAATGTCTTGCTCTTTAAAAAAAAAGCATACCTTTCTATTTTTTTATATAACACTATGTAAACAATTTCTGATTAATACCTTCAAACAAGCTACTTCTAACACACAATACACAACAACACATGCAGGTAAATATTACATATGGGTTTTTGACACTCCGAAATCTAATTTCCACACACGCGCACACTCTATTTCTATATTAATATTCATTACAAATGCATTTTCGGGGTATTTGTCACTTAGTTTTGCTAGCAAACCAAAATTCTGTGCTCTGGACCCAACGCTGTACAATATAATGAGCAGAATTCCAACGGATTGCATAAGTTCATTCTCCAAACTCATACGCTTCGTTTTATCTCTTAAGCAGTTTCTGCCGTTTTCTATTTCCTCAGCAAAATGCACCATTTTGTATTACCTGAGTAATAATCGCCGTTTTCTGTCTCTCAAGTTATTTGCGTCGTGTTCTTTCCCAAGTTATATGCGTCGTTTTCTACTAACCATATCGCATGGATCGTTTTCTCTCACCAGAACTGCACGTGTTTTTTCAGTCTCCCAGACTGTATGTACTGTTTACTATTTCTTGAAATAAATGCTTCGTTTTCTATTATCCATATTGTATGCATCAGTTTGTATTATCTAAGAATCTTAGTATGAGCTGTTTTCCGTCCCCGGATCTATATACTTACGGAATTGTTATATCAGCCACCTTCATCCTTCACGATCTTTTAAAAAACATTATCTTCATTTCTCAACCTTATTATCTTTATTCTATGAACATTTGTTATCTATGAACATTCATTAGCTACTTTCCAATTTCATTCCTTATTCTGTCGTAGAGATTATGTTTTTTAGGCCTTGCTCGTAGGTTTGTTATATACATTAATGCACATTTTTCTTGACACGATACTTGAGCTAAAGCTTACATACTTTTGTTATATATGAATATTCTTAAAATTAATACAATTCTCACTACATATATCCCGGCAAAAAACCACATATAGACTAAATCAATATATTCCTTAACACTAAACCCTTAAACCTATTTTGTCTTCAAATATTCCTCTCATCACTTAACCCTTACTCTAACTTGCCTCCTATCATCAATATATCCTAAAAGCTATCTTGCATATATAGTTCTCCTGTCAACGCTAAATCATTAACTCTGTTGGGATTTAAAGCTCTCTTATCACCTTTAATCTCTTAAGTCTATGTTATGTTAAAAGTGCTCGCTTCGTCACTAAATCAATATATCTATCTTGCCTTAGAGTTCTCGTTTCATCCTTACACCCTTAAATCTATCCTGCCTTAAGTTCTTGTGTCATCCCGAAACTGTTAAATCTATCTTGCTTTTTAAGTTCTCACTTCATCCTGAAAGTTTTATATCTATCATGCCTTAATGTTTTTTTCCATCACTAAGCCCCTTAAATCTATCTTGTCTTAAACTTTTCGTTTCATCACTATTTTTTTTAATAAGTTTTACTTTAATGTTTTCCTTTCATCCTTAAATCTATCTTTCTTTAAATTTCTCCTTTCGTCGTGAATCCCTTGAACTTATTTTTCACAAATTTCTCCTGAAAGTTAATACGCCTTAAAATTATTTCAACACTAAACGCTTAAATCTATATTTTGTTCTCATCTCATCACTAGGTTATCAAATCAATCTTACCTTAGCGTTCTCTTTTCATCAATAAATTCTTTAAACTCTTGCTTTAATTCTACGTAAAATTTACGAACACTGATGTCACTAGTTCCGTTTCATTTCTTATTTTGTGATACCACAAGATCATCCGAGTCATATATTTCAAATCCACCATCTTTTCCCAATAATTAAAATGGTTTGATTTAAAATTCTGATCTTATTTCGCAAATTTTTTTACCACCTGTTCTACCTATACATGTTTTCAAATTTCTTATGTTGTTACCTGTCTATTTATTATATTATCCTTTCGTGTAATAACCAAGTCAATCACCTTTTTTTTTTATTTTTAGAAATTTACAATTTTGATGATATTTTCATTTTTTCGTGTTGAACATCAACTGAAATACGCACCCGGGCACCATAAAAAATATATACCTACACTATTTATTCTCTATTTATTTAATATTTTTGTACCATATAATTATTAGACCCATCCTCGTTTTACACCGTTCATTTTCTTATGCATAACCCTCAATTCACTTTAATTTTCCGAACATTTCCTGTTTACAACAAAATAAACTAGGTTAGGTTACATAAGCCTATAACAACTTACATTTTACCACAAATAACATAAAAAAAGGGCGCGACATTAAAATCTGGACGTTTTCACGCGTGGTTATGAGGACGGGTTGGATTAGTTGTAGTAGTAGTAGTAGTAGTAGTAGTAGTAGTAGTAGTAGCAGCAGCAGCAGCAGCAGCAGCAACAGCAGCAGCAGTAGTAGTAGTAGTAGTAGTAGTAGTAGTAGTAACAGTAGCTGCAGTAGTAGTAGTAATAGTAGTAATAGCAGTAGTAATAGTAGCAGCAGAAGTAGCAGCAGTAGTAATAGTAGTGGTAACAGTAGCTGTAGTAGTAGTAGTAACAGTAGCTGTAGTAGTAGTAGGAAATGAAATACTAGTAGGTAATCAGGATGGATGAAGCAAGAAGGAAGATATGAGAGGAAACATGCTGCGAATCTAACTGCTGCTAATTTATGTTTTACATAATCACTTAAACTTAATAAAGCTTCGTTGATGCAATATGAGAATTCCTGTAAATTCTATTGAAGTGCCTCCAACCAAAAAAGAAAGTAAGCTTTGAGCTTAGGCTAAATGGAAAAAAAAAATACTAAATACAAGTGATTTAGCAGAAAAACTGAACTAACGCATTCACTTACACATATAGAAATTTATATATAAGAAACCGAGCTAAATTTGACAAAAATATATCAAAATACTACACTCCTTCAGGAAAAAAATCAATATACATATACATAACATGGGAAGAGATAAGCCTACTTAGTATATCCTGTTAAAAATATTCTGTATAATAATACGTGCATTAATGAGCCTCAGTTAAGCAAAAGAAGAATGTGAAGCAACATATCTTAAAATACTGTGGTAACTGTGCATATTTAGTGGCCTTGGCTTATACGAAACAGAATACTGACAGCGAAACGTATTGTAATAGGAAAAAAAAAGGTATCTCGTTATCTCTCTTCAGCTCTTATTCAGATAGTGTCAAGTCACTGTTGCTGTTAATGGGTGGAAACCTGAGGAATTCTGTAAAGCCACTGTAAGTTTTGATAATGAACTCATAAGTGAAATACCTTGAGAAATATATCTAGGTTAGGCTAAATCATTGAGAGATTACTAGGCTTAGTTAGGTCTTTGAAATAAACAACTAGGTTTAATTAGGTCTTTGAAAAACAACCAAGCTTGGTTGAGGCTTTGAGAAAAAACTAAGTTTAGTTAGTTGAGAAATTAAGGTTTAGTTAGAACTTTAAGAGATCCTAATGTTTGACTGTGTATGCCAGAAAGATATTATTTTGTTTCAGGTGGGCGGTTAAATTGTATCTGTAAAGTTTGACTAGTGACTATTTCTTACAAGCCAAGCTCCATGGTGAAAGAAAGCCAAGTGCGCTCTTTCATATGCAATATATTGACCTAAACTCTGGCTCAGACTCCTAACCACCACGTTACACACGCCAGGTGTTCTCTGAAAGTTCCGTTCTCGAGTTAAAAATTCTGAGAGAATTCCTAGAAACTTCTTACTAGTAGGATAGCGAGCAATGACAGCAGAGCTTTAGTTGGGAAACAAGGGAGAAAGCTGCAATCTCACAGGCTGGTGGGCATTTACTATTTTATATTTAGGATCGGAAGAATAAGTCACAATTCTGTGACTGGAGCAGTTCACAATTAACCCACAAATTTTGGCTGGTCTTGAAAATAGTCCCGGATGAGTCACACCGCCGTCTATTTTCATATCTAATTTGTGGGTAAACTGTGAGTTGTGAGTTTGAATAAGACTTGATATATGGGGCTGTAGATTCAAAGTATGTTTATATTTAAAAAAAAAAATGTCAACGACGTTCTTTTTTTTTTTTTTTTTTGTCAATTCATTGATTAATAATACTAATGGAATGACGGAGTATCAGCAAGAGTCACTATTATTACTGTCTACTACTTAAAGGACTACAGATGACAAGTAGGTATAAAGTAGTGGCTAAGTAAACTGAGCCATACTGACACTAAAGTTAGCAACAGGCAACGTGACAGGAGTGACGTCACGGCCAGACATCTTACTGGCCAACACGTTATATATGGATGACGTCACTACAGTACGCCACCAATCACGGAATAATAAGAGGATTATTCTTACTCTAATGCATAGTGATATTACACTTGTTGTCGCAAGTACTCCGGAGGTCCAACAAAAGGCAATATAAATATTGCAATCAGTGTATAAGAGTAGCAAATTTGAGGTCTTTCGTAAAAGCCTCACAGAATTAAGAACGACGCTAAGACGAATGGTAAAAAATGGAAGAGATTTTCCAAGTAAAAGAAGAAACAAAAGTTAGCAAGATTCAGCTTTTCAAACAGGAGGGACTGTCCGGTCTACAAAAAATAATGGCAAACAAAAAGCTATTGTTCTCCCTATATACATTACATAAGGTATCAATCAGTGTCTTCCTATTCCCGACTCCATGTTGAAAGGCTGAAGTTTTAATGTTGTTAATGTTGCAGCATATTTACAATTTACAGTTATCCCCCTCTCCCCTATAAAGTTAAATGACCTTTCCAGTAAGGAGCTAGGTGCGTATTTCAGCAGACAGATTGTAAAATAGGCTCAAAACGTTCTCGTTACATGTCCAAATCTTTGTGGTATATACTATATGCCATTTATTTTTCATAATGTATACACACTATATATATATAATATATATATATATATATATATATATATATTATATATATATATATATATATATATATATATATATAAACAAAGTTCTTTTTAAAATTTTTTAGTTTTTACGTTTGCTTCAACAACATAAATTATTCATGTTTTCCTGTGCCAAAATGTCGATGGTATTTTAAACTCGCGTGAATAACTTCGCTGCATCCAGTTGTAAATTCATCCAAATAACTGCTCTGTCAAGTATTACAAATTGAAAATAAGTAAAGTTTCGGTTCCCGCTTTGTTATTTTTCGTAAACTTAAAAGCGAAGCAGTTCTTACTATCTAAAGATTCCTTACAACCTATGTGTGCGCATGTTTTTCCCTATGCTTAGTCATAAAATTCCTTATAGTTCTCCATTGGTTGTCGCAGACTTCCTCCTTTTGAATCCCGGGTGTTGGAATGGTTTTCATTAAGGTTTCGTATGTAATGTAGTGTCGAGAACGATTCATTGGACTGGGACCTGGATATCAGACACTTATCTAATGTCATTTTTTTCTTTCTGCTATTTTAGGCGACTTTAATCCTTCGTTCTGTTTAACGTTCTTTTATACTATTGTTGTCAGGCAAATCATTTTATCTTTATAAAACACAGCTTTCATGTTATGAGTAGTATCTTTACACATTTCGTAATATTCCCAAATCTATAATGCTAATTGCTTATACAGTAAGCTATATATGTAGGATAAATGTTTGCTTGCACATCCACCATGACAAAAATGTTTCCCTGTCTAACTCGTTTACAACAACTTTTAACATTTCTTATACAATATTTACAACCCTTATCTCTATGAATTGTTTCTCAAGTCTTTTTCTTTTCCTCTCCTCTCAGCTTTCTTCTTGGCAATTACACTCCTCACTCTTCTGTTATTAGGTACCTCTTTATCAAGTTTTCCTCTAGTCCTCCTTAAAGTTTAACTAATCTAATTTTACTGTCTGTTTCCTTTCCGAAATTTGTTTCTCAGTCCGATTTTGACCGGTTTCACTGTTTTCTAACGTGTATTACGCATTCCGTAATTCCTTTTGTCACTCGTAATACATGTATTCGATATAAATATCCCTTTCTCTGGATCAACTCTGTCGTTCACCAGCCTGCATATTTTATTCAACATCTTTTAATTACTGTTCTTCCACAAGACATCTGTATAGTATTCACTCAACGAACGCGCGCGCGCACACACACACACACACACACACACACACACACACACACACACACACACACACACACACACACACACACACACACACACACACACACACACATACATTCACATTCTCGCTCTGCGTTTTTACTTGGCTTGTCTGAGGTTCTTAAGTCTAATGTTTCATTCCGTCATTCCTCACCTACAATTTTTTTGTATTTTTTGTTTGTCTCACTGTTATAGTTTATTAGGATTTTATCAGTCATTTATGCTTTGTTTTTTGTGTTTTTAAAGAAAACAGAACTTTGTTTTTTTTAGAAATGCTAAACTTAGCAACCTCTCATTTAAGAACAAAGACGGCCTCTGGTGGAACGTTAAGCAGATATACGTACAGAGGTGTGTAACCCCAATTTTGCCAGCGTGGATACATTGTTAATATATACTTGAATTTACAATAAGTGACAAGATTTTATATGTAAGTTATTTAAGGAAAAGTGAATTCTAGGAGGGAAGGTTTTGGAAATGTGGGCTGTGCGGGTTTGAGGATGGAGAGGTAGAAAGCCTTGCCAGTGGGTTCTGGTCCTATTGATAGCAAAATTCTTAAAGCTGATCTTGAAACCGGTAGCAGGAGAGCAAGCAGCCCACCGCTATCTATTTTTTCAACCTAAACCAAGTGAAAAACTAATGTTATAATAATAATAATAATATTAATAATAATAATAATAATAATAATAATAATAATAATATTAATAATAATAATAATAATAATACATTTTGATTCATCCAACTCTTACGATTAGCTTACTGAGCAATGTTTCCACTCTTTGTGAGGCAGCCCTGCAAAACACCCACTAACACCCTACTCTAAGCTACATACATCACTACCCAAGTAGCAACTCTCAAAGACATCCACCAATAACCTATTCTACCCTACACATAGTACCCACCAATACAAGAAGCTATTGTAAGTAATGATGTGGGGGGGGGGGGAAACAGCAGATATCTACATTCTACAGAAATCTTGTGTGCGCCCCTCCTCCAGTTCACTCTACTTAACCCATATTCTCATTCTCTCTTCACTCTCACTTCCTCATCGCTCACTTTCCCCTTTCTTCTCATCTTTACCTACATCCTTATTCATCCAATCTCCCTATCCATCCATCTTCCCTTCCCAGTCCAAACCCCTACTACCTCTGGCTGCAAGAATCAATACAGTGACCTTGGAAGACGTCAAGGTGAGGGTCAGGTCCGCAACTTTTTCCTCCCTTCCACACTACCATTTATCTCTCATTCATTCTCTCTCTCTCATATACACCCACATACACGAAGGGCACACACATTCACGGAGCAAAAGTTCACAATGAGAGCAACTAGTAATTCCTGAGAGAAACAGAGAAGCATCGCAAACTGACAAAGAAAATTACTTATTCTTCCTTGTTGAACACTCCTCGGTAAAGTTGTATATAATAACCCAAAATTGATGGCAGAGAAAACGAGCTAATAATTTCCGAGAAATACTAAATTTCTTAAGAATATAATAATGATAATCAGCTTGAAAGAATACTTCAAGTTACAAACGAGTGATGATTACCTCAGGCCTAATATTGTAATCTATGGAATAGATTATTATTATTATTATTATTATTATTATTATTGTTGTTGTTGTTGTTGTAGTTATGTTTAAGTAAAGAACATGGATGATTTAGAGCAAAAAAAATGGTCGAGGGTTGATCCTCTGTCAGCTCGACAAGAACACTGTCACTTGGGTACCGTTAAGGAAAAGATAACGAGGTGATGTTATCTGGGAAGGGGCTATAGAGTAGAGTTATTAACTTAAGCTGAAGAAGAGAACGCTGAGATGATGTTATCACAGTGAGACGTGGGGGAGGGCAACTGAGAAAGAATTCTTGGCCCATAAGCCTTTAATATTTCCGTCTTTTTTATGTATTTATTTTTCTTTTACTCTGCAGACACCAGAACGTTAATAGATTACTATTGTTTTTATTTAAGAGATATTTTGAGTTTGGTCCCTTCGTGCTATGCAACAGATATACTGCCTTACCTCAGCCACCGTCACACCCCCATCACTGCCGCACACTACGTCGTCACACCCCTACCACTGCCGCACACCAGCGTCACGCCACCACTACCACATTAGCGTCACACCACCATTGCCTCACACCTGAGTCACACCATTACCATTATACACCAGCGTCATGCCACCACCACTGGCTGCTACACACCATCACACCAGCGCCACACAAGCATCACAAACCACTGCCTCACACCAGTGCAACACCAGCGTCACATCACTACCATACACCATCAGACAACTGCCACACACCACCAGCCCTACACCAGCGTCACACCATCGCCTCAAACCGTCACATCACCACCACCACCACGGCCGCACTCCAGTGCCACAGCACTACCACACACCACTGTCTCGCATCACTACCACACAGGAAAGTCACACCAATACAGCACTACCACCATTGTCCCTCGCCACTGTTACACAAGAGCGTCACACCTCCCCTATCACACGTCAGTGCAGCACCATCACTGCTGTATACCACCACTACCACACCAGTGTAACATTACCACTGCTACACCAGTGTCACACCACTACTACACACGGATGTCACACCACTGCCAGACACGATTGGCACCACACCACCACACTAGCGTCACACGACCAGTGTCACACACCAGTTAACACCCACCACCACTATAACACCAGCATCACACCACATCGCTGCAACAACAGCATCACACCACTGCAACCACAGCATCACACCCCCACTACAACAGCGTCACAAAATCACATCGTTACAACAACAGCATCACACCACCACCAATGCAACACCAGCGTCACACCACCACCAATGCAACACCAGCGTCACATCACTGCCACAAGCGTCACACCACCACAGTCTGACACTAGTGTCACAAAATTACTACCACACCAGTTACAACACTATTGCCCCAACAGCGTCACATCACTGTCCCACACCACCGTCACACTACCAGTGCCTCATACCATCGTTACATTACCATTGACCTACACCACCGTCACACTATTAGTGTCCAACACCGTCACATTACTAGGGCCCCACACCAGTGTCACACTCTCTACCCATACTAGTGTTACATCACCAGCACAACTAATTCCATAAAACCTCTGTCCCACATCATTATTGCCACGTCAGCGTCACATCATAGGCACACCAGATAGCGTCACACTACACCAGCGTCACGTCAACACTACCACACACCAGCGTCACGTCAACACTACCACACACCAGCGTCACGTCAACACTACTACACACCAGTGTCACGTCAACACTACCACACACCAGCGTCACGTCAACACTACTACACACCAGCGTCACGTCAACACTACCACACACCAGCGTCACGCCAACACTACCACACACCAGCGTCACGTCAACACTGCTACACACCAGCGTCACGTCAACACTGCTACACACCAGCGTCACGTCAACACTACCACACACCAGCGTCACGCCAACACTACCACACACCAGCGTCACGCCAACACTACCACACACCAGCGTCACGTCAACACTACCACACACCAGCGTTACACCATTGTCACCACATAACTACTACAATACACAAGCATGCCCTTTCCTCTACGGCCAACAAAACATTCAACACACACGAGGCTTTTCTTGTAACTCTCCAAGTCGGCCCAGGGAAGGTGGGGTGGGTGGTCCAACAACCCTCATGTCTAGCTCTCCAATGATGAAGGGGTACAAGCACATACACACTTAGCGCTTCTTCATTGGATATGTTTCAGTTCTGGGACTCGGTTACTCCAAATTAATGCCCAAGTTCCAGAAACATAAACGTTTCCAAAGATATCCTAAGTGTATGTGTATGCACTTGGGTCTTTTCGATCCTTTATATATATATATATATATATATATAATATATATATATATATATATATATATATATATATATATATATAATCACTGTCACTTTCCCCTAAAGCTGTTGCAAAACTTGATTTGAAAATCATTACTCCAAGCCAGCTTGTGTTGTTCTCCATCCACATAATTATTCCTGGGAAAGGTAGTGTTTATATCTAGGCTATGTCCTCTGATGATAATGCTGCCTCATAAGCAGCGCCCAGTACTGCAGCACCTTAAAAGACATGTTACATAACAACCTTCGTTTGGTACGTTTCGTTATGCACAGAGCGGAATGTTGTCTCATTAAACTATTGTTTGGCAACGTGCGTCTTTTTTCTTCGCCACCTAACAATCTCCCTCTTTTTTTACTTAAACTTTCACCTATACATTCCAGTTGTCATTGTCTTGCTTCAACTAGATCGACCTTATTTTAACTAAACCATCACGTCTCAACATATAGCATTCTGGCATGGCGAGCCACACTCGTGCACGACCAGCCATACTCATAGATGGGCAGCCACACTCGTGCATGGTCAGCACAAAAGTGCAAGAGCACTGAAACATCGACAAGAAAATGATCTCACACTAACCTACCTTCGCACATCTTTGAAACGCCCTCAACACTTGGCGTAATCACTGACTCTTATTCAGGAATTCTTTAATTCCTCTCGTTACCTCCCCTTCGTTCTCAGTCTGAGCATATATATTTATAAGTAGGCTCTAAATCTATAGGAATCATCGGTGTTGCATTGTTTTCAATCTGCAGGGAAGTGGAGAGTGCAGGTAGACTTGTTAGTGCAGCTCTGTTCTACTGTAAGCCATCTTAAATAAAAAATATATCAACCTGTGTGTCATTTCAATGTTTTCTTCAACCAGAGGCGTCTTTGTGCTAAATGTTTCGTCTTTCTTATTCTTTCTGACTTCTTTTTCTCCTCTCACCAGTTGCAATCTTTGTTTTTTTTTATAAACTTAGCCTACGTGACAAACATATATCCGAAAAGAATAGCATTTAAGCTTTTTAAATGTTGAAACGAAAACATCTATCCTACACTACACAACCTAGTAATTTCTAGCATAATTTTTTTCTTTAAGCGAGAGATTTTATTGGAACTTCCTCCAACACTTTCTAAGGCTACACCAGCATCAACAGGCCCAAGACTGTGTTTCATAAAGACTTATTTTCCTAGAGACATGGGAGGCAATAAGACTTACTGAAAGAGTACCTAAGGCCTATGATGCTGGTTTTCTGATGTGTATGTGTAAGAGTGTGTGTATATATATATATATATATATAATATATATATATATATATATGTATATATATATATATATATACAGGAAACCACTAAGAAATACAAAGAATCAGTATCATTTCGCCATATCACATGGTCACTGCTCTGACCGAGTGGTTGTCACATGACAGATAATGGTATGTGAATACCGACAGGTTGTATGTAAAAAAAAAAACTGCAGTCATTAAAAATTTAGACAACGTTTCAATTCAATATAATATACCAGGGGAGAGAGAATTATACAGGCAGGATTGAGGCGAGGTTAGGCTCGGCGGTGATACGCTAGTTCCTATGATAGGCTTTATTCGCCAACTGTATTGAAAAACGTTTGACCAACTGGAACCCTTCGCTTTTTCACTACGGTGTTGGATTTTGAATGACTGCGGCTTTTAAGCATTTTTTCTTAAAGTTATTCACCTTCCCTAAAACCTAGCTTTGCTTACGGCTACTTCATTAAATATTTTTAAGAATTCCAGTGTTGTACGCAATCACTACGAGTTGTCAGTCCTGGAGGGGTACTTGTGTTCATCCAAACGTGTTCGATTTTTGGCACTTTCTTCTACATACGTTGTATCACTTTCAACACGTTGGACGATGTAACAAAATGTTTCTTTTTTTTCTGTGTTTTGTAAGGTTTCGTATCTTAGACGAGGTGATGACTGCAATACTGTTAGCTTGATTTAGCATTTTTGTGGTGTTTAATGCAATACGATTAAGCGCCAGTCGATGTTACGACTGATTTGAGTGTACTAAGAAATTTTGCCGCATACCTTCTGCAATTATGAAGAATGTAAAATAATGCAGTTCCATAAATACATCATGGTAAGTGTTTCATTCTTCTCGTAATTCAGCACTAAAAACGCTATGAGCACTTACAAAAAATCACCAATTAAGATAGCCATATGACCAGTAGTGTATGAATGAGATCACTCTATTTGGCTGGTTTATGATAAAAACTTGGAAGTTTAAGAAATTAATAGATTTATATATGAGAACAAGTAGACATGAGATTTTACGATTCACCTCATTTTGTTGGTTTAGAAAAACACGTAAGCAAACACTAGGACATTTATTAGAAAACGTTTCGGTTCTGGGACCTTGATCAAGGTCACAGGACCGAAACGTTTCCTAATAAATATGTCCTAGTGTTTGCTTACGTGTTTTTCTAAACCAACCTGTCGGTATTTATTATCAAGGTTTATACCACCTCATTTTGTAACGTGAACTGGATTAATGGTTCATTGTTCAAGTTGTTTTGAATTTGCTACTACTTCAAACTACTTAAAACAACGTTGAACCGTCAATCCAGCTCACGTTAGAAAGTAAGGTGAGCAATAAAAACCCATTTCTAGATTTTGTTAAACATATATCTATTAAAACCTTGCCCTTATAAGTTTATCGTAAACCAGCCGAAAAGAATAATCTTTTACACTACTAGTTGCATCTTCACACTAAAAGGTGTCCTGGTCGTTTTTTCCCCTACATACCTTGGAAAACTGCAAATATACTTTCTGCACTACAACAACCCCCCCAAGTGACATTGACAGATATTTGGTCTTCCCTACCAGTAAGGTTACAGAAAATATCACAAAAATACTAAACGAGTCCAACAATAGAGTTTCAAATGTCATCTCGTCCATGATATGAGACTTTACGTATGTGGGAGAACTGCCAGAAACCACACAAGTTTGACTGAACAAAAGTAAAAGAGATAAATATAAGAGAAAATGCTTAGAACCTCCCCCACTTCATCATCCAACACAACGTACAAAACCGTTTACAGTTGGCCAAACCTTTAACAATACAGTTAGTGAACAAAGCCTATCGTCAGGACTAAACTTCATGTTTGAATCATTCCAACTGTAAATAATCGTCGCAATTGAACTCTCGCTCCAGCCTATATAATCCCCTTTCTTTCCCAGGTATATTTTGATGATCTGAAAAAGGTGTACAAGTGAAACATTGTCTAAATGTTCCTCTAACTGCAATGTGTGTCTACATGATTTTAGCATGGACAATATGTTTTTATATATAATCAGATTTGAACAGCAGTTTGCAGTTCTCGAAATCTAGTGTGATCACAGTCGCCTGCTATATGATAAAACTCAGCACTACTTGTATTATGTACTTGTTCTGACACCATCGACACGTTTCTTCAAGCATCTACCAGTTTCTTTCTGAACATTTAATGCAAGGAAGCAAATATACGAGGTCGGATTACATTCACTAGCAGTCAGATCAGTGGAGGTTAGGCTGATCTCTTCACAGTCACTGTTAACGAGTCGAATATCTTGCTTTTTCCAGTTAATGTGGAATAATGATACTGATTTTTTGTGTGTGTGTGTGTTTCTTAAATAGTGGTTTTCAAACATTTAGTTTCACGTCATATATATATATATATATATATATTATATATATATATATATATATATATATATATATATATATTATATATATATATATATATATATATATATAATTAGTATAAGCAAACTTGTATGAAAAAAAATTAAATTAGAGTACTGTATATTTCGGCACAAAAGTAAGACCCTCCTCAGGAGACTGCGAATGTTTAATTAAGGCCGCCGTAATAGAAAGTACTCATCACACATCTTGTTTCATTTTCTTCGTGTGGGGGTTGGTGTGTGCCAATGGCAGGTATCTTCTTTGTTATAACTGTTATTGTCATATTCACATCCTATGATTTTTTTCCATTTAGCCCATGAAAAATAAAATAGTACTATACGACGTTTCCGGTCTTTTGCTTAATCTTTCACATATCTAAAAATACAATCATAAACCTAAAAATTACATTAAAATTATTATATTTCAGTCTAATTATAAAAGAAAATAGTTATTATTTTACTCTCAAACTGCAATTATTTACGCCAAAGTAACTTACGTATTCTTAGGCAAAGATTCTCGTCGTTCTTAGTGCAGCATCCCACCTCTCGTTCACTAGTGCAGCATCCCACCTCTCGTTCACTAGTGCAGCATCCCACCTCTCGTTCACTAGTGTAGCAACCCACCTCTCGTTCACTAGTACAGCATTCCACCTCTCTTTCACTAGTGCAGCGTCCCACCTCTCGTTCACTAGTACAGCATTCCACCTCTCGTTCACTACAGCATTCCACCTCTCTTTCACTAGTGCAGCATTCCACCACTCTTTCACTAGTGCAGCATCCCACCTCTCTTTCACTAGTGCAGCATCCCACTCTCGTTCACTAGTGCAGCATCCCACTCTCGTTCACTAATGCAACATCCCACCTCTCGTTCATTAGTGTAGCATTCCACATCTCGTTCACTAGTACAGCATTCCACCTCTTGTTCACTAGTGCAGAATCCCACCTCTCGTTCACTAGTACAGCATCCCACCTCTCGTTCACTACTGTAGCTACCCACCTCTCGTTCACCAGTGCAGCATCCCACCTATCGTTCTCTAGCGCAGAATCCTGCCTCTTCACTAGTGCAGCGTTCCGCCTCTCATTCACTGGTGCTGTCATCCAGCCTCTCGTTCCCTAATGCAGCATCCTTCCTCTCGTTCACCTGTACAGAATCCCACCTCTTGTTCACTAGTACAGCGTCCCACCTCTCGTTCTTTAGTGCAGCATCCTCACTCATTCCTTGTGCAGAATCTCCCCAGCCATCCTCTTTCATTCCTAGTCCAGCATCCCACTTTTCGTTCCCTAGTTCAGTACCCCCGCCAGTCACTCTTAGTGTAGTATCCCCACCCCATTGTTCCCTATGCAGTATCCCACCTCATTGTTACCTAGTACACCATCCAATCTCTCGGTACTGAATCAGCATCCTACTCGTCGCTTCCATGAGACCCTCCAGTAGTCATCAACTTAACGCTTCCAACGTCTCTCTCCCATCACACTCCAGCATTTTCAAGAATAACTAACTCATTCTCTCATTCAAGTTCATTGTATATAAAAAATCTTAATATTGACATTTTCTTAAAAGCACAATATACTTACAAAAGAATAAAACAGTGATATAAAATTAATCCTTTTACTCATCACGAAATATTTACTTTTTTTCGATTCTTTTTTTTTACTTGTTACTCAAACTCATGTTATCACTTCAAGCCATTAGGATATCACTATAGATGACTTTTTTTTGGGGGGGAGCCTAAAAATTCCAATATTTGTCAGATTCTATAACTAATTTTTTTTGCTGTTCTTGCCTAAATAATCAACTGGGTTTCTGTGTATGATTCTTGGGGGATTCTTTTATAGTTTGTCTAAAATATATAAATAGTTTCGATGCCAATTTGCAGATAGATGTCGGATCATCTGAAGATTCGCACCGCCTCCCCATTCAAAGAAAACATTAAATAAAATTATTCAAATTCTTAGACAGGTTAGGTACAATAAGCTATTTTACATTTCGTACCAACACGAAGTTAGTATTGGTACAAAATAAAAATTGGCATACACGAAACTTGCTTAACATTAGTCAATTATTTTCCTTGGAGGGAAGTGGGCGAATCGTTTTTTAATACCTCGGCAAGAAGAGATTATCAAAATATAATTTCGTACAGAATGTCTTTAACTTGTTGGAAAGAAAGGACAGCTAACTGTATTCACCAAGGCTGGTTCTTCATGTTGGGGATTCAAAGAGCTACTGACAGCTTTCGCCGTTATCGAGCCCACGTAGCTGGTCTACTTTCGTCAAATACAAGCCGATTTTTTTTTCACTAGTTTGAGTCTATTTTGGCTTGAAAACTTAATATCCGTCAAATCTGAATGTGTTGATTTTCCTAATACGGCGTCTATACCTCATATCCATTACCTTCAGAAAACACTTAATGGGTTTGTGTGTGCAAGCTCCATGCAACACTATCATTTGCATCGTGTCCTGCAAATTTTTAAGCATTTTTAATCATACATTTGTGTGTTCCAGCTCAATGTAACATTCCAAAAAACTGATCTGTGTATGTGCTTGATCTCTGAATCTCATTAATAAACTGCTGATGTGTCTACCAGTTGAATGTAACTCCTAACGGT
The DNA here is from genome assembly GCF_026875155.1 of Cherax quadricarinatus. Taxonomy (NCBI): domain Eukaryota; kingdom Metazoa; phylum Arthropoda; class Malacostraca; order Decapoda; family Parastacidae; genus Cherax; species Cherax quadricarinatus. The sequence continues at coordinate 16,214,974 of NC_069419.1, read as the reverse complement.
CAATTTATTTGTACCAGCTCAATATAACACTGCTAAATAATTGATTTGTGTGTAGTAGCTCGGTGTAAGGCTCCTAATGGTTGATTTGTGTCTAACAGCTTGATGTTATAATAACTGATTTATGCGTACTAGCTTAATATAACTTCTTAGGCCTTATTTGTGTTTGTCCTAACTCTGTACAACGATCCTAATGACCGATTTGTGTGCACCAGCTAGATGTAACACTCGTAATGGCTGATTTGTGGGCTCCATTTTGTAACACTCTTAATCGAATTGTGTAAACCAGATCGATGTTACTCCCTAATGACTGATTTGTATGTACCAGCTCAATATTGCACTCCTAATGACTGACGTGTGTACCAGCTCGATTTAATACTCGTAATGAATGATTTGTGTGTATCAGCTCAATGTAACACTCCTATTAACTGATAGAGGTATACCAGCTAAATATTATACTCATTATGACTGATTTGTGTCTACCAGTTCGATGTAACACCAATGGCTGATTTGTGTACCAGCTAAATGTAGGGCTTGACTGATTTGTGTGTGCCATCTTGATGCAATACTGGCAGATTTGTGTATACTAAGTATATGTAACTTCTTACAGTTGATTTCTATGTACCAGCTCAGAGTGACACTTCTGTTTACGTATTTACAACATGATTCATGTTTGCCAACTCAAAGTAACACTAAAATTTGTATTTTGTCTGATCTGTGCATGGCGCAAGGCCAGTCTAAGATGTTTACTGAAGATGCGAGTTACTGTATAAGCTGGGTTAAATACTGAAGATGTTTACCTACAGGATATCAAATGGTAGGAGGGCCCCAGTCCCTCCTCCTGGGCCTTTTTATTCAGTGTGCCTCGGCTTTGGTAAAACCTCGAGAAATGTTTAACACACAAATAGAAATGAAACTAGCTTCATCTCCAAATAGTGGGTTAATTGTGAACTGTTCCTGCCACTATATTGTGACTTGTTCCACAAGAACTGTTGTTCTCTGTGCATTGTTCTTGCATGTGTTCTTATTAAATAAAGACTGATTATTATTAACAAACCCTTGTCTTATCTAAAAAAAAAAAAAAAAAAAAAAAACGGTTCGTCTTAGGTTTTCCAGTTCATTACATTAATTTGTAAATCATTATTATAGTCACAAACACTCTATATGTATACAGTAATAGAGTATTAACCTACGATTCTTAGTATCTAACTGCTATTGTTTTCATATTTGATGTAATGAGTATTTATTCGTAATTCAGTTTCATACACATGTAAGCTGTTCATACTAGTTTTTGTACTCTGATTCTTTACACCTAATATGATGTTTGATTCTCACAACGTGATGCCTTGAGACAATTTTAGCAAAGATAAAATTCTGTCTTTCAAAAGCCTAAATTTTAAATGCATCATCGATATTGTCTGACAACTTTGTATCATGGGGCTAAATGAAGATCGCTACGCCCCAAGGACACAGTGAAATTTAGTTAAATCGTTTTATGTTAACATAAATTTTTGCAAAGGTTAGGTTAGGATGCTATGTGGGTTTTGGTGCAATATAAAGAAAATGGTATATGAAAAATTTCAGTAACAGTATTTCACTGTTGTCCTTGGAAGGTTTGGGGGACATCCAGTGTTCCGCACCATAATTTCCCTTGATAATGCGTTATTTCGGGATCTCATTTTTCCTCATTTATTTTTGCTAGCGCTAGAGCATAACCTCTGGACAACTTCCTGCAGCGCTTATTTCACATTTCGAGAGTGCGTCCTCGTTTTTCCCTTAGCCTGTCTTTATGCTCATCATTCGCTGTTACATAAATGTCAAACAAGAAATTGACACAGCTACGAAAGCTCGTAAGTGATACATATCGAATGAATTTCATATGCAGATAAATTTACTAAATTAATATTTAAGCTAGACCGAGATGGTGCAGTCACACTGCCTACCAAATCTTCCTAACCCAACTTAAATGTTATAAGTATTCGCAACTAGCCCACAATTTGGAGAGGAAACTTTACACAACGTTTCAGTCTTGGATCATTAGCACTAAGTCTAGTCGGAGCGAATTTTCCAGTTTCCGTTTCAACTCGAGCGCGTAAGATGTGAATTGTTCTAGGCACTAGTATTGTAACTTTCATTCAAGTAAAATGTCAGTTGTAAATGAAATTCATGCGACATCTAAAGATATTTACAAGCGCTAGTAGCTAAATATTTTACTTGGCAGACGTTATGATTACCAAACTCAGAAGCAAAAGAACAGGTTGTCGTTTCAGGTAAACTCGTAAATTCGCTCGTATTACCAATCATCCCTCCGGTCATTGGGAATGATAAATGCTCGGTTCACACAATGATGTACGCAGTATAGAGTTCCAACAGCTAGGTTTCTTAACTTGGATGGACACGCAATTTAGTCAATACTGACCACAATTAATCTCTTTAGATACTCTGGTACTTCTTCATCCATTTTGGTCTTGTCTGTTTTTAAAGGTGTTACAATTAAGAGTATAAATTTTACTGTGATGGCCCGTCATTCATTACGTATTTCTAAGGCATCCGTTGTCTTAACAAACAACAATACTGCTGTAAGATTTTAAAAAGATCCTTCACACTTCACACATTTCACAATCACAATGACGAGTTACAATAATGCTAAACAATTACGTTTTCTAAAGTTAACAGTTGATATGGGCGCCATACTTTGTCTGTTTTTTTTTATTTATATTTTTCTTGTATTTGCAGCTGTGTGTACTGAATCTGTTGTTCTTTGGCATACCTTAACTCAACCACACTTGTCTTTGGTCTCAAAAACATCTCATAAAACTTTCCTCTACCACTTCATACCAGGTTTTCACAATATTCTAGATTAGTCACCAGAAAAAGAATAAATCTTTACACCACTATTCTATAAACTCTTGTTCCAATACTCAAAATCAATTCTGCCTATGTATGTATGTGTGTGTAATATATATATATATATATATATATTATATATATATATATATATATATATATATATATATATATAATATATATATATGTATATGTATGTAAGATTTTACGTTTTTTCCCTTCGTTCATTTTATAACTAAATATTAACACAAGTACACTTTAGAAAAACGAGTCCATAACAAAACGAAACAAAAGACATGTAATGACTAACTTACTAAAATAATTATCGTCTAAGCAGCAGATCTGTGGGTGCATTAGTTAACCTTTTCCCCCTTCATGCAAACCAATCCCTATTTATACTGAACCACTTTTGAATATTTCCACCTTCCAGTGTTGGATATGGCCACTATTTTAATAAAAAAGGTAAACATGAAAGAGCAAGCTAAGATATTTGATGACAATTTTTAAATTGTGTTAAATTGGGAATATATGACATTAAACTTGCCAAAGAAAATATAATTTGAGACGATAATGTTAAAAAGGGACGCATAGACATTATACAATGTAGATTAACAGAACTCTTGCACACAGTTAAAGCAAGAAATTGCATAAACACACAGACCTAGTTCACAAGTGTGAAAAACAACCCCAGGGGAGATAAAGTTAAAAGAAATTGTAAAAAAAAAAAATCCTCTAAATACAGTTTAGGGCGCCAAGTTTGATAAATGAAAATAAGTGATAGAAAAAGATTGTCTTGATGGTACTGGCAACGGTGGGGCGGTCGGTGGGCTGGCTGCTGGTCAACACACTGGAAGGTGGTACTATCTAAATGGTCTCAACCTTCTTACAACTACATAAATGGTAGAAAGAACAAGCCGCATCCTTAAAACTAAGTCAGTTGAAGAAAATATGGAGAATAATATCTTAAAACTATGCAAATCAAAAGGAGAAAATTGTTAAGAAATACCCTTAAAGCTATTGTCTTTGTGAGGACTGTTTGTTAGTTTGTTAATTTTAAAGCCTATCGACTGAATGTGGGTCATTAAAGGCTACGAATCACCTGCACACTAACATCAAGAATACTTTAATCTCTAAAATTAGGAATTAAAGTAAACTCTCAGTGTATATACACCTCTCGGTGTATATACCCAGAATGGCGGTGTATGCAATCTATTATCAATCACGAGATGTGAAATAAGATTCATTTAGCTGTAAATAAATCTTATTTCTCAGCTTCTGACTTGCGATATTGCTTACTACGCCTTCTAGATATATTACTAATATTAAGAATATAATACGCTTAAAGGACTTTGAATCACAAGTAGTTTTGGTAGACAAGTTAATGAAGAAATTACTAAAGTTTCAGAAATGCGTATGCAGGGAAAACTCAAGAGACGATTGGCTAACTTTCAAGTAAGTTAGGCACTCGTCAGTTTGGATTCACATATGATACATATTCGTGTAGTGTACAGTAAATCATTCCTTCAATAGCTCGTGCTTCAAAGTGCGAATCAAAGTCCATTTCCTCGGCATAGAAGAAAGGCAATCACCAGCTCTGTTCCAGTCACTCACAGCCTCGTAAACAAGCACAATGTACACAGTTTAAAATAAGATTTCTTACATTCCCTAACTTTCTATCCAACAGGTGGAATATACTACTTGCTACACCACTACTTCCCTTTATTTTACTCCAAGTTACATTATTGTTGTTGTTAGTACTAAATATTGTCACCGGGGATGTTCCTTTCCTTTGCCTTATCGCTGATACATTTGTCAACCTTCTGTATCACTAGTGCATGACTAGATAGTAAATATATCATTTGATATGTTTTGTTTAGATTACATTTTTCACATAAAAGAAGTTCCGCGTTATATCCACATCAGTTGCTCTTTAGTTTTCTTCGTAGTTGTCACCCTCGAGGCCATTTATATATTACGACAACCAAACATTCACACCAACTATCCGCTTGGAACGCGTCCCTCATTCCATAAGAACTAGAAACAAAATAGTAAACCTACTAGCACCTACGATCTACGAGGAGTGAATCAATGAAGTTTGCGATGTGAGGCCAGAGGGGGTGCAAAGCCTCACGCCTGCGTGTTGGAAGCGCAGGACAAGGCTTAGAATTCCTCATCGCCACCACAGATTTACTCTAAAATAGTGAATGAAAAATACGTGACGTATCTAGATGCTCGGTAAATGAATGGAAAAAGAGGCGAGGATGAGAATTACAAAGCTGCAAACCAGGGAAAATATAAAAAAGCAACGAGCTCTCTAGAACCGTCTCGTGTCAACAAAAATACAAGTTGTGGCACTAATTTCGCTACCGTAGTTTTGGTTGCAGGCCATGTTACAACGCCATCATATGGACTATCAAGAGTTTGTGCGAGGACGCTTGTTTGTTGCGCTTCAGAATGTGCGTTATGTTCGTCACTTGGGTGCGTCCCTCAGACACTCACCAGGCTCAGTGAGACACTCAGCATTCACTCACGCCATTCTCAAACGCCCCACACATGCACTCGTTCCAGCTGACACACTAACCGAACAACAATAAAGAATTGTTGGAATATTGACATTAGTGTTTGGTAAATATTTTTTTTTATATAAATGGATGTTGTGTCTAGCGATTCAAGCACAAATATCAATAGGCGAAGCCTCGTATTCAGTATAGTATTCAGGCGCATCAGCTGGTGACAAGAAGCGCGGCGAGTGTGTCAGTGAGTCCTGCAAATATGAGTGTCTCAGGAAGGTAGCCCTGCTCATCCTAACACCATGGACTAACTTCTGTTAAAATCTTATTCACAAACTGAGGTTGACTTAGCTTAACGAAGATTTAGAGGTATTCGTCTATCGACTACAGAGCCTAAGTTGTTGGTCTTAATATCGTAGCTTAATGGCTACACTTAGTACCTAAATTACAACTAGCTTAATATTTAATTATGCAGCTGGGGTCATAAGGTTTTCCTTTTTTTCCTCTCCCGACCGCCCACTGGCTACCTAACAAGCCAATACTCCCATTTCTTTTTCAAAAAATGGTCGATTCGTATACGAGTACAGGATTGTCCCCCCCAAAAAAAAACTGAGGGTCGCATCCCTTTTCCTTTTTTCCGGGGGATCAGCCTGTGGTTGGGCCTTCAGTGTCCTGAATAAGTACAGACTCTTGCTACCCCAGGGCTATTATTAGTTAGTATTTAAGCATCTATCACTTAGAAAACTAATTTACGACATTTGCTTCGTGACTCCCGCCATACTCCTACATCAAGACAGGTGTGAAGGCACGGTTTAATACTGATAAAACTCCATAAAGCAGTGGCCAACGAATCTCGTATCAACAGGTCTCTTCCTTCATTTAATTTTCAAATCCTATTAGACCACTAAAAAGTCCATCACTTCTGTATTTTTGTGTTAAAAAATTCATGATCATGTAATCACCTTCCATCTAAACTTAATCTGGCTGAAAAAAATATTATTTACTTTTCTATGTATAAACCCCAAATCTACGGTAACATTTCTTTGCTAAGCATTTTATACTCTATGGAGATTTATAGGAAGTGTATTGTATGTAATTTTGTCAGGCGTTAACATTTAACATGAACAAGCTAATAATGACGAAAAAGCTAAAAACCTTAACAACAGCGATAACTTTAGCAATAATGTTTGTTTGTTATGGGTTGGGTACTGCTGCTGTTGTTAGTATACATGGATTTAAAACATATTCGTATGCTTAATTATTAATTATTTTTGAGAATAAATGTTCACATTTTAAATTCATATGATAATATTGTATGTATTCATTATGTGATGTTTGTATATATATATATATATATATATATATATATATATATATATATATATTATATATATATATATATATATATAGATAGCGCGTAGGTGTGTGTGTGTGTGTGTGTGTGTTACACTTGGTAAAGAATTCACACCAGCAAAGCAATATTTTTCCCGACACAAAACAAAAAACAATTTTCCACATTGTGCGTTACAATGGCAGAAAATATGGCAAGAGTCACAAAAACAATATTTTTTTCATTTTATATTTATGATTTTATAATATATATATATATAATATATATATATATATATATATATATATATATATATATATATATATATATATATATATATATATATATATAATGTATTTATGTATCTTTAAACATTGGGAAATATATAGTCTTTGTAGGATAAACATCTCCCTTTGATGACAATGCCGTAAGGCTCATCTGCAGAAGAGGAAATGAGCCCCACGGAAGGTCATCGAAAGCACCAGACTCTCCGCTTAACACATATATATCCCAGGTACATGGTATCATAACAGCTTAACTTTATAACTCATTTGATAGGCATTACTGAATTCTGCACATAATTCCCGCAAATGTAAAATTAAGTAATCCCTTCAACTCCCGCCTGGAGCTAAAAAATACATCCCGCTCCTTATACTAAGACATCCTTTATTAAACCCCAGTTCAGTCCCATCCTATATAACTAATTTCTCTGACGACATTCACTCAAACTGTAAATGTTTGGGAGCTTACAACTGCTTTTGTAATTACTTAAATACCCTTCAACACTATAGTCATCCCTATGTTGCATTCTGCAGCTATGCGTTTAATGTTTTTTAATCTCAACAACTCCAGTTACATAAAAATATGTTCAAATAACATTCTCAAGACTAACAACTTAGCCAACGCTCTTATATAGGCAAGTTTTAAGTTAGACAAACATCTGACCTCTAGCAAAATGTGTTTAACCAATACAAGTCAACTTTGTACTAAGATGAAAAAAATACGGAATAACACCCCTATTCTCTTTTCAGCTCAATTTTAATGGATTAAAAATATGCAAAAATAACTTTGTTTTTCAAATATGTTTCATTGGCACGCTTGATGTTGTATTGAAATGAAATTACTCGGTATCGTTCTTCATCACAGTCTCCTACCCAACTCCCATTCCCTCTCCATGTCTGTTATCTGATTAACGACATCACGTGACTCTCAACTCTCAAATTTGCTGTTTATACTGACCACAGTACGATATGCAGCAGCAGCAGAACAAAACTATATCAAGTTCCAAAGTTTAATTATGAAAGATTTTAATCCGTCTTTTCAAAAAAATGCAGATTAGTGCACAATTGATGACGTGCGATTCATTTACACTAAGGTTAATATAGTGACTAGAATTCGTAAATTAATTCCAACGCTAAATTTGGATCTAACTTAATCACTCCTCTCTTTATACTAAAATCTAGAACAGCACTCAAACTCAGAATATTGGAAAAAAACATAAGACTACACTTTTCAAGATACACTCTAAAATTAAGTTTCAAACTTGTATGGAAGTGTCCTGCCACTGTACACCGCTGGGTCGTGGGGAGCGTATAGTAGTAGCCTCTATGGTAAGGGGAACAATCTGCTATCTACTTTCATATTTTTGACATGTTTCAATAAACACAAATATGTCCATTCGCCACGTGTTTCGTGAAGCCTCATCCTTAACAATTAATCAAGAGTGGAAATGTCACTAACCTATGTTAGGCAAACTATCAAATATTAAATTATTTTCTGTTTTTTTCAAAATAAGCCGTGAAAATATTTGTTCCATATATAAAGGCCCAGTTACGATATACTTATTTGATTTCCTAGGTACAAAGAAATAATTTTGAATCTTTGAATTAATCTTTGATAATTTGCACAGTAATGCACATTTATGAAATGAATGTTATGCCTAAATATATTGCACAACATGTTCCCTCCTATTTTTTGCTTTCTCGTTCTTAAGATTTTATATAAACCTACACCTAGAGCGGAGAGCCGCGACACTCACAAGATATCACAATTATTTGCGTGTGTGTGTGTGTGTGTGTGTGTGTTTCAGTTATTTTATTCAGCAAACAAATGACCTGAACCGCTCTCGGAAAAATATCGATTCTGAACAAAATGGACACTGCCCTAACCGATTGTGGGATTACATGTGACGATATAACAAAACCTTGCCGAATGACCGCAATAAAAGATACAATCGACCTTACGCTCAATTTTCCCGCGTGCGGCTCGGTTACTTGAGAACGAGACCTCCAATGATTCTCCCAGCGTCACTGCGGCACTTTAACCGGTGTTGCCGTTGGCGATATTTTTTTTTTTGTAACTGTTAAGGGGAAATTTTGCTAGATGAGTTTAGCTTGAATTGGTCTACGCTGGTGTTGGTCTTGTCCATGCTAAGGTTTGCTAAGTGACGCCAGGTTGCTGGTGACTTAAGATATACTGGTACTATCACATATTTGTACTGTAAAGACAACACCCCCGCCCATGTTCTTCACACGTAAACCTTTAGACCACAGCTCACTAATCTTTATTAACTGATTACTGACTTTTTTACAACCACCACCATTACTCATTCTCTGCCACACAACCCACACCTTGCCACTCAACCTACCCCCTCCCCGTCACTCAAACCCAGCACTGCCATTCAACCTAACACCCTGCCACAACCCATTCAACGTCACGCACCCTACGTCATCCCCCCCGCCTTCCCCCTACCATTCAACCTATTTCTTTCCAGTCTATCTTTCCCATTCAACATACCCGTCATAAAACCTATTTCCTGCAATTCAACCTATTTCCTGCCATTCAGTCTATCCCCTACCATTCAACTCAGCAGCTGCCACTCACCTCACTGTTGCTGTTAAAACGTTCTACCCAGCCATTCAACTTATTCCCTGACACTCAACCCCCCCCCGGCAATAAACCGACCCCCTACCATTCAGCCCACCACTGTCAACCAACTCCCTCCAGACACTCTATCCACTTCAGCCATTCAACTCAACTCCTACCACTCAACCCAACTCCTGCCACTCAGTCTATTTTTGCTCCATTACCTCTGCCACTCAATCCGGTCGCTACTCATGAACCCATCACTGTCAATCAACCCACCCACTGCCACTCTCCCAAACACTGTTACTGAACCCACGCTCTGCCCACTCAACCTACGCTGTCGCAACCGTCCCTCTGGTACACATCCCACCTGGTGCTACTCACCCTAGTGCTACACACGACATCCCCGTAGTAAACCACCTACTACACCCCTTTACTAACTACCCACTACATCCTCTGTTAAACCACTAACTTCACCCTAATTACCTTCTCTTTACTCAGTGTTAACTACTCTGTTAATCCTCATCCAGAGCCCTTTTACGGTTTGTTTACTCGTACTTGATGTAGTTATGAGGGCGAGAAGTTAATTAAAAAGCTACCTAACTCTTCACCCCATAACCACAGCATTAAGTAGCAAACAGACAGTATTCACTGCGATACAACCACTAGCTGGTCATCCTCACTAACTACAACCGTCCAAACCCAACTACCCTCCACTTCCAATAACCACCATCTAATCGTCCACCAAAATCAACCGCCCACATCACCTAACAACCATTATACCTCATAACTACTCACGCTACAGTCATTCACCACTCGGTTGGTTAATGGGGGGAAGGGGTTAAAGCCTATCGACTACACCAGAGTTATTAAGGCTGCACCTGACCTTTTCACCATTAGACAGGAATTCTTTAATTCCTTAATTAGGGATTAAAGTAAACTCTTAGCATATATACGCTGAGAAAAATAAACCTCTCAGTATATATATCCTATGTGTATACCTCCCGTAACTAACTACATCAACAATAAACCCTAAATCGGCCAAATAATGTCAATCCTTACATCACTACATTTCACTCATAACCTCACTCGAGCAGCCAAACATTAATTTTAGTCCCTCTGTCTCATTTATGCATTAACGCTGATCTTTTAATCATGCATTCAATCGTTTTGACTCAATGTACAATCTCCTGAACTTGGGTTTCCAATCATATCTCTATTTAGAATTTCTCTATTACCAACTAGCCCTCTCTCACCTTCGTTAAAAACTATTGTAAATCTACTCCACAACGTCTGCACTATCAATTAGATACATGTCCTGCGTATCCTGTCCAGTTAAACTTCTAGAAAACGCGCAGTTGCTCTTCAAATTCGGCCTTAAAAATATGCATTAAATTTAATGAGTTTTATCAATATCTTTAAAAAAATACAACAGCCTAGAAGCAGTCTGATCTCAGTGGTGAATGCTTAAGTGAATGACTTTTTCCTCTCAGGATGTTTCCTGTAGTGGTATGGTATTTAAATGTTGAATGTGATCGTGAGTATTTGTCTATGGGCATAAAAACAATATCAAATTAACATTAGCTGCATGTGTGTCAACCTTTTTGAATATTTTATAATTAGCATTTTTTGGCGCGTGATAAAGTCTAATTGTGCCGAATGTGTTGGTTTGTGAATAACACATCGCTGAGATAGCACAAAAAATAATAAAAACTTAAAGTTGTATGTAATAAGTTTGTAAGATGCTCTTGAAATCAAGATACCCAGAGAAGACCAGCCAGAGTATGACCTCTCCTCACTCCTGTTCCAAGGGCGAGTTTTCCCCGGGGTGGTTGTAACGTCATAAAACTGACCCTTGTGAAACTGAGAGAAGAAATCAAACGTACTGATTGATCGTTTAACAGCCTAACATTGATCAATTGCGAGCTTAAAACATTAAAAAAAATCCTCCAGCAGTAACCATATACGCAGAAAAGATCAATCGTGATAGTCTGACACTGATCATGTGTTTTGAAATATTGATTACAGTTTTATCTGACGTGTATTGGACTTTTTGGCGTTGACCAGACGTCATCTAAAAGGCAATCATATATCCTATAACGCAGATTAAGTATAATACTAGTCGTTGATCCTACTGTTGCAGGTCACTGCTGAAACGTACCACTAAGCTTCCTTTGTACTTGGCATAGTCTTCATTCCCTAATTTTTTTGATATAACTTTCTCTGCTTCCTCGCTGCCTATGTTGTGCCTCCTTTCTCAGATTTTTGGTATATCTTTCAAATTATTTGTTATCCGTAATATTTTTTTTTAACATTTTCGTTTTATAGTTTTAAATGCTAATTATATATATGTTTTTCCTTTAATTTTATGTGTTGTCCTACTTTGTCCTATTCCTCGCTTTGTCTAATGTTCAGTTATGCAAACATGAATTATAATTTATTAATTATATAGTTATGATCAGGTATCAAATTGTTTCAAGCCTCATGCGAATTATTTGGACGTGGTCAAATGGAAACTGATAACTGAAGTAGCCTCAGTGTCGCCATGGACGTGTATGAATAATTTTAATTTGCATAACATCTAGATAGATTGGATTGTTCCCCTTCAATAGCCTCTAGTGCGTAGCCTCACTGATTCCAGTTTAAAGTCACGTGATGAAATCAGACCCCCCTCCCCAAGAAGACCCCAATCCCCCCAAAATTATATTTTTCACAGCATATATTTGTCTTAAACCTAACTTAAAACACGCCCAGCCATCTTTGTTTTTTTTATTTACTTGTTAAATTTTATAACTTCAGTAGATTTTTGTTTTGTTTTGTCGGAGTAGAGAATAGCGGTCACTTTCTACAAGCCATACAGAAGACACTGCAAAAGGGAACCGCTATACGGGTCTTCTCGTGTGACTAGTAATAAATGTCTGGGCGTGTTCCCTTACCTTAAAACTAGAGTACCTGTAATAGCAGTAATTTAGTAATAGCGTCAGGTCAACTTGGCTCTGTGTACGATAATTTCTGAGAACTAATATCACCGTGATGCTTATTATAATTATAATTATACAATCACACAATCGTTGTATCTTCGTGTTATACAATGAAAAAATGAGGTGGTGTGTATGTCCTTCTGCTCTCGAGTTACAAAGGAAATATTCTGTACAAGTTACCTCATTACACTAATAGTAAACCTTCATATGACTATACAAACAAAAGAAGAACACACACACAACTAGGATTACCGTGCTATACCCTGAACTGTTGTATACAAACGCACATACGAGTTTCACAATGCTCTCCTGAATACCTTTCCCACTGTAGCGCCACACAGATACATTAAAATAGAATAACTGGAGAAGTGTCTGCCTGTGTCACGCGGCTTGCTGTTGCCTAAAGAGTACTAGGTAATAAAACATGCTTTAGAGAGTAAAACTATTCCATTTTAAGCCTAGAGAACAATTTATGCTCGAGAGGGTAAATTCTATCTTAAGCCTAAACTGTTGCAAAGAACAGCCTATAATTGAAAGGGTAAAATTCCGTATCTTAAGCTTAAATATTTAGGTTGCAAGGTAGAATTCATTCATGAGGAAAAAAAAGGTCTTAAAAAGTATTAACTGTTGCACAGGTTAATAAGATAAGATACTAAGATACTAACATTAAGCTGTAACATATTGTATTATCCTAAACTACATACAGTATTGAAATGACGCTTTTGTTCCCTCTTCCGTTTAATTTAATATATAAAAAATATCAAGTTTGGCACAAGGGGGGATAAGTAAAACTGAGTATTAGGAAATAAAAATACTTAAAAAACAGTTGGGAATATAGGGCGGAATATTAGTATATAATGTAATATTGGTCCATATTAATACGGGGCCTATCACAGGGAATGTCTCAGCTTCAAACACAGGTGGGTGCAGAGGAAGCTACAGTAACACTACACTACACCAGCAGGATGAAAAGGCCCAAGAAATAGGGCGGAATAAAAAAGGTGATTATGTGGTGCTTAAGCAATATACAGTATATGAAAGGATAATGTCTAGTGTATATAGGCAAGAATTAGCTGTCAACATTCACTGGGCATGTGAAAATAACTCGAGGAATAAATTCGGTGAATACATTTAGATATGAAGTCAAATTGGTGGGGTATGTGGCGTTACTTAGGAAGAAAATTGGTGGGCAAGTTTAGCAAAACGCACATTATATCTATGACTTGAAGTGGTGGGTGTATTTTAGACCATCCAGGTACGTCGTGGGTGTTATGTTGGTGGGTATTCCACGAATTAAATTGGTGGGTATTTAAAAAATAGAATGAAGTGGGAAAACACTCAACATATACAAAAAAAAAAGAAAACACCCATTATGTACAAATAATGACGATTAGCCGGGCTCCGAGAGTAGCGAAATTCTCGAAACTCTTCAAAGGTATATCAAAGGTAGCTAAGACATCATTACTC
>NC_069419.1:16168477-16195977 GCF_026875155.1 Cherax quadricarinatus | reverse complement strand
TTTATCTTTTGATTTTCTATATACCCAACGATGATGTCCACCAGTTTTATAATTTCCACATGTATGTCTTCAATCATTTTTTTCCTCTCGTTTAAAACAGATAATGTATTTACTGTTCTCAACTCTTTTTCTTTCTAACCTTTCTATGCTACCTACATCTTCATTTCCTAGCATCAATTATAACACTAAGCTTTTAAACGTGTTTTGCCGTCTAGACATGTCTATTTTAAATTTGAGTCTCGTCATTTATTACACGTATTATACGTTATACTTCAAGTTTTCAATGCCACAATAATTAAACTGACTGTTGGAAGTTAAGTTAAACTTGCACTGTTTTAGAGGGACACAAAAACACCAGTATGAAACTACAAGCCTTACTGATGCATTTGAATACAAACACCTTAACAGATTCCAGATAATTTTACAGAATGAGGACTTGAATAGGGACTGGTTTGCGGGGATCAAGAGGATGGAAGCCTTTTTTATATTAATGCCATTGCAAAGCTGTACTTTAAGAATATTGATAAACTATACAAAAATTGATGGGAATATGATTCAGATTTGATAATTATGTTTGTCAGCTTTAAAGATTAGATGGTAGTTATCTATTGTTTCAGTAATTTCTAAGGTTGCATGTAAGAATTATAGTTTGTCGTCAATATGGGTATTTTTTTTTATAGGCATGCGAGGATCGAAGTAATGTTTAGGAAAGTGGAATTTTAGAATAAGTAAAGATTAAGCGGAAACTTTATTTTTCTATATATAGCACAGTCTGCCAAGGAAATATTACTGAGGGTCTGCAAACACAGTGACTGGGCATAAAGACTTATCCTAAGTCTTTAGTGATGGTTACTTGTTAGTCATTTTCACTCACTATCACTCTCCTTTTCTAGCATTCACTACAATATCCTTTACTGCCTACCTGGTCTGTTGCTTTACAACGTGTCCTTTGTATCCTGCTCTTCTGCTCTGATTTTAATCTAGTCTTTATGATCCTAGACCCTTATATTCCGCTTCCTTCATTACATTTGTCTTTTCCTCACTGCAAAACTATTGCTTTATCGGCCTTTGTCTCTAGCTCTTCTCCTTACTGCAACACTACTTTCTCTCTAACTAGGTCCACCCAATCTGTTTATCCATCCTGTCCTCATTTCCATAAATACTATTGTTATTTAATGGCAATTGGTTGAAATGTAACTTACAGCCATGTGAACACATTAATTTTCTTAATCCTTAGTGTATTGTCCTATACAAGTAGCATTTTACCCATAGCAGGTCAGGTAGGCTATCCGCCTGCTTCAATCTGAACTGCTACAAGAAAAATATTACTTGCACGTCACCCCACACAGGAATATGTATGTGTTCTCGTGGCTATACATTACATTCCGACTAGCTGACACCTAATAATATTCCTTATTCTCATGAGGATAGCTTGGTTTATCGAATTATGAAGTTCCTCTTCACTTGTTGAATCACTTCAGCCAATTTTCTCACTAGTGTGTGTATTTGTTAGTTAATGTCAAAGGCACTTGTTGATAGACACTTGGCCTGTTGTATGTTGCGTGCTCGTGTTTTGTATGTGCTAGGTATTGTCAAATGCACTTGTCGATAGACGCTTTGTGTGTGTGTGTGTGTGTGTGTGTGTGTGTGTGTGTGTGTGTGTGTGTGTGTGTGTGTGTGTGTGTGTGTGCGTGTGCGCGTGTGCGCGCGTGTGCGGCGCCACGCATTGCGGGAGTAGGTCGACTCCTGGTCCAGGCTCCTCTGTGTACGCATGCGTGCCTCTCACTCAGTACTAAATGCCTAGTCGAACTTAAATACTTAGCACCTATTCAGTCATAATTTCTGCACAGGTTCCTTTCTCTCGATCCCATTCACTTTCTTATGCTCTCTCACACACCTTTGGGAACTTACAACAGACCAGACTAGAGCACAGTACAGACAACTGTCATTTATGCACATATTTCATAAAAGTTTAATTGCTATAATGTAATGTGTTGGGTAGGAACATACCACTCAATCTTTATTAACGGCTGACATATTTCTTTAATTAATTTCTTTAATTAAGCTTATATATTTTGACTCAAAAAAAATTTTTTTTTTTTTACTTTATTTTTAAATGTTTTGTAATGTTGGCAAAATCTTGTTGAATATTATTGTTTTTTAATATATTTGCTGCCACAATATCAAAAACTTAATTCAGTATTATGAAATCGTAGCAACATACAGTAACATACATTCTTAGTAACTTCTTAATCCTTAAATTATCAAAACATCATTAGTAACTTTTTTAATCCTTAAAATTATCAAAACATCCTTAGTAACTTTTTTAATCCTTAAGTTATCAATATTTGTATCGCCAAATCTAGAGACGCCTTCGTGAGAGGGCAGTTAACTCCTAGTAATTTTCTTAAGTTTACTCATGGATTGCACCTACTCTGTCAGGTGACAAAGTCGGGGAAAAAAAAGTTCATATAGAAGAAGCAAAATGAAAATCACATAAGTTTTCACTTCTCATCACAATCAACTCACGACACAATAACAAGAAACTAATGAAAGCAAATGCTTTCGAGAATTCATGAAAAGGTAAAAAATTTATGACTCGGTGAAATTTACAAATGCAAAAAATTTAACAGTTTTAACCATGTTTTAAAGGGTAGGCTCTTAATTAATAGAAACTTAAATTAAACGAAAAATGATGTCTATTTTAGGGAAACCTGAACTTGTAAAGGCGAAGGGAAAAAATAAAAACTAAAGTAATTCAATTAAAAGGGAAAAGGAATACTAAAGGGAATTTTTTTTTCAAGTATTGAAAAAGAAAAGTTGTCAAGTGTATGTAAGGAGTTCAAATTGTCACAAAATTTTAAAAAGTACTGTGGTTAAGTTTTTCGTTTTCAAATTTAAAGATAGTATTAAGAGTGGTGAGTGAACATTGTAATTGTGTGTGGAAAGGGGTGGGGGGGGGGGAGAGGGGGATGTAGAAAGAAATATTTAGTTGCCTTTGGGTTCTACTTAGCTTCTACTTTTGTCGTAAAGCCCATTTTTTACTTGCATACCCAGACGCGCCCTTACCGGGGTTTTGCTGCGTTCCGTTCCCCCCAAAATTTGCCCCATTGACGGCTTCTTCCAATATTTTCTGCCTCTTTTTTGGGAATGCCAGCCTTCCCTATTACTGTACACTTTTGAATAACCCATACATTTTCAGAAGTTTCTAAGGAGGTAATTTAAATTTGCCATATTCTACAAATTTTTAATCTTTTTACTATACATTTCAAATTTGAAAAAATTTAAAGGAAAAACTCTTCCCTTTTTTAAAAAACTATTTTTAAAGTCCCTCCTTTTATAAAACATTTCTATTCACAGATTTTTGGTGTTTTGGGCTAAATACAGGTTACCAAATTTAAAACCCAAAATGAATTTTTGTGGATCTATGATTGTTTTCAATATCAAATAAAATGATGGTTTTCAAATCTGCATTTATACTCCTTTAATATTGCCCTTTACAAAATTTTTTCGTAAAATTTTTTGTCTTTAAACTAAGTGTTTTTAACCAGTCTCAAATCAAAATATCCCAAATTCAACTCCCAAACCCTCATCACCAATTGATGTAAGCCGAGATGCCGTATTTTGGCTTCCTTTCATTGAAAGTGGTTGTTAAAAGTCTTAGATTTCCCTCAACAAAATTTTCAGACACCAACACATTTATCAACATAATTAAAATTTATTTTTAAGTTCAATATTCTTCAAAATTTTGATTGATAAATTATATGGTTGTCGCATTCTTCCCTTTATGGGCAAGAAAGTGCGAGTTTCAAAGAAATAAAAATGGAATTAAAAGAATACCAAAGCCAATTGGGGTAAAAAAGTAAATTTATTTTCCAGAATGATATTGTAATTACAAATGAAGCCAATTTGGAAAAATAAAATAAAAACAAAGCAACACATTTTTTTTTCATTTATCCATAGCAAGGCACAGTCTAATTCGACAAATTATTCTTTTTTTCCAGAAACTTATCAAACTTAGCCAAGCAAACAAAAGTGTGACTCGTGTTCCTTTATCTTGGTCTACTTACGGAAATACCAAACAATATTCACAATTGAGCTGATAAAAATTAGCCTATACAAACTGCCGTCAAACCCGGACAAATACCAAACACATGACTCAGATACATCGGGCGATACTCTGCCGGTTTTTACTGCAGAAGTTTGGCCCTAAGAGGAATTGCGGTCTGCATCTTATTTTTGCCCAGGTTTCACCCAGCTGAAATGCAAGCCATTTCTGCTTCGCGACAACACAGCTGATCACGACTTGCGAAGAGAGCGCAACTCTAACCTCTGCACACGACACAATTTACTTTGCTCCCTTTCTAACATTTGAAACTTTTTTTCAGACACCATCAAGTAAAACTAATCGACTTTTAGTTAGCAATACAAAGAAGTTTGTGTTAGTGATGGATGCTGTTGCCTCCAGAACATTGTACTCCTGTAACATCAGATCTGTTTTTTACAGGACTATAATTCTTCAATAATTAAGCCTCTGCTCAGGTCTAGAACTGCTCATCTCCTCAATAATCACTATCACAAAAGCTGTAATTTGTGTTCGCTCACCCAGACTTCACAGTTCCCATCATGAGGCTAAGCTTGACCACCACATTTTACTTGCCAAGCTGATAATATATACAATTTACATTACGTTTAGCTATTCCCTAAGTAACAACAGACTGTTTACAATGAGTCATGGCCAAGTAATCAGGTAGTGTGAAAAGTCCTCAAGTACCAGAAGTTAGGTTGTAAGCAGAGGAACAAGGAGGTCATCTATTTGGTCACTCATATCCGAAAATAATCGTCCGTGGACAGATATTACCAGCTGTACATGTCACCCTATTTGACAGACAGTTGTATTGAAAATATGGGATTCAGACTTTAGAATCAATGAACAAGTGAGCATTATTTTAATAATTATGTGCTTCAAATTGAAGAGTACAAGTTGTAATGCTAGAAATTTAAATACTTACTACTAGGAATACTAGGAAAATTGCTGACGAGAGGGTACAGCAAGAAGCACCAATATCTATCACTTCAGTCCACATGTGACCACCTCCCTCCCTCCTGTTTCCTCAACTTTACGTCCTCACACAAATTAAAGCTTTGCAAGTTAACAAGTCAATGACCCTACATGGATACTGACAATCGCTGGTTTGGTCACAAGAATCAGGTCCCAAATAGCTTATCCTAGCGATGCACACACGACTGAAGTCTGCGCCGAAGAAGTCAGGTCAGGTGAGGTCAGAGGTTCTCCCAGTCTCAAAAGAGTTGTCAAATTGTGGGTGAAAAATAATATATTAGCTATACAGGGTCAGAAAAATACAAATCCGTGCTGATTAGGTTAGTCAGGCTGCTTGAGTCACTCCAGGTCTTCTAGAGCATAACAAAGTCCAACACAAGTAGGATATCATGGATGAACCCAAGAGTCAATGAGTTAGGGACATAATGGACGGGTCTTCAGTACCAGCTCTCCTTGCCAATAGTCAGTCAAGCACTTTTAAATCTAAAGAATGTCGGGATTTACTTGGTGGTCATGTGTAATACCGACAATAAAATAATTTCATGACTTGTGGCTCTTAATAAAAGGTTCCTGTGATGGATTAAACTTTGATATATATATATAATCTATATGTTCTGGCTTGTGCCTCTCGTGCTATACATCACTCAATCACTACGGGACTTAAATGGGTTATGGCTGGTTGACTTTGCAACTGATGTTTCTCCAAAGCAATATTTACACCTAACTTATCCTTACATTAAATCCCTGAACAGATAAGACTATAAAGATGTTTTGTCAAATTAAAGCCCTTTGACTCAAGCACAAATTTGATTTCTCACCATTTTATGCCTACTTTGATGGAATACTTCTCAATATTCTGTCAGATTCTGAAATTCTGAGGAGTGACTAAAACCATCCTCACCCGACTTCTCAGGCTGCATCTCCAGTTTTTTCTGCATGAACAGAAGCCACTGTGTGAACGCTTCTGCAACTGACCCTTTATCGTTTCTCTAACAATTATAACTAGATATGTTACAATCATAGCCAGATGTGTACAGATGACTATTCTGGATTTTATAAATTTATCCCTTTCCAGGCAGTGGCCGGGAGCAGAACCGTCCACACGGTACATCTTTAAGCTACTAGTAAAAAAACCTTACACATTCAATATGGAGAGTTTTAAAAAGTTCTTATTTTCACCCTACATACAAGCTGATTCACTGTCATTTCAGGAAATATACTTCATTAGGAGCTACATTACAAAGAAAAGAGTGCACATTGAACTAACTTACAGGCATTTATCCCTCCACGAGGCTACTGCTATCATCAGCTTGGAGCCGAGATGACGGGCACAGAATCAGGAGCAGGACCGTGGCCATGAGTGATCTGCAACGGTCCAGTGGTCAACAGAGGACCACTGGAAGCCAGAAAACGGCAGCGAACCAAAGACGAGACCAAGGTGAACCATGCAGATCATTGCAGTGGTGGTCCAGTGGTTCTCAAGATGTCCTGTTGGGGGTGGGGCTGTAGTAGCATTCGATGGCCTCAACATTCGTCATTCAGGCAACCAAGATAGATACGGGCTCTTCAGTTCCAAGACAACTCTCACGAGTGTCTCAGATTTCCTCTTGTACTATTCATCTCTTCTGCCCCTGCTCCTCTCAGTTATTGCCCTTATCTTCTCTTCTCCCAACTGTATTCTGTTTGTCACAAGCCATTCATTTTCTTTTAATTATAATTTTTTCTGATTGTTTTTTTTAACTTGTCCTAGCTTCTTTCCCATTAAAGACATCACCTCGGAGGGAAAGGTCTGAGACTTATGAAAAAGATTTCTCCCTTCTCTTTTGCACCGCCTGTTCTTAATGCCTCTGATCATGATCTCCAGTTCTAGACAATTTCATGTTTCTCCTTCACAAAGACACCAAAACCCTATTTATTTTTCTTCTATTCAGCACTTCCTCATAATAACTCGCAGAGTTCTCTACCAGACTGTACTTTTCCAACTTTCCTCTATTCTCATTAATATTTCAAATATCTCATTTCTCCTGTCCTTCCTCCACTTATCCTCACAAAGTTAGTATCAATGTTCAATATCATCCACATCTTTAGTTCTGTCATGTCTCTCATTGTTTTGGCGAATTTCAAACGGGGTTGTTGAGATTTGTCTCTGGATCTATGTTAGCAAGGAATCTTTGACTATTTCTACATTGAAACATCGAAATTCGGACTTACGGAATAAAGTTGGAGACAGCACAATAGATCACACAATTAGAATACAACTAATCGCTATGTATTTACATCCGTCCACGAGTTTCCAGTGGACCCCCCAAAAAAAGCAAAAAGACATTTTCCTGATCCTTATAGGTTAGTTTTTGTTTACAATGTCCATGTATTTCCCCGCCAGACACCATAACTGGACATCAAAAAACACCAAGTAGCCCACATGAGCATTTTATTTTATGCCACAAATGTGTAGGAAGATTCTTGCACATGGCATATGGATCCTTTGTTAGGCATGATGTAACCCTGATGGTATGCAGACTGATTCATTCCAAAAGCAACCTCCAAAAAATATCAAATTTTAAAAAAAGGCCAATTTTTCCATTTGTCATTGTCAGGCTATCTTGTCTAAATTTCAGCTCTTGTGATGGGGCCAACAGCCGAGGTTCTTCACCTCCTTCCACACATGTTCACTCTTCATCCACAAATTCATCTTGTCTTTTATTAGATTTTCAAAACCAGTTTCATCCACAAACTCATCATGTTGTTTATTAGATTTTCAAAACCAGTTCATCTGCAACTTCTACAAGCTTCCTTCCCTACTTCCTCTAATGGATGCCAGACAAAAAGAAAAAAAAAAGTCTTCTGGAATGTAAACCCCACTAAGTTCTCTCCACTCAGTGACTGCTAATGACCTTTATGAAGACAAAATGCTCTTCTACAAAAGTTCTCAGAAGAAAAAAAAACAACAACGCTCTCTCCAGGCAACCCATGTCTCAACGATTACTTGCTCTATGATGGCTTAACACTTAACTGTTTCTTGCTTCTTGATGCCTCTTAGTTCACTCTACACACTCTTCTCCGAAAACGTTTTGAGGGTTGTGTTCTGTTGGTGCACTCACGCCTGCCATTGGCCCTGAAAGCGAGAGAAAAAATACACTATGTCACTGTACTATGTACACCAAACTTTTGTAAAAATAAAATCATGCAGCCTGTTTACTATCTGAAGCACTAATTTCATAAAATCAATATTTGTAAAGAGTATTAACCACCAATCCAAACGTGAGACAACTACTGTACTACACAGACAACTTGGAGGGTTTATATTATATAGAACAAGCCATGTGGGGATGGAAATCAAGACCTTTCCCATTCTAGTGTGTAATCAGGAGCTATGCAATGTTGCAAGACTAGCAACGGATAGAGGAATGGAAATTAGGAGGCCAGGCAGAAGCATATCAGCACTGGCCCCTCTCACAGCGGAGTGGAGTGTGCGCGGGGCCGGCATTGAACGCTCCTGCTTGTCTGGAGAATTTACCAATCTGTTGCTGGTCTTACACATTGCATAGCTCCTAACTATGCAAAAGATCCTGAGCTAAAGATTTGTCCCTATGTGGCTTGTTCTGCATTAAGATCGCCTGTTTGTAATTGTACTGCATGCGCGCGCGCACACAACACACACACACTGAGACAATTCAGCTGTCACTCCAAACAGCAAATATCCCAAACCCCTCCTTTAAAGTGCAGGCATTTACTTCCCACCTCCAGTACTCAAGTCCGGCTAACTGGTTTCCCGGAATCCCTTCACAAAATATTACCCTGCCCAAACTCCAACAGCTCAAGTCCCAAAAACCACTCGTGTGTGTGTGTGTGTGTGTTGTGTGTGTGTGTATGTATTGTGTGCACATTGTGTGTGCACTGTGTGTGTGTGTGTGTGTGTGTGTGTGTGTGTGTGTGTGTGTGTGTGTGTGTGTGTGTGTGTGTGTATTGTGTGTGTGTGTGTATTGTGTGTGTGTGTGCACTGTTTGTGTGTTTGTGCGTGTTAGTCACCATTTTTTCCTAGGCACATGTCGATTAGACACTAGGCCTGTTGTATAAGCGCGCGTGTGTGTGTGTGCGTGTGTATATGTACGTGTGTATATGTACGTGTGTATATGTGCGTGCGTATATGTGCGTGCGTATATGTGCGTGCGTATATGTGCGTGCGTATATGTGCGTGCGTATATGTGCGTGTATGTGTGTGCATGTGTGTGTGCGCGCGCGCGCGCACGTGTATTCATTGTGTATATCTACACTTACATTTAAGAAGCCACAACTGGGAGTGTTACTGGTATACATACCACGAGCTGTGATGGCTCGAGGGAGGCGGATGCGCTGGGACTACCAAGACTGTTTGTCATCTCTGATGAAGGAACTTAAGGGCTTGACAAAGTGGTGGTCTACATGGCCACAAGATGGACATGCATGAGTTCTGCTGTAATCACTGAAGAAACTCAACCTCTGGTCCGGGGGGATAACCACAGCCTCACATTTGCTACACTGCAAGGAGAGAGGAAGAGGACTTCGTGAGGCACTGAGAACATCTTAACTTTTCAAGTAACATTTGAAATTGTTAGAAATCTCTGTCTGGACATTTTACCATATACCTTTTGATATATATATCATTAATAGAAATTTTGACAAACTAATATTTCTCATATACATACAACATACACCAACCAATCAGGACAAAAAAATTATTATACTGCTTTTTAAGTGTTCTAGAAATTAGATGCGTTTTGGTCACTGCACCATTGGAGAAAATTATCCCCATATCTCAACCGCCAAGCCACCTTTAGCTCAATGCATGCAAAAGGAATGATGGAGAAAGAGAGAGAGAGAGAGAGAGAGAGAGAGAGAGAGAGAGAGAGTTGCATGTTTCCAATGTTATTTAATATCAACAGTGAAGACTTCAAGCTTGTCAGAAGAAGGATTCACAAGTTATCACATGGAAACCAGTACTTTATCCCAGTTTCTTCAATGAAAATGGCAAATTGACAATTACATAGCACAATCCCAATTCAATCCTTCCACTACCTAAGATATACCAACTACAACATTTTAAAAAGCCAACCTGAAGAGGCATTCTCTACTTATTGCATACAAACTATCACAAAATACATGGCACTAATAAAATGCATGCTCGTATTATCGGTGATGAAGGTTTGAAGTTGATCAGTTGAGGCATTCACAAATTATCTCATGAACACCAGTACGTATACTGTTATTCAATTTTCCCAAAATGTCAACAAAATTGACACCTACAAGGAGCAAAATCAATCCAAGCCTTTCTCACGTACAATAAACTAGCATTTTAAATTTGTAGACTGTATGAGGTTTCAGTACCTACTATTTTATCTGTTAAATAAAAACGCACTTTGCCCTACCTTGACACGGCATAAAAAACAGTATGAGCAATGCAAGTAACAGTACAACTACAGGACCAATGTAAGCAACAGCACATCCATCAGTAAAAATGACAGGAGAAATATCATTAACAGTACAAGTAACAGCAGGAACAATGCAAACAGCACAACTGTCAATAATAATGGTACAACCAACAGTAACAGGAGCAGTGGAAGCAAGACTGAAATGAGACCATCAATAAGTGTATATGGCAGGGTGGGCCAGCAGCTAGGTCAATGACCAGTCGACCTACAAGCATGCGAGGTTCTCATATATTGATCCAACGACGCGGGACTGCGCACACTGCAGTGTGAGAGGGGGAAGAGAGCAGGTGAGGGAGAAGGGGTGGGGGGGATGAGAAAAACAGGGGTGGGAGGAAAGAGACAAGAGAGGAACATAAAAGAGTGAAGAAAAGAGAGGAAGTGGAAAGGAAGACAGGCTGTAGAGAGACAGATTGGGATATTAGAGAATTTGGGAAAGGAGGCACAGAATAAGGGAGAATAAATGGAAGGCCAGTTTTTTATTTAACAAACTTGGGTACTCGCATATGCTGCTACTTTATTCTGCGTAAACACCCAGTTCGGCTACCCTGTTTCGTATGATAGTATAAGTGAACACCCGCAGTATGTGGTTACCATATTCTGCATTATAGTTACACTGAGTGAACACCATCAGTGTGGCTGCCCTATTCTACATGATGGTTATATTGTAGGAGCTAAAGCAGCTTCTCTGTCATATTCATTCACACAAATTGGCATATGAAACCTATTAGGCTGAGCTGAGAGACTTCTGTAACAGACTGTGAATATCATCGAACTTTCCACTAAGGGTTCAGTAGATACAAAAGCTTAAAAGGCTTTGCTCTATATGAGCTGGAGTTACTATCAATTGGGAATTACCATCGCTCAGAATGCCCTGTCCCACACTCAGTAAATACAGAATTTACGAAAATGGTGAAAGTAGTAGTTAACGGGGTGGGTGGGGGGGGGGGGTAGAATGAGGGAGGACTATGGGAAAGTTGATAAATGCAGGAGTGCAGAAAAGTGATGGAGGAATTGAGAGAAAAGGGAGGCGTGTTAACAGAAAAGGAAAGGATGGACAGTATAGGAATGTGATTAGAAGCAGAGAGTGTGTTGAGGTATGAATGGAAATCAACAGGGAAGATGGGAAATGAGACGAGGAATAAGACTGTAGAAACCAGATGATGTCGCTGATAATGTAATGTACTGTATGTATACGAAGATAATTACTAGACTTTAATTATCCACTTTTATTCCAAGCACCTCCACTGAATTAGTTAAATCAGATGCCAATTTTAACAATTCAGTACAACTATGTAAATCATATTTTAATCTTCTACTCATTTC
The DNA here is from genome assembly GCF_026875155.1 of Cherax quadricarinatus. Taxonomy (NCBI): domain Eukaryota; kingdom Metazoa; phylum Arthropoda; class Malacostraca; order Decapoda; family Parastacidae; genus Cherax; species Cherax quadricarinatus. The sequence goes on along the minus strand of NC_069419.1, from coordinate 16,184,124 downwards.
ATACCTTTGACGCATTTCCATTTTTTCCTTCTCCCCCAGTCTGGCTCTGGGCCGCTTGTCTGGTCAACTAGGTTGTTGCTGCTGGCGGCCAGCTGACCCACATATCCATCACAGCCTAGTGGATGTACTTGTCGAGTTTTTTTTTTTTTTTTAAGACTTCTACATTTGTTCCGACAGTGTTTCTGATATCTTCTGGTAAAATGTCAAACAGTCCCACAGATGTTATTACAATTTCCTCTTACTGTACCCACAGCACCACTGCATTAAACTTTATCACTCCACTTTTATCACATCTTCGCAATTTAAAATCTTGAAGTATATTTAACTGTCTAATCAATGATTCCTTAGTGTAGGTTTCTGTCAAGATTCCAAAAATAATTCTTTTTTTCTGTGAACATAAAATTTACATACACTCCTTTATTTTTCATCTTTGCTTTTGTGCCTTGATTATTAGTAAAGGTCATTCTGAGTGTTGCTTAGCACTAATGTGTTTGGTGGTGGTGTAGCAGCAGGTGGGTGGTGTGGATGGAGCAGCAAGGTGATAGCGCTGCTGCTGAGTAACAAGCTGGTGGAGTGGTGGTGCAGGCAAGTAGTGGGAATGCTGCCAAGTTCTTGTATCTCCAGGATATAAGATGGAATCTTGCGGAAAGTCGATAATGGCAAGAGATTTATCGTCAAAACAGAGTGCACCATTCACGGTGCTATTTTAAACTACTGCAATGAATACTGTCTGAGAAAAACTGGGGATAAAGATGGACTTGGATAGAGGGAGGGATGGAGGAGGGGTAGGGGAAAGGAGGGCTAGTGTGGGTAGATGGAGGGAAGAAGGATGAATTGAGGAAGTAGGAGAGGGTTTGTAAAGGAAGAAAGTGAGAAGGGCAGAGGAATAGATGAGGGGGTGGGAGCAAAGATGGAGGAGAGAAGGGGGTAAATGTATGGAGTGAGGAGGTAGAGGGGAGAGGAGGAGGAGTAGGGAGGGAATTCTTTTTCTTCCTTTCCCGTAGCCTCTGCCCTTTCTTCCTTTCCCTTACTACATCTTCTCTGACAGAACTACTAGGAAACATTTCTGCAAATGTGATGCTGTACATTTACCACTTTACTATACACGCACAAACGTGGAAGCCCTGCAGTGTTTTGAGCACTATAAAAAAAAAAAAAAGGTCAGATTCAGGAAAAGAAAGTGAAGTGGATTTTGTATAATCAAGACGGAGTGGTAGGTCAGAGGAGGGGGCTGGCTGAGTTCGCTGTATGGACCAAGTAACACCACAGCTATAACTCCAAGTAACTTGCTGGATACTCACTTTTAACCTACTTTCACAGCAGGGCATGGCAGCGAAGATGTCAAATGAGTACATGGTACCCAGGATGAGTGCCGAGCCATTCCAGCGGGCACTGCAGTAGGCACACCGGAGACTGACTGACCACCCCTCCAGGCACCCCATGCACACTGCCGCCAGGTACTGCTGCCGACCCTCTACACGAACCTGCAGAAGATGAAACAGGTAAAGTTAGAGGGACTATGACAGTAATTTCTGCTGCTAAAAATCTACAAAAAAAAAAAAACTGCAGGGTATTAGATTAGCAATGGTGATTACTTCTGCTGCCAACCAGTCTACACAAAATTTGCATGATATTCACAAAGTTAGTAGAGGATGTGGTAGTACTCATAATAATTTAAGAAATTCAAGAGTTACATATGAGGAACAAACCATGTGGACCGCGCGGCGCGCGCACACACACACACACACACAGGCCAGGAGCTAAGGATCGACCCCTGCAACCACAAATAGGCGAGTACTCACTTTTTAGGGATCTTAAATCCCATGTCTTTGTATATCCGCTGGTTTTAGTATTATATACACGTAAATATCGTGGGATTCCTGTTATTCTTGTGCTACCTAATTTTAAAGTAATTAATTTTATAGTTTTGTTTGTGCTTATTATTCATGCATTTTCATTTTTCCCTTCAGTAATAAAGTTGTGTGCATTTATACGCTATCTCTATCCTGTTTATCTTATGGCATTATTTATTTTTTCTACGTCTTTTGTTTAGTAGGGGAGTTTATTCCCCCTTTTCCTTGACACAAGGACCCAGGTGGCTTCAAAGGGTTCAGTGGACCAAGTGGCTTCCAAGAGTCCTGGGGCCTAGGTGGCTTTCAAGGGTTCCTAGGACCTAGGTGGTTCCCAAAGGTCCTGGGGCCTAGGTGGCTTCCAAGGGTTCCTAGGACCTTAGGTGGTTCCCATGGGCCCTGGGGCCTAGGTGGCTTCCAAGTGTCTGGGAGCTTAGGTGTTTTCTATGGGGTTAAAGAGCAGGGGTACAGGAGGGGTCCAAGGGGCAAGAAGAACTGGTAGCTTTTAAGTCATAGAACAGTGAGGTGTTCGGGAGGCGGGGAAGAGTCTATATCACCCTTGACCTTTGATATATTTACATTCAAGGGGAAGTGGCCAAGTATGCACATGTTCAAGGGGAGGTGGCCACGTATGCACATGTTCAAGGGGAAGTGGCCATGTATGAACATGTTCAAGGGAAGGTGGCCACGTATGCACATGTTCAAGGGGAGGTGGCCACGTATGCACATGTTCAAGGGGAGGTGGTCATGTATGAACATGTTCAAGGGAAGGTGGCCAAGTATGCACATGTTCAAGGGGAGGTGGCCACGTATGCACATGTTCAAGGGGAAGTGGTCATTTATGAACATGTTCAAGGGAAGGTGGCCACGTATGCACATGTTGAAAAGGTGCCCATGTTGAAGAGGTGGCCACATATGCACATGTTCAAGAGCTGGCCACATATGCACATGTTCAAGAAGCCACATATTTACATGTTCAAGAGGTGGCCACTTATGCAGATGTTCAAGGGGAGGTGGCCAGGGTATGAACACGTTCAAGGGGAGGTGACCAGGGCATGAACACGTTCAAGGGAAGGTGGCCAGGGTGTGAACACGTTCAAGGGGAGGCGGCCAGGGTATGAACACGTTTTAGGGGAGGTGGCCACAGTATGAACACGTTCAAGGAGGAGGTGGCCACGGTATGAACACGTTCAAGGGGAGGTGACCAGGGTATGAACACGTTCAAGGGAGGGCAGCCAGGGTATGAATACATCCAAGGGGAGGTAACCAGGGTATGAACATGTTCAATGTTTCTACGGTCTTAGATCACACAGTGCATGAAATATATTTCTTATATAAACCCTTTACGATCACTCACGAGAGCGAATGGAGAGAAATGTGTGGTTAGGGGTGGCCAAAGTCAGCTGCAGAACCTTCTTCCCCAAGCATCTTAAGGTCACCCAAGAATATCGTGGGGAGGCCGTGTCGGCAATGTAACATAAGTTAAGAGTGAGCAGATTGCAAGATTTTTTTTTACTGGTCTAAAACTTAGTACGTTACTTAATATGAGGAAATTACATAAAACGTCAATATTTTTCCAGAGATGGGACAAGTTTATGTGTGGTAATAAAGACTGTTTAACAGCAATTTTCCCTGGGACTAAATGCTAAAGCAGGAACCGAAAAGGCACCAACCATGTTTACTCGTCTTATTGAAAGATCTAATAGTGGTGCTAATTTTTGCTATCATATGGGAGTCTCTTTGTGATAAATTTTAAGTCTACTGGAGAAACCACTGAAACTGTTCTTGACTTTGAAAGCCTGATCTAATTATCCAACCCCCCCACGTCTCACCAGCACCAGACATTTATAAAGATACCTTTGACGAGTCTCAATAGTTTTTCTATTCACGGACTCTGGGCCAGGCTTGACTGGTGCTTACCTGGTCAACCAGGCTGTTGCTGTTGGCGACCACTTGCTCACATATCTACACCAGGTCTGGTACCTGATGGAGGTACTTGTCCAGTTTCATCTCGAAGACTTCGGCACTTGTCCAGTGTTTCTGATATCTTCTGGTAAGATGTTGATACAATGTTTTCTTATGGTGCCCACGGTGTGCTTGCTTTTCACTAAGTATATTTTGCACTTCTTCCCATATCGCTCACTCCAGGATGATGCTATGGTAACATGCAGATTTGAGGCAAGACCCTCGAGTACTTTCCATGTATATATTATCATATTTACCTCTTTCCGATCCAGCGAGTATATATTTAGGGCTTTGAGGTGTTTCCAGTAATCGAAATGCTTTATTAGTTCTATGTGAGCCGTAAATGATCTCTGCATGTGACAAAAAGCATTATCTAGGTATAAACCAGGCTGCGACTAATCGGTTCTCCACAAACATCAACCTAGGGCTCCCCTCCACAAATAACCACCTTCCACATACAGACATACGTACACACAGATCTCTTTCCCTAAAGAAAACACATACTTACAGGAATGGCAGCTTTGGCATGCTGGATAGGTGTGAGGAAGAAGGTCCCGTCTAGTAGAGGGTAGCGGTCAAAGACGAGGAGGGCCTGATGACAGAGGACACACGCCGTCCTGGACGTCCGCTGGGCTGCCAGGGTAGAAAGGATGAAGCAGCGAGTGTCGTCGTTACCGTGAAGCCCATCATCCTCCATCTGGTGAAAGAAAGAAACGAGCAAGGAGCAAACGCGAGTCTTAGGTCTGACCGACTGGTTTGATACGCCATTAAGCGTCCCTCTTACTTTATTTACACCGAGGAAAGAAAAAGTGCTTGTAAATACAATTCTTTATTTTGAAGTGATTGTTAAAGGCTAGTGTACACCGTGTATAACAGAATATTAGTAAAATATTTTAAGTGTTCAGAACAGAAAAGATAAAATAAAGGTAGAGTTATCAAGAAATTATACTATGGTATATTTAATACCTATGAATTAATAAATGGATAAATACAATAGATATCATATCTGCATACTCATCCAGAAAATCTAAGGATAAACGGGAACAAATATGGACAAATCACATCGAGAAAAAATATATATTTTACACAGAAATCAAGTAGGAATATTTAATTTAGGCCTGGTCAAGAATAGTGTACTGTATTTCAAAACCTAAATCAAAATTACCATTCAAAGAGTAAACATTTATATTAATTATACATTGTTATGCATTCTTAACATTACAAATTTATTATTGTTTATCTTATTTCGAATCAGTGTGACATAATGCTTGAGATGTCCTCAACAAAATCCAATATCCATTTGAAGACAGACAACTTTAAACTGAAATTGCATTTATCTATAAGAATAGACGCAAATTTTGCAAATGTTTGACGCTCCAAAGAACCAAAGATATCTAAATTTACGAACACCCTAATACAGGCGTGACGCACAACGAATGTTTTGAAGGACGATCGCATTGACGTCAACGGTTCTCGTTGCCTCGGGTACGATAACAACTAAGATAGACCGCGGTGCAAGGCGTACCATTTAACCCCTGACTCTTGTGCAATGCATTTTATTTAATAAAGAATTTTCGTCCCTATGCAATATATATATATTTTTCCTCGCTAAGTATACGCAACAAAGGCATAAAAAAAATTGGTAACTGTCGTCTATCTTTCGTTAGGCTCTTAATCAGCCTAACGTAATCTGCCAATAACTATCCACACTTGATTCCATTTCCGCAAATAACTAATACTCTTCCCTTAAAGACAGAGGGGTCCGAAGAGGACTGGAGCATAAGACAGGAATAGAAAAAGATGCATAAAGAGAAATATAAAAAATATATAGATATATCATGTTCCCCCACCACAGTGCTTGACTTCTACTATTCTCGTTGCTGGTGTTAACCGCTGGCCTCTTCTTCGCGCTGCCACTCGGGGGTCTGGGCGAATCCCACAGAAGCAGGAGCATGACAATCCTACACCCACCGCTGTATACAGAGATTGGCACTGGCGAAGTCGCTCTTCTAGGAGCAATATCGGTAGCCTTTAAACTAAGCCGCAATCGTTCCAAACAAATACGTTAATGGCAACAGCCATTCTAACGTGACCGATTGAAACTGCTTTAAACGGCTTAATCAGAAACAACCGATCATAGTCCTTTTCTGAGCTGCTGTCCGAGCCACATCTCTTAAACAGTTTGTGGTACAGTAAAGTTAAAAGACAGAAATGTAATGGATTGGGATGGATTCTAGGTATATTCTGGATATGAGGTTAAGGAACAGATTCACCCTTAAATTGCGGTAATGAGATTAAGTCTGGGATCATCAGCAGATTACACCAAAACTTCCTTATTATAACTTTTGACTGAAGCGCTTCATAATCTCTAACTTTCTATGGGAGTATAATGATGTATTTGGTTATAACACACAAAAAAGTGTGTAATTAATATATATATATTAATTATAATAATATAATATTATATATATATATATATATATATATATATATATATATATATATATATATGTGTGTGTGTGTGTGTGTGTATGTATATGTATGTATGTACACGCATTATTTTAATTTGTGATTTTCGTGAGAGCCAACCTGTCATGACACATCCAGAATCTATTCTGTTTCCGTAAGATTTTAAAAGCCAAAGGAATATAAGGTAGGTAGGTGGAAAAGAAACAGCTATGATGGTAAGAGTATGGGATGATAGACTAGGTGGAGGAGAGTGTGGGTTACATTACCTGGTGTGCTTGTCCCAGTACCTGAGGCAACTAGGGCAGTCTCTATAAAAGGGCCCCTAAGGACTCTCTTGGCTGCTGATGGTGATGCTGTCGTTGATGATGCTGCTGCCATATGCCGAGACACGCGAGCCACACGGGGGCGGAGCGAATCTCCTAAGCCACCCTCAGCTCTATTTATGGGAAGAGCTGAGGGGGCAAGATTAGGATAGGTCACCTCTTCTGAGGTGTTTCAGGGGCAAGGTTAGGATAGGTCAGCTCATCTGAGCTGCATCAGGGGCAAGGTTAGGGTAAGCCAACTCATCTGACGTGCTTCAGGGGCAAGGTAAGGACAGGTCACCTCATCTGAGGTGCTTCAGGGACAAGGTTAGGTTTGGCCACCTCATCTGAGGTGCTTCAGGAGAATAATTAGGTCACTTCGTCTGAGGAGCTTCAGAGGCAAGGTTAGGATAGGTCACCATACTAGGAACTTCAGGAACAAGGTAAGGATATATTACCTTATCAGAGGAGTTTTAAGAGCAAGGTTAAGATAGGTCACCTCATCCCAGAAATTTCAGGGGATCTATGATAAGGTTGTAGGATTAAGGAAGATTAAAGGTAAAGGCTAGGTGTGGGATTTTCCTTTTCATACTGTAAGGAAACAGGAAAAGATGTATCTGGGAATGATTCAGGCAGGACAAGGAAGAGGTGGGGTCAATGTGGGGTTTCGAAGGTCAAGATGAGGTAACAGGACTGAGGTTCTTCAAGGTGCAAAGAAACGGAAAATGGGAGCAAGGATAAGGTGGCGAGGACTGGGAGATTCGCCCATCGTTATTACGGTGACAGGAGAAGATTTTGGGTGCCACTTAGGTTGGATACCTTAATAATATTTTTATCACAATTTCTTTAAATTTGCTTAAACTGTATATGCAAGGCGAATGTCGGTTAAGAGAAGTTAAGAAATTTACCACAAGTTATATGTCGTGCTTACATAGGTTTATCAATTTCATCTCCCACGACGCATGTACAGTATATCACATGCATATGCACATCAGAAACAAACTAAGCCTCGTATTGGCAAGGGCTCAAAGACGTCTGCAAAATATGCATTCCAAACAAATTGAATGAGTCTGCCAGCTTCCCGGGTCATTTCTGTTTCCACAACAAAAAAAAAATACTATAAAAAAAAAATAGGACAGAGATGAAGTTAGAGAGATGGTGCAGTGTGGGGGTCGGACTGGGGTGTCTGGAGGTAGATGGTAAGGGGCTGTATCCAGCACCAAGGGCCCTGTGTCATCGTCGTTGTCGTTGCAAGCCAACTTTCTGATGGAAAGCGCTTGTTAGCGTACATCTAAACCGCGCTAGCCCAGCGGGGGCCTAGCAAATCTGAGCGACAAGAATAAAAGGATTGGCTGCCACCACAGCAAGACACTCCACTTTATTTACATCCAGATTAAAGCGGCGACAATTCAGGAGACCTCTTTAACTAAAAGGTCAGGATGAGCTAGAGACCAAGCCTGTAATCTGGATGGTGAGTTGAGAGTAAGCCTTGCTCCAGTTGGTATGGGGATGGGGGAAGGGGAGGATGGAGGAGCACCATGAAAAGGAGGAAGTGCGCCAAGATTTGCTAACTGATTATGGTAACAGTGCAGGGCCCGGGGAACAGACTCATTGCCAAGGTTAGTAGAAGACATTTGAGTTACGAGATTTGGTCATTTTTTTTTATCACGACTAAGGTCTTAGATTACAGAAGTTAAACGATATCTTTGATCATTTATATTAGAACAGCTACTGCGACATTCCTTTTATATTTTTTCGCAAGTTAATGTTAGGTTTTCTCGATAAAAATATGTATTTAATTTATTGATTAACTGGGAGCTGTAATAGTATGCTAAGTGAGATAATACTGTCGAGATAAGTTTATAATCAGGATATGTTCTAAAACATAGTCCTAAAATAAAACAAAAACAAAATAACCGGTAAAGAGTCAAACAAAGAACTGATACATTTACATGTATTCCATTAAAACACTTTTTTATTTTGTAAGACTTCCTAACAGTTAACTATTGGAAATCATGTCTAATCAAATCCACTCGTGCTGTTCCACAATGTGATCCACTTCCACAAAATATTTATCCACCTACAAAGCAGTGCCAAGGACGCCGTGGCACTGAGGAGAGTTAAATAAAGGGTAAAGAGTTAACAAGAAGGGTAGAGAATGCACTCTAAGTACGACTGACTACTTCTCCCTACCGTCCTAGGTTTAAAGGTCAAACAAACAAACAAGCGCCGCAGTTGCCACCAGCACACCTTAATAAGAAGTACAAAAAAAGACCATCAACATCATCAACATGAGCATCATATCAGTGCATCTACGCCAACGGTGACACCATTAGCTCTCACCACCATTCACCATCACATGTAGCCTCGCGGAAGGACCCGAGCGGTGGGTAGGCGAATCCACAGTACAATGTTAAAGTCACCCTCATTGTCAAAACCACAACAGATCAACAGCAAAATTCATGATAAGAACAATCATAAATCATAATTTAGGTTACTTATCACCCAGTGCTTCTTATTAAAGATTAGAGAGTAGCTAAGCTGTTAGTCGAGTGTAGTGAGGTGCGTGCTGTAGCAGTAGTAGGGGTGCCAGGTGTTAGTGTCAAGCTAACTAGGATTGCGGATTCGCCAACAAAGTTGCGGTGGTGGATTCACGGAGTGGACACTAGTCGATTTGTCTATAACGACTGTAAACCAATTCCCTATTTTTGACGCGCAGTATGCACGACATATATATGTATGTGTGTGTGTGTGTGTGTGTGTGTGTGTGTGTGTGTGTGTGTGTGTGGTGTGTGTGTGTGTGTGTGTAATGTCGTGCCGAATAGGTAAAACTTGCTATTTTTTTATTAAACTGCAACGCTGTTCTTGCAGAATAAGGCAAGCGAAAATTTGTGTATGCAATAATTTCGCAAAAATCATTCTCAACCTAACGAAAAAAATATATTTCATTGTGTTTGTTTATTATTAAATTAATGTAAACTTATCTAAAATATATTTAGCTGGATTAGGCTAAATTAAATTGCGCTTGTTATAATAAGGTTAGGTAAGCTTTCTAAGGTTCTTCTGGTACAAAATTAATTGTTACATTAACATAAATGAAAAAAAAATTAATGAACGTATAAGAGAATTTTTTAGAAAGGACTTAATTAGAAAGAACTCGTTTAAAATTAACTAGTTTTACCTATTCGGCACGACATTATTATATATATATATTTAGAGAAATTATGCTTGCTATATCAAAATTATAACAATAGCAATAGTAATACTAAAATAAGGTTTGAAAAAGTTTTCATTACTTGAATATGGAATTAATCATAGATTCACTCAATATATTCTACATAATAAACTCCAATCCTGTACTCAGGTAAGCTGAAGAGCAGATAAAAATGTGAGCCTGCTGTTGCGGGGTCAGCCTCTGGAATGCAGTATATCGAGGAAGCCAAAAATAATCATATGCTGTGAATGCTTAACACTACATATTACAGTGTAACGTACAGAAAAATGTACTTTAATTCAAACTGGATACAATAAACTTAATGTGAAAGACGCGAAATTCGTTATATTATGTTTGCCAACTACATTTTAAGTAAGTAAACGCTTTCTTATCAAAAAAAGGAAATACAATAAATAAAATATTCCGTATGCGGAGCAACATAATGAAACCCACAAAGGTGACCATGACATTAACGTAAACGGTGGCGTCGAGACAGAAACAAGTACAATAAAGCAGTGCTCCAAATGGCGTGGCTGACAATAATGCAGAAATGCAGTCATGTTAACATATCTGACGCTGGTACGCATACAGTGCTTCAAATTAATTAACTATGACGCCGCGCGCTAAACAAAAAAAAAAAAAAAAAAAAGAGCGAAGCACTGAACATGAATGAGCGGGCATGGGCGGAGGTGGCACCGTTGACGCAGGGCACAGAGTTGCGTCTGGGCACCCCTGGCCAGTATTTTGTTTCATCACGTGTGTCCTCTACTTCCCCCTCCCTGAGGACATTCCTTCACTGCGCTCTCGCGGAAGGCCCATAGCGGGGGCTAAAATCAGGAATCCTCCTTTATATATTTTCTTTATTTTTCACGAAAAATTCTAAATACAAACATATCCATCTTATGACACGAGTCGACCCTCATTTTTTAAACGTGAAGAGGCAACTTCAACATGTCGGCCATTTGGTGTCTGCGTTGATTCAAAATATACTGTTGACCCTAACACAAGAAAGTGCTCATGCACCTTACAAGGTTACAAAAAACTCGACGCTTTTGTACGTTCCACTCATTCTAAATGTAACGAGTCGAGTTCGAAAATCAGAAATCCCCCAAAAGTACCCAGCACATGCCCCAGGCGTAGCATATAACTGTCACACATCACTGTTTAAAAATTTCCAAAACAGAATCTTCAGCTGCCCTCTGCTCGATTGCAACGTCACCAAGACATACTACTCAAAGCGAAACATTTTCACTCTCCCTAGTCCCTCTACCCCTCGAAAGCTATTTACCTAAAACGCTAAAATGGAGGATTCCCTTGCGAAAATTACGGTAACCGAAGCTACGAAGTGAGGGAAAGCTCCAGAGTTGACTCAGAGTTAGAAAACGAGCTAAATAGTTAAATATAAAAAGACTGAAGGCAAAGGCTAAGATAACTGGGGAAGGGACAACGGGGGAGGGAAGAGGAGGATGAAGTAATAGTGGATGAAGTTAAAGGTGCTAATGGGGGAAAAAAGCTGAAATTTGTAGTTATAAATTATTTTTCAGGAAGGCAACCATGCCTGTTCAAATTAACAAAGTGGAAGGAAAGAAGAAAGGAGGATGAAGGGTATACAGGATGTCAAACAAGTCGAGAAAGAAGGTTTCGCAACCCTTGATAGCCGAACTCCCTCCTCCAGTTCCGATTTCCGTAAGTTCTACCTAAAGATTGGAGCACTGCTGCTAACCTCACATATACGGTCGCACATGGAGAGTAACATGACACATAATATACGCCAGGTCATACTAATAGCAAAATCAGTGCCTAGAGTGAAGCCTACCATATCGCAAAGGTCACCCCTTCTACCTCAGGCCCAACCCCATTACTGCAAACACAAGTGCATATAAGTATCACATAAATCAACATCACATCGCTCTTACGAATACACAGTCTAAATAAAAGGTTACTCTGAAATAAACTATTTACCAAGAAAAAAAGGATTGACTAAAGAAAAAGCAAGACACCAAAATGAGACTTTTACAGAGGTAAAGGATATACTGTATTGACTTTTCAATAACGGCTACTATACAAGAAGCTACTCACACTCACGCTTCCGTACGAGATTTGAGTGTTGTAAACAGTTTAAAGAAACATTCATCTTAGCTCAGACTTTTCTCTAAAATGTTTGGAGAAAATGTTTACTTTCCATTTCAGGTACACTCCTTATAAATAGCAATAAATTCTTCGCATATAAACTTGTAAAAATCCCTAAGTTTTCTCCAGAGCCATATACACATTTTCCCAAGAAAGTAACTTCCACCTTATTCACAAGATGAGCGTTTGAAGATTTTGACACATGTCTAGGTGGAATGCGCCCATAATTCACAGTGATACAGTGAGCCTTGCACAAACGGTTCTCTTGCTCTTAAAATTAAAAAAAAAAAAAAAGTTATATTTATATTTACACTCCCTCCCTTCTCTCTTACTAAGAAAATGTTTTATAATATCGATGGAGATTATATTGTTTCCGAATCTTAAACAAATATTAAAAAAAATCTTAACCTGCTCACTCAATCTGCACAGCTAGATTAAAGAAATGTGTTTCCGTAAAATATACAGACACTATATAAGCTTCTTCCAGAGATTTTCACTAGCACTAAAAACCTGAAACCCTGAGTAAAAGATGCAGGGAAAAAAAAAAAGAGTACGCAGGTCCACTACGGATGAAACAGCAGCACACTAGATACAAGAAACTCGGAAAAGCTCATTTTGCTGCAGAATCACACGCAGTGGCATGGTTACTGTAGGTGGTGGTGGTGGTGAGGCTCTTTTCCTCCATCACAGGTCGTAGATGCCGTCACCGTGGCCGCGAGCATACCCAGCGGGGGTTATGGTCGGGGTGAATCCACAAAAGTCACTGTCGACAGGGTGTTAACACGTATTCTTCCATCGCGATCAAACTAGTCGCACGAGCTGTCATCAGACTGCAGGTCATCAATCGGCTGTTAATCGTCGAGCAAGTTGGAGCATCATAAGTCGTATCCAGACTACTTTTTAATGGTCGACTAAACATCCTGAATACGGTAATTCAACCGTATACTGGACTACAAGGAAAAAACGAAATGTGAAGCTCTATTTTATTTAAATTAAACAGTAAAGCTACACTTGCAATACAAGTCCAGTGAAATAAATCGAATAAACAGTCATAAGTTCCTCGTATAAAGTAGTATACATTACTAACAAAGAATACGAGCCGTCTCAAGAAATGAAAAACAACTTTGAATATATACTAATACACCTTACTAACATATGGAAAATGTAGATTCACCTTTTCGATTACGGTAACATCTTTCAAGAATCATAGATGTGCAGATAGTATTAATAATAATAATAATAATAATAATAATAATAATAATAATAATAATAATAATAATAATAATCAGTTCCTTAAAAAACAATCGAAAAATCAACCTACGAAATAAATGACTTAGGGAAAACCTTTGCCTTAGGGTAGAGGGTGACTAGACTTTGCTCACTCGAAGGGATAATCAACTACAATGTCGTTAGACCCATGTTATACTCTCTAGGTATTAGTGTTAAGGGATACTGTGCTAGCACAGTCTGTATTGTCAACAAAAGATATGATATATGTAGTAGAGATGTTTCGCAGTACTGCCTTGAGTTGTCACGAAGCCCCGCCGAGGTCGTCACTTCCGCAAACTTCTTTACCAGGGTCAAGGCAAGGATGGCTGGCCGGTTGTTGGTGGTGGTCTGACCATGTCATGGGTTGCCACAGGTCTGGAGTTAGTCGTGACCTCAGGATGTGGTGGTTATGGTTAACAGGAATAAAACTAGTCCATTTAGTCTGCTGTGGTGGCAGTAGTATCAGCAGCAATAAGAAGAGCAGTACAGTATACGCTGACAAAGACTGACGCTTGCAAGCAACGTGTCTAGTGTCTACTACTCTCTAAATCTAAATTATTGCTTTCTGGAATACATACGCTAACGCACACATCAAATAAAAAAAACCACACAAGCTTAAAGGACAAAGAGACGAAGACGGTGTGGGTAGAAGGTGACGATGGAGACAGGTTGAGATATAGTCGACAAAGCTCTGCTGCGCTTCTACGACCCCAGTATGACCCAGCCTGACTGACTCTCCCACCAGGATAGAGGTTCCTATAGATACAGAATGAGCCTAAGAAGGGAAAAGAGGAACGGAACACGGAGAGAAAAAGCATTGCAAGAGAAGATGGCGAGGAAAGAAAGTAGGATTTGGTACTAAGAGGAGGGTAAGGTTAAGGAGCCTCTGGAAGATCTACGATCTACAAGATATTCCTAGGGAAGAACATAGGACATTATGCGGTGGAACTAAACAAAAATGTAACATTCCTGTATTGGAGGAGGTCGTGCAGTGTCAGGATGGGCTAGTAGGCAACAGAAACAGCAGGAGCAGAAGAGCCCACTGGTCATCGATGGCCTGTGTCGCGGAGACGTTGGCCTCACGGGGGCTTGCAGAGGTAACTTTCTATACCTCGAAAGGTCACCTCCCTCTTTTGTTACCTAAGCTAGATTAACTTGTTTGCTAACTTGCTATAGCTCTTAAAGGCACATATCCAGCACAGGAACACAGAGTGATGTAGGTGTATTTTTCACACACACAGGCTCTATGGCCATGGGTTGGAAGTGCGTGTCTGCAGCGTGTAGTCCAGGATGTGGGCGTGGCCAAAGGGAGCTAGGGCAGGGGAAACACGACGGGGAGGGACCCGTATTGCGGTGGTGATGGCCAAGGCTTGACGTAGTGACAACCCGAGCACAATACCATTCTAATGTGAAATTCACATATTTACTTCGTTCCACATCAAACTGGCACAGAAAAAACACTTGTATAGTTATCACGACATCATTAAAAAAAAAAAAAGTGCTTGACTTAGCATCGTAATGAACTGATGTCAATTTCCCCGGGCGGCGGGGGTAGGGATCCCCCCAGAACTGTATATAAGTAAACTACAGACAACTGTCTATAACTACTGGCAAGCTTATGTGTAACTAAGAATCTTTCCTATGAAATGTGACATACGGATCTTCACTAACGTGTGAAATACGAATAATCCCTATAGCATCTAAGCAATGAACTGCGATTTTTAAATACAAGATCAGTTATTTCTGAGTAATAATTATCTTACAATTACATACAAATATCAGTAGAAAGTGTTAAATAAAAGTTATAAGTAAAATGCAGATATGATACCAATGTACTTATGTTCAATGTGGTGAAAAAATGTGCCAAACAGAAAGGGATACTAAAGAAAAGATATAATCCAATAATTAAAATCACTTCAATCACATCATAATCAACACACTCCACTCGGTCTTTATGCTAGACTCGCGCCTGCTCCGGTAAGGGTAAGGTAATTTTTTTACTCAAGTCGCTTTTTCTTTATTTTTTTAATCTTTTAGCAAGTGAGATCGGTATCCTCATCACCAAGGCGCTCGCGCTTCAACGCTCAACGCACGATGGCGGCGGACAATTTGTCCTAAGATTAACAAAAAAGTCTTCACAAAAATAGCTTACAATTAATTATAACAAGTCACACGCGCTTGAAAACTTTAAATGGTTAAAATATAATCATGAAATATGCATGTGATTCATAAAAAGAGGCTATGAGACACGGAATGTGAGAGCGAAAAGAACAGCAATATATAAATGTCTATTAAAATGAGCACTGACTTTTCTTAAGAAGCCGCTTTGTACAAACGTGGTGGTGGTAGTGGTGACGACGGCTCTCCGGGAACTGAGGCTGGGAAAGCCAAGGAAAGGGGGAGGTATACACGACTGCGTTGACATACAAAACACCTACCTGTTTCTGG